>JAKSZU010000003.1:191537255-192057255 GCA_026018925.1 Tupaia tana | reverse complement strand
CCAGGGAAAGAAAGAGAGAGGGAAAGTGAGAAAGCAAGCCACCAGGTCTGGTACTTGAACTGCAGTCAGCCATGTGGGAGTCCAGCATCTTAACCACCTTGCCACCTCCTGGCCCCAGTAACTGATTAAAAAAAAAAAAAAAAAAAAAAAGATGTCTTAAAAAAAAATAAATAAATCGGGAGCTGACAGGTGGTGTGGTGGTTAAGGGACTGGATTCCCATATGCCCTACCACAGTTCAAGTCCCAGACCTGGTGGCTTGCTTTCTCACTCCCACCCCTGTCTCGCTGGTCAAATTAAATAATAATAATAATATGGGACTAGCAGTTAGCGTAATGGCTATGTCACTGAACTCCCACATAGTCGACCGCGGTTCGAGTCCCAGACCCGGTGGCTTAAACTCACACCGGGCGTGTGTGCATGTGTGCCCAAGATCCCGAGAGGAGAATGGAGGAGAAGGGGTTGTGGCATGGCCATCCCCCCTGGGGGGTGATTTCCTGCTTTCTGTCTCTCTGTCTCTCTCTGTCTGTCTGGCGAGCGCACGCGCTCTATAGCAAAAACCTCTCAAAAAATAATAAAATAATAATAGTAATAATAAATAAAATAATTTTTTTAAATGGACACATTTAGGGGACCATTATTCAGCCTACTCCCAGGCCTGGCAACCATCACACATCACATTGTTTCTGTGGCAAAGGACATTCTGAGTTTCAGACGCCAACACCAGCTTCCTTCTCCAATCTATATACAGCACTTGATATATTATATTGTAACTATTTTCCATCTGTCTGTCTGTCTCCCTCCTCCCTGTTCTAACCTGTGCTTGACTCACAGTAGGTACCCGAACAAATGATGACTGAATAAATGCTGTGAATTAGGAAGTGCCTCCGACAATGTGTTTATGTTATAGAAGTAAACAGGAAAAGGTATGGTGGGTGGAAACATGGACTTAGTGGGAAGAGAGATGGGGTCTGGACCACAGAGCTGAGTAGCAAATGCAGCTCAGAAAGCAGAAAGGCTGGGGCAGGAGAGAAAAGGATGAAGCAGAAGAACAGCAGCACCCCAAAACATGACCGCTCCCTGAGTCCCGGGTGTGGACTGTGTGTGTCTGAGGTGGTTATGAGTGAGGAGAGTTCCCCAAGTACAACCTGAGGTGAGGACTTGGATGCAACCACCTTTCAGATGATCCCAGAAAGCTCAGTGAGGCAGGAATTAAGCAATAAGTAGCCTGGTGGTGGGTGCTTCAGGCACTTGGGGACCATTCAGAATTGTCCCACAGAGGAGGCTCTACAAGGACATTCATTGTCCCTTGGCATGGTGCCTGTTTATAGGTGACCTGAAGGGAGAACCAAGGGGACGTGATTATTACTAGGAGGTGGGAGTGTGACAACAGAAACCTTCAGCTTCATTTACTTTTGTAATACTGTACCATTTTGCAAAAAATAGTATTTCCATTATGTAAAAATTATAGATCATTGTAGGAAATATTTGGGATCTTCTACCCCACAATTTTCCAGTGTGCTTGGGCCCCTGAAGACTGACTGTATTTCAGCCCAAGGTGGCTGCCATCTTGTTTCCCTAGTCTGATACGTGGACAGAAAACACCCCACTGGCCTTTCTGACTTTGGTTAGCTGAAATTCTTGTCTTTCCCTACCCTATACTTGTCATAAGTATTACACAGTTATCGGTTTCTAGTCCCAGTTCATGAGTCTCTCTCTGATAATTAATGGCCACTTCTCAAAAGAAAATCCACCTTGCTCATTATAAATTCATCAAGTTCATTCTGATAGGATGAACTTTCCCCCTTTATTTTCTTGTTATAATTAGTTTTCTTTTATCTGAATGCTTTCAAACAACACATACTCCATTCCAGGACATGCTTAGGTGAGTATCTACGTTCATTCTTTGGTTCTTGAGTGGGGACTGTGAGGAAAAAGGATGCCAGAATAGCTGTCATCGGTGACGAGACATTTTTGAGTATAAGAACCAAGTGAACTGCCAGGCTCCTTGGCAGCAGAACACCACCCGCTGAAGTCCATGATGATAATCTGGCTGGTCTCTCCCAGCTGTCCCTGTGACGGCTCCCAAGTGAAAAGGCAGAATAACAGCCCTCCATGAGATACTCCTTTTTTTTTTTTTCTTAGAGATTTTTGCTATAGGACACAAATGCTTGCCAGAAAGAGAGAGACAGAGAGACAGAAAGTGAGAAGTCACCCCCCAGCAGGGATGGCTATGCAGCAGTCCATTCTCCATTCTCCTCTCTGGATCTTGGGCACACATGGACACGCGCCAGGCATGAGTTTAAGTCACGGGGTCCAAGACTTGAACCATGGTCAACTACGTGGGAGTCCAGCAACATAACCGTTATGCCATCTGCTGGTCTCAAGATACCTCATTTTTTGGTGGATAAAAGTTCGTGGAACAATGAGGAAAATTGCAACCCAAAGGTTTGCTTCTCCTAATTTTTTTTTTCCCCCGAAAGGCACATGTACTTGTCGGAGAAAGGGGGATGGCCATGCCACAATCCCTTCTCCTCTCTCTCTCTCTCCTTTTGAGATTTTGAGCATGCTTGCACACACACCTGGTGTATTTCTCAAGCCACCAGGTTCAGGTCTCAAACAGCACAGTAGCCAAAGCTCAACTCAGGCCTGGGGTCTCCTGCCAGCTGTCTCTGACTTCAACTCCACGATATCTTGAAAAGACATTTGCCATTCCATTTTACTACAAGTGCTAAGTATTTACCAGAAGCTAAGTTTTGGCACAAAACTAGTTGCCACCTCAGTGAATTAAATTCGATTAGCTGCTTCCTTATTTCAGCTGCAGTCAGGACCCACCCCACACCCCCAGCCTGATCTCTAGGTAAGGGAGTTGGAGGAGGGCGAGATGAGCACTGGGTAGGATATTGGCAGAATGCTGTCGCAAGACGAGCGTCTCCTTAGTGGCAGAGGAATAGTTAGTTCTTCCTCCACATTTATTTCCACTAAGGATTCTGCACTCCCACCCTCACTGAGTCCACACTCCGAGCACTCTGGGAACGGCAGGAGACCACTCCGCTCCGACAACTTTCTCTGCCACTGACATTATCTCCTAATTATGCTCTCAGCAGTGACAGCCTGGTACCATCCTCAACTTGCACAGAATGATTAGAAAACCCAATCTGAGTAGAAGGAAAAAAAAAAAAAGAAAGAAATGCTGTGGGTCTTTGAGCTTCTTGGGGGCTGTTACCGTTTTTCCAAAAGATCAAAATAATATTCACAACAACCCAAAAAGAAAACACACACACATACACACACACACACACACACACACACATTATTTTAAACATCCATTACTCGGAAAACAATAACACGTTTTCCAGTCATATACGTTTCTATAACAAGGTAACTCTTGTTCGCAGCAGAGCCACCAAGAGCCAGAGCCATTAAGTTAACGGCCTGAAACAGAATCCAAAGGATGGCAGACCCATATTTATTCCATGACACAAACTCTTGGTGGTGGGAGGCACTGCAGTCTTCAAAAAATGATATATTTTTTTAGAGCAAATTACTTTTTCCAACAGCCTCGAGGTCTGCAGTTGCTGTGGATGGCACTCTGAAGTGGAAGATGTACCTTGTCCTGGGAACAAGTGGCAGTGTTCAAAGGCTGCCCTGGATGAGTCTGTTACTGCCCTTGTGTCTGTCCTTAGAGAGGAGAGCCTGTCAAGCCCCTTCCCTGGTCTCTGGTCACTTCTTCATGACTTAAGCCAGTTTCTGGGAGGCCTAAGCCTTCTCCCAGCAGCATGGAACCGATCAATCATAAATCCGACCTGAAACTGCTAAGCCTTGGTTAAGCTTTCCTTGGCTTCATGGTTCCAGAATCCTGGCTCTGGGTGGTATAAGGAGGAAACCAGTGAAGGGCCAGGAATGAACTGACTCACACTGCTGTGAAAAGCCACTCACTGTCTGCAGGCCTGACACCTTAGTGGAAGGATTACACATGGAGATTAGAGTCCGACTGCAGGTCAGTAAGCCCTCTTCCTAGCCCGCAGTCCTCAGGGACTTTCTGCGGACCCATTTGTGAAGGGCAGAGGCCTGAGAATTAGGCACGCCACACCCACAGCACTTCTTCTTCCTGGAAAATAGGGACAAGAGCTTTTAGATCTCCAGAAGAGAGCAGCATGTGGTGTTCACTGGAACTGGGAATCAGGTCGGATCTTCCAGTCCTGGTTTGACTGCAAACCTGCTGTGCAATTGTCTCAAAACCACCTCGTTCTTTGAGGCCATTTTCTTTCATTTTGCAAAACATAAAGTTATTAGAGCCACCTTCCAAGCTATCAACTTTTTGGCCATTAAATCTCATAATTGCTCAGGTGAAAGGTACTGTCTGAATTTAAAAGCATCGTTAGTGGTTCTATGAGAGGAAACGCTGGAAGTAGAATGTCCTAACACTCAAGCTGAAATGCTCACTTCCCTTCCATAAATACAGTAGCCAGTGCCTCTCTGGAGCCTCTTCCTTTCCCTCTCCTGCCCACCTGCTGCCCCCGGCTCTGCAGGGTGCCAGCCTTGCCAGTTTCTGGAGTGTGGTCGTTAGTGAGGCTGATGCGCCTCTCCAAGGGAGCTGGGCCACATGGGCCATCAGCTGAGTTGCCATTGTCCCTTATAACTTCAGGCCTCTGCTATTTCTTGTAAATAATTGGGGAACAAACACCTCCCCGATGCTTGTCTTACCTCATGCCTTCCTCAAATCAATTCGACAAAGATTTGCTGGCCAGTCACTAAGTATCAAACAGTAGCAGAGAGAAAAATTTAATCTCAGTGAAGAACTATTTATCCTTGCTAAAGATGTGCAAGGCTGAGGTTGGCCCTGAGGATGCCAAAGTGAATGTCACAGGTGCCGCCTTTGAAATGCAGATAGAAGAGGAGGTCTTACCTGCAATGAATGCACAGCCTCAGAAAATGATGGGAGGCCACTGTCAACCTGCTGTGGCCCAAAGCCAAGACCTGAGCTGGGTGGCAAGAGAGGGAGCCCTTCCAAAGGCAAGTGTTGTGGAAAGATGGAAATGCGGGCGTCTGAGCTGGACTGGAAAAATACACAGGATTCCAAGGGAGAAAGAGGAGGCAACACAGGAATGTGATGCAGAAAGTCAGCAAAGTGGAGGAGGGCTCCAAGGTGTTGGGAAGAATACCTCCCTGAGGTTCTTAGTGGGAGTGGACCCATGCAACCAAAGTCAGATCAACAAGAGAAAAAACAAGATGTTTATTAGCATGTATATTTCTCATACACATTGCAGACAGCCATAGAATGAGTAGTTGTCAAAGGGCTGGCTTTGACTTCCAGCTTATATACCATCTTCAACAAAGAACAGTGTGTGTGTGTGTGTGTGAGTGTGTGTTTTAAAGTTTTTGCTATAGGGCATGTGCACTCAACAGAGAGAGACACAGAGAAACAGTAAGGGGTGAGTAATCACCCCCCAGGGGGATGGTCATGCCACAATCCCCATTATTTTATTCTCTTCTTGGGATTTTGAACACACAAACACACACACACACACACACACACACACACACACACAGCCTGATTTTCAAGCCACCAGGTCTGGGACTTGAACCGCAGTCGGCCATGAGAGAGTCCAGCACCTTAACCACTACGCCACCTGCTGACCCCAGAACAGTATATTTTTAGAGAGGTGACAAAACCAAAAAAAAAAAAAAAAAAAAAAAAAAAAAAGACCAAGGTTTCACAGGAGCAGCTTGAGGAAGGCAAATGAATAGCAAATAAAGCCAGTTAGTAATGCTCGTTAGTGTGAGTTCCTCTGGTTCCATCTCCTGCCCAGTGAGGTCCGAAGTTGTCTTCAGCAGTTAACCTTTATTCTTCTCTCTGGTGGAAGATGTCAGTGAATTTCAAACACTGAATCTGTGAAGGACAAAAAGCTTCAAGGCCAGCAGGTGGTGTAGTGGTTAAGGTGCTGGACTCCCACATGGTTGACCAAGGTTTGAATCTTGGACCCAGCTACTTAAAACACACTGGGTAAGTGTGCATGCATGCCCAAAATCTTGAAAGGAGAATGGAAGAGCAGCCATCCCCCCGGGGGATGATTTCTCACTTTCTCTCCCTCTGTCTTTCTCTGTGTCTCTGGTGAGTGCACACACCTTATAGCAAAAATCTCTTACAGAAAAATAAAGCTTTATTTGGGGGTCTCAGAGGAGCTGCAATCTGGGAAGCACAGTTCAGTGTCCCAAGGAGCTGAGCAGAAGTAGCGTTTTAGATTGAGAAGAGCTGAAGAAAGCATAAAAGAGAACAAAAACAAAGTGGTCATTTAAGCTACTTTCCTTGTAAGGTATGGTCAGAGGAGACTGAGTAATCGGAAAATAACTGAAGACTTAACATCGGGTTACTTCTGTGCAAAGACTTAGCCAGAGGGAACTTCATTATCATACCAAATGAAAATGGCCTGTTTGGAAAAGCAAGCTGTTATCTGCCTGTGCTAAGTCAGATAAGGAATCAACTTTGACTTGGTGTCATGGAGATGAGAGTGACTTCATTTTGATTTTTAGTCTCAGTCCATTGCTCCCCATGCAGGAGCTCAGTCCAAAAAAATGACCTCTGATAAATCTTATTTAAATTTGGTTTAACAACGGGAGGACAGGATACCTTTGATCTTTGTAAATCTGTGCCCTATAAATAGAGGGAGGGCAGAGAACTTTACTGCATCTGCCTCTTCTTCCTTGTCTGCAGCTCAATAGTCCTTCATACTTGGGGGAGGACGGTCTTGGGGGCCATGCTAAAGAATCTGAACCTTGGGACCAGCAGTTGGCGTAATGGCTTTGTCACTGGACTCCCACGTAGCCAAACGCGGTTCGAGTCCCGGACCCAGTGGCTTAAACTCACACCGGGTGCGTGTGTGTGCGTGCCCAAGATCCCGAGAGGAGAATGGAGGAGAAGGGATTGCAGCGTGGCTATCCTCCCTGGGGGGTGATTTCTCGCTTTCTGTCTCTCTGTTTCTCTTTGTCTTTCTGGGAGTGCACTCTGTCTGTAACAAAAACCTCTCAAAAGAATAAAAAAAAAAAATAGAATCTGAACCTGATTCTGCCGTACTGAGCAAGGGCTGGAAATTCTGGAGCAGGGAAGGCCTCCATTAGATGATTCTTGCTTCCTGGGACTGAAGTGGCCTTTACCCTCCAGGTGTTAGCGGTGAAGTAGGGAGAAGGTACCAGCTCAGCTCTCTTCTCGCCTATAGGAGAGTTTGGGGGAAGCAGGGCTGAGGGTTCGAACATCTGGGTAGATCCAGTCTCCACACTGTTCACTGTGTGACATTAGGCCGGTCTCCCACTGGTCAGATTCCAGAGATGGCCCCTAGTGATTATGACAATTAAAACAATCCCTCACACATTTGCACCCACCCGACTGCCCTGGGTAATGACAGTGTGCACGCATGTCTGTCTCCCCTGTGGACTGTCTTCACCTTGACAGCAGGTATTATTTTTGTGTTCAGCTTTGCATCTGAAGTTTAGCACAAAACCTGGCACATTTCAAGCACTGGTATACACCGGCTGAATGCATATTTAGCACAATAATTTTTATTTTCCTGTGGCATAAGGAAGCTGATTTGTTTTTTTCTTCCAAGAGCAGGGGAGAGATAAAGAGGTAGGCACCCTCCAACGGGTCAGCGTGCTGTGATTCACTCCCGGCCTCAGCCAGCCCTGGATCAGAGGCACGCACATGCCTGGTGTGTTCTGGGAGGTCTCTGGGCGCAAACCTGTAACCCTCCCATGTGGTCAGCCTCCTAGAGTGCTGTATTACTGCTGAGCCACTGTCCAGTCCCTAACCTACTTGTTTTTTAAATGTAATAGACAATGAGAGCAGAAGCAATCCCCATGTCAACACAAACTTTTCTTGGTTCTTCCATTATGCACCTTAATTTTCCTTAACTCCTCAAACATTAAAAAATCTAGCAAATAATGCCAATATCTACAGCTGCTCCCATTCACTAAAGCAAAAATTGCAAACCTCCTAAGAGGATTTAAAGATGTTTATCCAAGCTCCTACTTGCCAGTGCAGAACAAACACACAAATAGGTTTAAAGCTAGATCCCGATACTGACGGAGCCTGGCTTTTGCAGCCCCACCAGAGCCATTTTCAAATGCACCTCCTTCCTTTGGGAGCTCAGTGTCCAGGCTTGACCTTGTGGCCAGGTTGACGCACACGAATAAACGAAGGCTGCTCGAGATTCTGTCAAAGCCTGTCCAGCCTTTGGGCTTCCAGAACATACATGGCTCAAAAACAGCTTGTGGTTGGCATGGAAGTGGGAGAATGTAACACTTTTTATTTCTAATATGAAACTGATGAAGACAAGGGCCAGCTGGTGGCATGGTGCTTAAGGGAGTGGCCCCCACATTGTAAGGTCTGGAGTCCTAGACCCAGTGGCTTGAGAAAGGTGCTGCGCACGCATGCCCAAAAACCCTAGAGGAGCATCAGGAGAAGGGGTCGTAGTATAGCCAAACTCCCAAGGAGTGCTTTCTCATTTTCCCCTCTCTCTCTTTCTCTGTCTCTCTCTGGCAAGAACATGCACAATATAGCAAAAATAAAAAGGAAAAAGGAAAAGAAAAGGGGGGTTGGCAGTTGGTGTGGTGGTTAAGGGTGCTGGACTCCCACATGGCCAACCGTGGTTCAAGTACTGGACCTGGCAGCTTGCTTTCTTACTTTCCCTCTCCCTCTCTGTCTCTATTCCTCTCTCTCTCTCTCACTCTGTCCCTCTCTGCTTAAATTAAAAAAAGAAAGAAAGAGAAAGAAAGAAAGAAAGAAAGAAAGAAAGAAAGAAAGAAAGAAAGAAAGAAGAAAGAAAAAGAAAAGAAAGAGACAGAAAAAGAGAAAGGGAAAAAAAGGAAAGAAGAATAAAGAGAAAGAAAAAGAAAAGAAAGAATTTATGAGGACCAGAATTTGCCTGGGTGGGACTCTGGAGGACCAAGCCATCTCTCTGAACTCTACACATGAGGCGGCCCGGAACGGATGCAGAAGAAATAGCTAGACAAGCAGCGACTGACAGGAGAGTCAGTTCCCTGTCCTGACTCTCCAGCCACTAGCCATGCAACATTGGGCAAGTCACTTAACATCACCATGCCTCACTCAGAGGAGGAACATTACCTGCCTTGTTTATTGCTTGTGGCAATCAACTAAGTTAACATATACCGATGTGTATTTTAAAGTGTAAGTCACTCTATAAACAGCAGTAAACTACTGGTGATGCCAGGAACAAAGGAGCCCTTCCCTCCCTGGGCATAAAAGAACCCAGTTGCAGGTTGGTTTGGTAAGGAGATAATCTCTGGGTGATTTTGCCTCTTCTTTCCAAAGGAGACACAGAAAATTGTGTGTCTTTTGCCAATAGTGAAGTGAAGCCTTACGAATAAATTTTCACATTTATTGTTCTTTAAATAATAAAGCAATTCAAATTTACTACAGAAAAACAAGAGAGCAAAAGCAAGAAAATTTTGAATATCCCACACTGGGTGGCTTAAACAACAGCAATTTATGCTCTCACAATACCAGAGGCTGCAAGCGCAAGACCGAAGTGTCAGCGGGGCTGAGTTTCCAGTGAGGGCTCTCTTTCTGGCTTGCAGATAGTGACCTTCTTACTGTGTGCTCACATGGCTTTCCTTAGTGTGCACACAGACAAAAACAAGTCCTCTTCCTCCATTTATAAGGCCACTGATCCTATTGGATTGGGATCCTCGTGCCTTCCTTCAACCTTAATTACCTTTTATGTGCCCTAATTCCAAATACAGGAACACTGAGAGTTAGGGCTTCATCATATGAATTTGTGGGGATGAAGAATACACAATTCAGTCTATAGTACCCATCAATCTAACCCACCTAGAGAAAACCACTATTTATGACTCAGTGTATCTTCTAGTCTTATAGATCTTAAAAAAAATAAAATAAATAAAGGAGACCAGTAGATGGCGCAATGGTTATGTCTCTGGACTACCACATAGTTGATGGAGGTTAGAGTCCCGGACCTGGTGGCTTGCTTAAAACTCACACCAGGCACATGAGTGCGCATGCCCAAGATCCTGGGAGGAGAATGGGGAAGGGATTGCAGCATGGCCATCCCCCGGGAGGGTGATTTCTCGCTGTCACTCTGTTTCTCCTGTGAGTACACATGCCTTATAGCAAAAGTCTCTAAAAAAAATAAAAATTAGATCAGGTTGGATGGTAATGCAGCAGTAAAATATATCACTCTCCAAGGCTGACCCACAAGGAGAGGCTTTCAGTTTGAGAACAGAGACCTCCCTGAGTACAATGGACATGTTTGTAGCCATGATCCAGGGCTGCCTGAAACAGGGGACACATTGTGGTGTCTAGACCCTGCTGGGGGTGCTTTCTCTCTTTCTCTCTCTCTCCATTCTCTTTCTCTATCTCTCTCATGGAGGAAAGAAACTTAAAAAAAAAATGAGATCATACCACACTGATTACTTCGTAACCTGCTTTTTTCTCTCAACAATATTTGGCAACAGTTTTTCCACATTGTCAAATTAACTTCGTAAATCTTTGGTGTCCGTAACTTTGCCTGAAGCTATTGCTTTAAGACAAATGCCTAGGAATGAAATTATGGACAAGGGGCATGCACATTTATTTTTAGAGAAGTTTTTTCTATAGGGTGCGTGTGCTCGCTGGAGGGAGAAACAGAAAGTGAGAAATCACCTCCCCCAGGGGAGATGGCATGCCACAATCCCTTCTCTTCTAGTCTTGTCTTGGAATTTTGGGTACAAACACATGCGCACCCAGTATGAGTTTTAAGCCGCCAGGTCCGGGACTTGAACTGCAGCTGACTACTTGTGAGTCCAGTGGCATAACCATTATGCCATCTGCTGATCCAGAAGCATGAGTAGTGTCAGAACATTTGCACTCATTTATACTCCCACCAGCAACAAATAGAAATGTGACCTCACTTCTTTTTAAATAACCTTTGTATTTTAGAATAAATTTAAATCTATAGAAAAGTTGCAATGATTGAATGGAGAGTTTCTATACACCCTCACCCAGTTTATCTTCATGTTGATACATTACCCAACCATGGCGCATTTGTCAAAACTAAGAAATTAATACTGCAATGATTAAACTACAGACTTTGTATTTCACTAGTTTTTTTCCACTAGGATCCTCTCATTGTCTAGGATCTGAACCAGGATATCATTGTACTTTGTGTGACATAATTTTTTTTTTTTTTTTTAGTTTATTCATTTCTTCCATAAGAGACAGAGAAAAAGAGAGCTAGTCAGGCACTTCCAACAGGGTCTTCATGCCATGACCTACCCCCAGTCTCAGCTGCAAAATGCCCAGCATGTTTGGGAGGTCCTAGGACACAAACCCAAGACCTTTCCCCTTTGAGTTTAGTTACATTTCCACTGTACCACCACCTGGCCCGTGGCATCACTTTCTTTCTTTTTTTTTTTTTTAGAATTTTTTGCCTTAGGGTACATAAATTTGCTAGAAAGAAAGATAGAGATAATGAGAGAGAAAACAAGAAGTCATCCCCTCCTCCAGGGCAGCTGGTCACACCACAATCCCTTCTTCATTCTCGTGGGATCTTGGACACGCTTATACGCACACCCGGCATGAGTTTCAAGCCATCGAACCCAGGACTTGAGCCACCATCTGCCGTGTGGGAGTCCAATGATGTAACCGCTACTCCATCTGCTGGCCCCTTGGTATCACATTTCGCATATATATATATATATATATATATATATATATATATATATACACACACACACACACACATATATATATATATATATATATATATATATATATTTTTTTTTTTTTTTAGAGAGGTTTTTTTTCACTATAGGGCGCGTGCGCTCACCAGACAGACAGACAGAGACATAGAGACAGAAAGCAAGAAATCACCCCCCAGGGGGAGATGGTCACGGCGCAATCCCTTCTCCTCCATTCTCCTCTCGGGATCTTGGGCACGCACGCACACGCACCTGGCGTGAATTTTAAGCCACAGGGTCCAGGACGCAAACCACGGTCGACTACGTGGAAGTCCAGCGACATAGCCATTACGCTAACTGCTGGTAGCCATTTCGCATATATATTTGTTAATGCAAGTCCCTGGTGATTTGGGGGGTTTCTGTCTCTAATGATAACTAGTGGTTATTATTAGTTGTTTTGGGTTATGGCTTATCTTAGCCTATGCTTATTCTATCAGCAACATTTACTATTGTGTAGGGTAGTGAGAGTGATTTAGAGAAATTGACCTTTGGGGTTTACCTCCCTGAACTTCATCAGGAACTAAGGGGAAGGCTCTTTATATGCAAAAGGAGACATATGTGTTCCTACTGGCTCTCTCATGGGAATGTCACGCAGGAAACGTTTATGAACAATAGCAGCACAATTGGATTTTGCTCTATATTTGGAAAATGTGGCCCTTCATTACCAAGCAAGCTGATGCTATCTTATTTAGTTCATTCTTTCACTCATCTCCTGTAATCATTAAATTACAGAGCCATATTTCCAAAGCTCTAGGAAAAAAAATGGATTAGGAATAAAATCTTTTAAGCTCCTTCAGAAAAGCTCTGGATTCATTTATGAATGGCAGATGCAAAGCCCAGGGAATGATCTATTCTGAGCGTCCTCGGTGAATGATTTGCTTCATTTTCTATGGCTCTACAATGTTCTCTCTCTAATGTGGAACAAGGAATGGCGCCTTTAATATTCTGTTCCTGGATGTATCCCTGATTGCTCTGTGACCCTATCCCCAGGGGGAAAAAGTGAATGCAGGAATAAGAAGTCATGAAATACATGAATGATCAGGAGGAAGAAAACAGCCAAGAAGAAAAGGCCTCTGGGTTGTTCATCATGCTCCTCTGAACGAGGCCACTTTGGTCTAGTGAAGCAGCTCCTCGCCTTTCTCAGAACTGTCAAAGTGAACTTCTTGTTCATTCCTTAGGAAGGCCCATTTCTTTTAGATGACTCAAAAACTTTAAGGAATATTTAGTGAGCTATTACAGCAGTTCTCGGGCCAGCATTTGCCAGCCGAATTATCTTTCAAGCTCCAAATCTGTCTAAAACCATGATTGATTCACTTACATTTTCATTTTCTCTCATTTTCTCTGAGTATCCAATTTGGATTCTTTTCAGCAAGGTTCCCTGGGGACACCTATTTGTTTCTCCAGGCAGTCCAACTTAGGCTTGGGATTTCCCCCAGGTCGCCACCAACCCCCTCATTCGGAGGCAAAGTGCTGCAGACTGAGCTTCCAGGTTCTCCTGGGGAATCTTCGGGAAAGACTCTTCTGGTGAGAGCTGCTGTGACTGTTTTCCTCCCAGCAGCTCTGCCAGGATGTGGCTCTGCAGGCCAGATTTGCATTCCAAATACAGAGCCTATTTGCCTCATTATGGTTTGTGTCTTTATTAAGTATGAGAGGAGAATCAGAGTACAGTCTGCAACACTGTGCTATTGAAAACCTCCAGGCAAGCCTGCCCTCCTCCAAGTCCAGGACACGCACTGTCCTCACTCGGTGACTGAGACAGGCCCATGAGTGCCCTTGGACCCAGGGCAAACTGACACCCATAATTCACAACTAATTAACACAAACTCACACTCTGCTCTAGTACCTTCTAGTTTACAATAGTATCCTTGATATTGGTTTATTTACAATCAGGCTGGGGACCAAGGATTGAACTCTGAGTTAAGGAGGTAGCAGCAACAGCCCAAATCTCTCTCTAGGCTTCCTAAGAATGCTGTTTTCCTGTGGCCAGCAGGTGGCATGGTGGTTAAGGCACTGCACCCTCCCACATGGCAGTCCAGATCAAGTCTTGGACTCGGTGGCTTGCTTTCTCTCTCTCTCTCTCTCTGTTCTCTCTGGGCAAATTAAAATAAATGAATGAGTAAATAAAATTAAATAATTCTTTTAAAAAATGCTGTTTTTCTCAGCCTCCTCATTAATCAAGAAAGTGGATGTGGAGAACACACTTGTCTCTCTCTTTTTTTTTTTTAACATTTAGATCTCTTGTCTTTGATTAATTCAATCAATAAAGATGTTTTCATGGTGCCAAGTGCTCATATTAATATCTTAAAAATTGGCCCCTAATATTTTCTGCCATGGATACAGCAGACTCTATTGGGATCTCTTTATTCATAACAATTAGAGCATCTGAAATTACTGAAGAATCCTTTCATCAGTTCAGTTTTAATGAAGCTGAGATATACTGATGCTCATGCCTAAGGAAATGATGCTAAATGCCGGAAATTGTTAATGGGCTTGAATTCAAGAGGCCTTCCTTTCCACCTTCCTCTGTGTATTTGGGGCACAGGGGCTCGTCTTTCACCTGGTCTTCATGCTGTAGGGTCCACAGTTCTCTGCCCCTTCATGTCACCTGGTCCCTCTCTCCAGTCTCTGCTTCTCCACGGGCCTTTGCTCCTGCCATTGCTGGCCACAACGTGAAACTCCAGAGTCTCCTTCCTCTGGGACCTGGGCGTCAGTGGATGGGTAACTGTCTGCTTATAAACAAAAGTTTAAAAAGGTATTTTTTTGGAACAACCAGGGATTGTTGAATATGGACTAGGTACTAGAAATTAGGAAACTACTTTTTTTTTACTTTTTTACTGTTTAGTGTGTCAGATGTGGTAATGGTGTTTTGTTGGACAGTGTCCTTAGTTTTTGGATTGTATGCACAAATATTTATATGTGAAACATCATGCTGCCTATACATTTCTTAAAAGTTTTTCGGGGCTGACAGGTGGTGTGGTGGTGAAGGGCACTGGACTCCCACATGGCCGACTGAGGTTTGAGTCCCAGACCTGGAGGCTTGCTTTCTCACTCTATCATTCTCTCTCTCTCTCGCTCTCTCCCTTTCTGGTCAAAACAAAATAAATAAATAAATAGATAGATAGATAAATAAACGAATTAAAACAAATTTTAAAGGTTTTTGCCATAGGGCATGTGTGCTTACCAGAAAGAGAGAGAGACAGCAAGTGGGGAAAGTGAGAAATCATCCTCTAAGGGGGGATGACCATGCTGCAATCCCTTCTCCTCCGTTTTCCTTTTGGAATTTTGGGCATACATGCACACATGCCTGGCATGATTTTCAAGCTGTTGGGTCCAGGACTTGAACCACAGTCAGCCATATGGGAGTCCAATGTCATAACCACTATACCACCTGCTGGTCCCTAAAATGTTTTCTACAATGCCTATAACATATCAGGAAAAACAGATGTATCAGAAACAGCAAAGCATTAAGAATTTTTGAACCTAGGTGATGGGAGGTATTGAGATTTCATGTCCTATTTGTTCATTTTTCCTGTGTGTTTTAAATTTTCATAATAAAAGTGAAATTAATCAACCAAAAAACACCTGGGGAACGACAAAATCAACGGTGGTGTAACTTCATTTCCTCCAGAAGGCAGGTAGGCACAGACAGAGCTGAAGATTTTCTGCCCAAACCTCAAATTCAGGGAGGGGCAGACTGAGGTTGGAGTCACTGAGCATGATTCATAGTCTGGCCATGAGAATTCCGAGCAGGAGGCAGAGGATGGAGTTTCCTGCAGCTGTCTTGAAAGCCAAAGCGTGGACAAGGTCAGGCACGTTCTGGAGCCATTAAAAATCACAAGTACCCAACATCATTCATTAGGGCATTACTACATATAGTGAAAATACGAAAAGAATCTTAACCATCTTAACCATGTCCATTGTTTAAGAGATTCATTAAATAAATAAAAAATACAGCCACACAGAGGAATACTAGACAGTCATAAAAAGTAATGAGGAAGAATTCAGATCACTGATGTGAGATGGTCCCCAGGACATAATTGGAAGAAAAAACAGGGTCCAGTGTATGTTACCTTTCATGTGGAAAGGAAGGGGAGATATTACTATTTATAAGTACTAGAAAGACAAATCATAGATGAATAAAGAATGTTTGCTTGTAAGAGGAGAGAGGGATTAGGAGGAAAGAGACCAAAGCTTACATATACACCCACGTATTATATACTGTAGTATCAACTTCGGAATTGTGGGTTACATATTCAAAAAATTAAAGTTGAAAAATTGGGTTGACAAAAACTGATACAATGTAAGAAAGTATTGTGCTATTAGGCATGAAGGTGGCAGACAACATCAGATGTCCTGTGTGCTTACAATGAAAAGCTAAGCCTAAGCCTTCTCATGGAAGACAGTCCAGAAGGATGTCCATTCCAGTGTTCTGCAGTTGCTTTTTTTTTTCTTTTGAGAGGTTTTTGCTATAGGGCATATGTGCTTGCCAGAAAGACAGACGACAGAAAGACAGAAAATGAGAAATCACCCCCAGGGGGGATGGCCACGCCACAATCCTTTCTCCTCAATTCTCCTCTCGGGATCTTGGGCACACATGCACATGCGCCTGGCTGAGTTTAAGCCACTGGGTCCAGGACTCGAACCATGGTCAACTACATGGGAATCCAACTACATAGCCATTACACCAACTGCTGGTCCCCTCTGTGGTTGCTTTGAAGGGTGGGACTGGATATTTTTTTCTTATTTCTACACTCACCAGAGAGAGAGAAAAACAAAAGCAGTGAGAGAGAATGTGAGAAATCACCCCCCAGAGGGGATGGCCATACCACAGTCCTTTCTCCATTCTCCTCCCAGGATCTTGGGCATGCACGGACAAGCATGCACATGCATCAGGTGTGACTTTCAAGCCACTGGGTCCAGGACTCGAACTGTGGTTGGTCATATGGGAGTGTAGCAATGTAACTGCTACACCATTTGCTGGTCCCTATTTCTACTTAATTTTTTTTAATCAAAACTCTATTTTATGAGTCTGATCTAATTTAATAACGGGGGGGGGGAGCTTTTTATTTTTTTCCCCAGAGGATGTGTGTACTCACCAGAGACAGAGAGAGAGCACCTCCCCTTAGAGCGTGGTCATGCCACAGTCCTTTGATCCTTTGTCCTCCATTTCTTCATCCTGTTAAGATTTTGCGTGTGTGAGCACACACACAGACACACCTGGCTTTTTTTTATTTTTTAGGTTTTTACCGTAGGGCAAGTATGCTCACCAGAGAGGCAGAGAGAGGCACAGTGAGAGGGAAAGTGAGAAATCATCCCCCATGGGGAATGGCCATGCTACAATCCCTTCTCCTTCACTTTCCTCCCAGGATTGTGGGTACACATGCACACATGCCTGGCATGATTTTCAAGCTGCCAGGTCCTGAACTTGAATCACAGTTGGTAGTGTGGGAGTCCACTGCCTTAACCACCACGCCACCTGCTGACCCCGCCTGTCATGTTTTTTAAGCCACTGAGATAAGAACATAAACTGTGTAGTCAGCTATGTGGGATTCAGTTTCCTTAACTGCAAAGCCAGGGGGCTGGCCCTGCAATGGTTACTTTTATGTGTCAACTTGATTGGGCTGAGGGATGCCCAGATAGCTGGTAAAACATTATTTCCAGGCCGACTCCATGACACGGAGGTAATGTGTTGCTGGAGAGAGGCCAGATCCTGCATGTTCGAATCCCGGCTTGGTCAGCCTGAAACACACAGACAAACACTGGTGAGCCCAAGATCCAACTAGAGAGCAGACTGGAGGAAGGAGGTCGTGATGGAACCACACCCCACGGAAGACGCTTTTCTCTCTCAGGCACATATGCACTATCATTAATGAAGAAAAAATTCTAATTAAAAAAACAGTATTTCCAAGGATGTTTCCAAGAGTGTAAGAGTGTTTCCAGAAGAGATTAGCATTTGAATCAGTAGACTCAAGTTCATTCTCCTCAAGGTGGGAGAGCATCCTGTTGTCTGTTGATCTGAACAGAATGAAAAAGCAAAGGAAGGGCAAATATGCTCTCCCTCTGTGAGCTGAGACATCCATGTTTTCCTGTTCTTGGACATCAAAGCTTCCGGTTCTCAGGCCTTTGGGGTCAGACCAAATTTTACCACTGGCTTTCCTGGTTCTCCTGTTTACAGACAGCGGACGGTGGAACTTCTTAGCCCCCAAAATCATGTGAGCTGATTCCCATAATAAAAAAAAAGAAATGTATGCAACTATTTCTGTTTCTCTGGAAAACCTGATTCATACAAATATTTTCCTTTTATTTGTTTCTTTCTGTTTATTTCAAGAGAGAAAGAGGGGCACCCTCTTACCGCGTCTTCACACTGTGATCGTATCCCCAGCCAGCCTGTCACGTGCACACATCAGGCATGCAGAGAAATCTCGGGGCGTGAACCCAGACTTCTTACATGGCCTCAGCATTATGGAGTGTTACAGTACCATGGTATCACCATGGTTGGCCTTTCACAAGTTTGAAAATTTTGTTTTTCGGGCTGGCTCTATGGAATTCTGGTAACGTGCGACTCGAAAAGCTGGATCTCACATGGTGACCTCGATTAGAATTCTGGGCCAGATTGCCCTGAAAACACTAGCTATCCCCCTGAATGGCCAAGATGTAACAGGCTAGAGGCGCAGAGGAAGGGAAACAGCACAATCAGATCCTGCCCATCTCTCTCTCCCCCTCACTCAGATGTGTGTGTACTCACGCTTTATCATGAATCATCATCATCATACAGGTTTAAAAAAGTTTTGCTTTTTCATGCTCAGATTTTTAATTGACCTGGAATTTATGATAGAACACGCATGCATGTGTTTACACACATGAGAGAGAGAGAACCTGCAACAGGGTCTCAAAATACTGCAATTCCCTTTCCACAGCCCTTCAGCTTCTCGGGAACTTGGATGTCCACACATGTGCCTGCAGTGTTTCAGGCCAATCTGGGATCCAAACGGGGGTCAACCTGGTGGCTTTTAGCACCGCAGTCCAGTACACAATGGACTGCACCAGGCTGGGATTGGATAAGGATTTGTTTTTGTTTTGTTATAGAAAGTCAGTTCTCCTACCATGAATTACACATTCACCCTTTGCCACTGAGTTGTGAACCCCTGCTGGTCATGTACCAAGACCTCACAAAATTGAACTGTTTATGGGCCCTGTGTTCTGTTGCATTCATCTAGGGGTTGACTCTGCATCAATATCCACTGTTTTAAGTACTCTAGACTTACACCTTGGTTTCTGACACTTACTCTCCTTTTTCAGAACTGGGTTTGGATTGTCATAGTCATCTTCCATACGAATTTAAGAAGTATTTGCCAAAGGGCTCCCCCAAAACATTTATTGGGCATTTTTGTTAGGGTCATGTTGAATTTATAACGCAATCTGGGCAGAATTGGCACTTTGAGACTTCCCAGTGTTCTCTTCCATAAACATGGTTTATTTAGCTCTTCTTATGTATCCTTAAAGATGTTTTTATAGCTTTTAAATAGGAGCTGGCATTTTCTAAGTACCTTATTTGTCTTGCTAATGTAAATGCTCTCTTTTTAACATTGTTTTACACATGCTCTAATTGGTTATTTCTCCTACAAGGAAAAGTTACTGTTTTGTGTTCAGCTTGAATCCAGCCACCTTGCAAACACCCATCTCAGTTCTGCCACTTCTGGGGGTTTCTTGCAGTGCGGGACTAGCCCTGCTAACCCAGTGCTGTGCTGTAGCAATAACCCTAGGCTTCCTCATCACACTCCTGACTTCCATGAAAATGTTCCAAAAGTTCAACCACAGAGAACAACTTTACTGTGGGCTTCTGGGAGGCAGCCATAGTCACGTTCCAAAGGCTCTTTCATTCCCAGGCTGCCAAGAAATTTTATCATGAGTGGGTGCTAAATTTTGCTAAATGCCTTACCTGGATTTAGTGAAATGATAGTGTTTTTCTTTAAGCCTGCTCATGTAGTGATTAGAGTAATAAATTTTTAAAAAGAATTATTTCTTTTTATTTATTATTAATTTTTAAAATAATTACTTTATTTAATTTTATATATTCATTCATTTATTCTTAACTTGAGCAGAGAAAGACACAGAGAGGGATAGAGAAAGGGAAACTGAGAAAGCAAGCCACCAGGTCCGGGACTCAAACTGTGGTCTGCCATGTGGGAGTGTCCATCACCTTAGCCACCATGCCACCTGCTGGTCCCTATTATTATTATTTAATTTGACCATGCTCAGATTTTAAAATTTTTTTTAGAGAGAGATTTTTGCTTGCTGGAGAGACAGAAAGAGACAGAGACAGAAAGCAAGAAATCACCCTGCAGGGGAATGGTCATGTTGCAATCCCTTCTCCTCCAATCTCCTCTTGGGATTTTGGGCATGCACGTATATGTGCCCAGCATGAGTTTCAAGTCGCCAGGTCTAGGACTCAAACTGCGGTCAACTACATGAGAGTCCAGTGACATAACTACTGCTTCATCTGCTGGTCCCTCAGATTTTTAATTGATCTAGAATTTACTTTTTTTTTTTTTTTTAAAGAGAGGTTTTTGCTATAGGGTGTGTGCACTCGCCAGAGAGACAGAGAGACAGAAAGCAAGGGGGGATAGTCTTTCCACAATCCCTTCTCTTCCATACTCCTCTCAGGATTTTGGGCACATGCACATACGTGCCCAGAATGAGTTTTAAGCCACTGGGTCTGGGACTCGAACCGTGGTAGACTATGTGGGAGTCCAGCGACATAACCATTACTCCATCTGCTGGTTCCCTGTTTTACACTCTTAAGAGTTTTCCTCAATTCCATCTTCTAATTGACTAAGTCTCTCTTTAAATATGTATAGCCTAGTAATTTTTTATTTCAATAACTATTTTTTCTATGCCCACCTGTTCTTGTTTCATTGCCTTCTGATCTTATTTCACTTATATCAGTCCCTCTATTACAGCTATAGCCATTTTAAACATACTTCTTAAAGTCTTTTGAATTGGCCTATTATTTCAATTTCTTGATATAAATTCTATTTGTTAGATTTGTACGTTCTCGTTTGTAGGGCTAGGCCACTTCAAGTGCTTTGTAATTTATGTTTAAGAGCTTATCTAGGGAGCTTTATCCTTCTGCGTTCTTTCCTGTCAAATGGTTTCTCTGGTCTGTGATTCAGCTTAGGCAGGTGCTGGGATATGAGATAAGCCTCAAATTAGGGCTCAAAGCTCTTGCCTCATTTAGATAGTGTGATTCCAGACCCTGCATCAGCTCACAGAAAACTCTCATATGTATACGTACTTCCTTTCCGCCTTGACTACAGACAAATATAACATTTCTGATTGCAGTCCTATAGTATAGTTCCCAAATAGTGGGTCACTGGAAGCCATAATACATTTTTCTATGTAAAAAATAGAAAAATGTGTCATGACTTTTCCAACAACCCAGTCGTTACTGCCTCTTACATTTTGTCACCCCAATAATGTCAGGCTAAGTCATGTGATAAACTATGTCAACAAAATGTAAAATAAAAATGAAGTGTGATGCTTTGGCAGAAGCTTTAAGAGTCTCATGCTTCCACTGTCTTCTCTTTTTCTTTGACATAAGAATGACAACATCCCAGATAAGGATAGCTCCTTCATCCTGGATCCAAAACTGAAGAGGATGTGGTATAGAGTCATAGCCAATCTGTGAAAGACATGTAACATGAGCAAGAAATAGACCTTCATGGTTGCAAGGCATTACAGCTTATTTCATTTAGCATAAAGTCTTCAAGGTTCACTCATGATGTAACATGAATCAGAATTTCATTCCATTTTAAGGCTAATATCCCATTGAACGTACATAGCACATTTGTTTATCCAATCATCTGTTTATAGACACTTGGGTTGTTTCCACATGTCAGCTATCGTCACTGTGCTTTCTTCATTCAGAAATAGCGAAATATGTGTTCTAGAAAAAGACCTGAAATATTACACAAAAAACACACACTACTAATGAATGCTTGTTGGGTTCAATTTGGAACGGAAAATACTTTCACTCTTCATTTTATACAGTCCTATATTAAATTAAAAAAAAAATAAGAGTCTTAAAATAAATGCTTCCTTTTCATCAGAAGTGGGAAATCCAACAGAGATAATGAATTATCACAAATGTGTGAGACTTTTAAAAATTGTGATTAAAAACATATATTATAAACTTTACCATCTTCCCATTTTTAAGTGTGCATGCAAATGTGTGTTCTTTTTTTAATTATTAAGAAAGACTGGAGTGTCTCCACTGGTCGTCAGTTAGTCATAGACTCTCTGTAAGTGAAGAACGGCTATTATTAAAATTTAAAATCAAACCATGGGAAGCTGTATATGACTAAATGAGACTCTTGCACATAATACTTTTCCCCCTCCTTTAATAGTCTTCTGTTTCAGATTTTATGGCTCATAATGATTAATGATTATTAGTAATAATCCTCTTTGAACAAAGCTGAAGCTTATCACAGTAGCCCATTCCCTGAATCTAAATGTGATTAAGGTTATACTCAATTTCAGCTACATCATTTGTAGTGAAATTTGTGTTACTGCTCTTGGTCTTTAATTGAAAATGCTACTGTGATTTTATCTGTTCAAATGGTCTAACATTGTTCCTGACAGGCTCATGGAAATTCTCTTTCGCTGCTATTTCCTAGGTGGTTAGAATAAAGTTCAAATGGCAGCAAAAGGTAGACTCCAAGAAATGGAAACTTTGAATTGATGGTTGTCTAAACGAGAGCTGGAAAGCTTGGCCTTCGCACTTAGCTATTCCATATGACTTGAACTTTCAGTCTTCTGATTAAAAGTAAGACCAGCAGATAGTGTAATGGTTATGTCGCTGGACTCCCATGTAGTCGACCACGGTTCGAGTCCTGGACCCAGTGGCTTAAACTCACGCCAGGCGCGTGTGCGTGCGTGCCCAAGATCCTGAGAGGAGAATGGAGGAGAAGGGATTGCACATGGCCATCCCTTCTGGGGGAGTGATTTCTCTCTTTCTGTCTCTCTGTCTCTGTCTTTCTGGTGAGCACACATGCCCTATAGCAAAAATCTCTCCAAAATAATAATAATAATAAGAAGAAGAATAAGACCACTCCTTTATTTCATGTTCTGGACTTGCTGGATATAGCTTCAACAGAGTATAAAAACCACCCACAACCGATGAACAGCAGCAAGGAAATAACGGGTTGTCCTCACTATCCCAGGACTGGTTTAAAGGCCAGCACTTCTCTCAAGAGAGCCGAGGCTCACGGTCATCTGCAACCAGAGAGCCCTGCACAGATGTGGGGCTGGAGCATAAAATAACGATGCAGTACTAGAAGACCTAGGTTTGAATTTCAGCTGAGATGCAAAGAGCTAGCGTGTTTTGGGGGTTGACATATTTGACTACCCTGAGACAGTTTCTTTATCCTTGGGAGGGAGTTAACATACATACTGTACAGCACCATTGTAAAGACTAAGCAATACTGTATGTGTGAAAGTGAACCGGAGAGGCTGGTCATCATCATCCCTCCTCAACATCCCTGGCCATTCAATCGGTGTCTCCATAGGGCTGGTACCCACAGTGACAAAGCATCCTTACCTCTCCAATCAGTTTAGACAATCTATTTTTTTTTTCACTCAAGTTCATTTATTACATAAGAGAGAAAGGTACCCACAACAGGGTCTTTCATGCCATAATCTATGCCCAGCCTTGGCCAACCAGGATCATGGGTGTGAATACTGAACATGTACATGGACACCTCAGGTTGCAAACCTGGGACCTTAAGTGGCTTCAGCATCACAGAGCGTTGTGTTATGGGCCACCATGACTGGCACTTTGACTACTTTTTTTTAACCAGATTGACCAATTTTTTTTAAAAATGTTTTTGGCATAGGGTGTATGTGCTCACTGGAGAGAGACATAAGAGGGAAAGTGAGAAATCACCCACTGGCAGGAGGTGACGGCTGGTCCCAGTGTGATTTTCAAGCCACCACATCTGGGACTTAAATGCAGTCAGCCATGTGGGAGTTGTGCCTTAACTACCATACCACCTACTGGCCCTTGAACTGACCAGTTCTTTAGGTCTTCTAAATTCCAGGTTGTGGGACCATCAGTTAGTGTAATGGCTATGTTGCTGGACTTCCATGTAGTCGATGGTGGCTTGAGTTCCGGATCCAGTGGCTTAAACTCACAATCGGCACCTGTGCATGTCTAAGATCCTTAGAGGAGGATGGAGAAGGGATTGCGGCATGGCCATCACCCCTGGGGTGTGATTTCTCACTTTCTGTCTCTCTGGTGAGCACACGTGTCCTGTAGCAAAAACATCTCCAATAAAAAAATTAAAATAAATAAATAAAAATATAAATAAATAAATTCCAGGTTGTATCCTTAACCCAGACCAGTCATTGCTCAAATGTCTATTGTTAGAAACAAAATGGGCTGTTTTATGAGTGAGGATGGACCATAAAATAAGCTACTAAGCAAATGACCCAATGGGAGTAAAAAAATAATGAAACAGCAGTATAAACTGATCTCCTTTTTGGAAGAAAAAAACATCTCAATATCCAGACATAAACACAGAGAAAGAGCACAAAAGAAAATACGACAGCATGTTAAAAAATGATTGTGTGAGTGTATGTGTTCATTCAATATGCAATTTTTTGAGCAATAATTATGTGTGGGCTTCTGTGCTAGATGTTGGGGATATGGTAATTAACTACACATAAAATGTTGCTGTTCTGGTGAAGCAGTTATAGTTCAAAAGTGACAGGCTCATGCGACAAGAGAACATTTAATGAACCTAATCTATTATAGGGCTACAGGTCCCCAAGAAAGGAACATCTTAAGCTCAGACTGGAAGGATCAGTCAGAGTTAGTTGGACAGCAGGGCAGGAGTGTGAGAATAGTATTACAGATAATTTTTATTTTCTTTCTTTTTTTTTTTAAAAAGTCATTTACTTATTTTTTCTTAATGACCATAATACTTACCAGTCCTCATTGTTCTGTTGGTAATATCTCCCTACTCCAAGGAGGATATGTTTTCTGATTATTCCCAAAGTTCCGGTTGAATTCCAGTGTTTCTGTGGAGCAGCTGTGGACTCTGTACACTGCCAGGCATGGCAGATGCAACTGGGGAACAGAGCTATGCAGTTTAGAATCTTAGATTTGGAAAGAATCTTAGAAAACATGAACAAATTCTCTTCGTCAAGCAACAGACGCAGAGAGAGCATTTTTATCAATGCAAGAGTAGTCAGACCCTGGCAACAGTCAGTCTGACCAGCATGTTTTCTGTTTCATTTTCAAACCTCCAATCCAATATGTGGTTTGTGATCAGGTCGGCTAGCGACTAAAAGTGACTATAAGCCACAGCCATTGGCTAACGAGATACTCCAACATACACAATGAGAAGAACTTGTTCCCCAGTTGCATTAGAAAAATAATTAAATGGGTCCTCCATGGCCTAGTAGTTAAGGGGGCTGGATTCTACATGGCTGATTGTGTGGTTCAAATCCTGGCCCCAGCTGCTTGAAAAAACACACCGGGCACATGCACACATGCTCCAGACTGCACAGGATGGAGAAACGAAGGAGAAAAGATTGTGGCATGACCCTCTCGGGGCGTGCTTTCTCCCGCTTCCTCTCGCTGGCAAGTGTACACACCATCTGGCATATTTTAAAGAATTATTTTATCTAACTTTATTTATTATTTACTTACTTATTTTAATTTGATCAGAGAGGGACAGAGCACATGAGAGAGAGAGAGAGAAAGAGAAAGTGAGAAAGCAAGCCGCCAGGTCTGGGACTCCAACTGTGGTGGGCTATGTGGGAGTCCAGGGTCCTCAACTACCATGCCACCTGTGCCTGCTCCCCAACTGGCAAATTTTAAAAAAGAAAAATAGTTTGATGAAATAAAATCTAATGCTGATAAGGGTATGGTGGAGTCGACATCATGTATTACTGATGACACTGCAAATCAGTATATCCCAACTATGATCAGTGCAGCACTGTATTTGGGAACCTATAGTAATGATCAAGATTGTTTGGGCCCATTTCTGGGAGTTTTGTCCTAAGAAGGTAGGTTATTTCTGGTATACCCAAGCAGACGGTTGAAGTAACGGCTGTGGAGACTGCAGTAACAGGGAAAAGTTCAGGGTTCAATGTTGATGCTGTTTCTATGTTCACAATTTTTATGACCGTGTTTAATCTGCGCACTAAGTCACGAGATTGAGAATTTCTCCGAAGCCTCCAGAAGCTCCAGTTACTGGATCCAAAGAACACTTCTCAGCCCTTAAGCTCACCTGTGTGGAGGCATTTAACCCTCCCACCTCCCTGCTGGGCCGTCACCCTCTTTCCTCTCTGGTCCCGGGACTTCCTCTATTCCCTCCTTATTATCTTTCAGAGAATTTTCACGTCCTTTTCCAAGTTAGCGTCTACTTTTATTCTCCAGTCCTGACCACGTGGATGACTCTAGATCAGACCTCTCCCAGGGCTCCAAGCACAGAACCACCAGCCAGCTGAGCGCTTCCACTGCACGCTGTGCAAGCTCAGTTTTCTCTCTCTCTTTTTTTCCCTTTTTTTTTTTTTTTGGAGAGGTTTTTGCCATAGGGCACGTGCACTAGCCAGACAGACTCTGTCAGAGAGACAGAAAGCGAGAAATCACCTCCCCGGGGGGATGACCACGCTGCAATCCCTTCTCCTCCATTCTCCTCTCAGGATCTTCCTCTCAGGATCTCGGGCACACACACACATGCGCCTGGCGGGAGTTTTAAGCCACCGGGTCTGGGACTTGAACCGGAGTCGACTACATGAGAGTCCAGCAACATAGCCATTATGCTAACTGCTGGTCCCAGCCATTTCTAAACCTTTATCCCACCTTGGAACTCCTTGACCATTTTATAACTGGTCTCTACCAGACCAGGAGCTCCTTATGGACCGGGAATTGTCTTTCCCACGTGTGTGGTCAAAGCCTAGCAAAGGGTGATGAGGTGAGAGGAAAAAATAATGCATGTAATTATAGTAATTGTGACAATGACAGGGAAATAGGTGTATTTTTTCTCTTCCTGTTATCTACTTTGCCTAGTGTGTAGGTTATACTATTTTTTAAAAGGATTATTTTATTTAACTTTATTTATTTATTTATTTTAATTTGACCAGAGAGAGACAGAGCAAGAGAGAGAGAGAAAATGAGAAAGTAAGAAGCCAGGTCCGAGACTCGAACCACGGTCATGCATATAAGAGTCCACTGCCCCTAACCACCATGCCACCTGCTGGCCTGGTTATACTACTTTGTTTGTTTGTTTGTTTAATAATTATTTTATTTGGGACCAGCAGTTAACGTAATGGCTATGTCGCTGGAATCCCACGTAGTCGACAACAGTTTGCGTCCCGGACCCGGTGGCTTAAAACTCACGCCGGGCGCGTGTGCGTGTGTGCCCAAGATCCCAAGAGGAGAATGGAAGAAAAGGGATTGCGGCGTGGCCATCCCTTCTGGGGGGTGATTTCTTGCTTTCTGTCTCTCTGTCTGTCTCTGTCTGTCTGGCGAGCACACGTGCCCTATAGCAAAAACCTCTCCCCCCCAAAATAAAAGAAAAAAAAAAAGAATTATCTTATTTAACTTTATTTATTTATTTATTTATTTATTTTAATTTGATCAGAGAGGGACAGAGTGAGAGAGAAAATGAGAAAGCAAGCTGCCAGGTCTGGGACTCAAACCATGGTCAACCATATGGGAATCCAGCACTCTTAACCATCATGCCACATGCCAGCCCCCATCGGTTATACCATTCTTACAGATTTAAAACATAAATTAATTTTAAGATGCGTCTAATCTCTCCTAACTAGCTCCAATAAAAGAACTTACTAAATAAAGTTAGCTTCAAGTTTCTTTTTCTCCAGAATCCCTTAGCTCCTCAATACCGCTGCCTCAAGCTCCACAAGATCTTAGGACCTGGCAAAGTAGAAAGGCTTATTTCCTCCACATTTTCAGCCGACAGAAGGACCACCCACACACACAATTCCATGGCCTTGGAGAGGTTACATTGCTCTCGTAGCTGAGTGCCAAAATCCATTTTTGGCCAAACACTCATCAGAATCTCACAACATTCACAGCATGAACGCAAATAAAGAAGTACTTTGACAGACCTTTGAAGATTTATAGGGATAGAGATGATGGAACTTCTGACTGATAGATCTATCACTTGGTCAATGAGACATCAAAGAAAGATAAGGAGGAAAAAATGGAAAATCCTTCCATCCCCCCCTTTTTTCTTTTACCAAAACATCAATTATCTTCTCAAAAATCTAAAATTTCAACCATGCACACTGGCTTTTACCTCTCCTAAATTTGTGAAAAATAATTCAACCGTACAATGTTCAGTCTGACATTGGCTTTTATTGTTCCTTAAAAGAAAATTAAAAACCTGATTAGTTCCAAAAATAAAATATAAAGAAAACATCAGATGAGAAGCAAACCCCGTGGGTCAGAAATCATCACTCTGATTAGCAGCACATAAGTGTTACCTGGCAAATGGATTCCTAACTTAAATGCAATTATCACAAATTTCTTGTGATTCCCCACTGGTTTTACAGTTTGTGCCCAGCTCTTGAACAACTTCAATCGCAATAAATCCAAGGAAACCTCTCCTCAGCACGGGGCAAACCCCCTCACACCTCAGTCAGCAGAGCCCCTGGAGGGATGCTGGGCCCTGGCTCACCAGCTGTCCTGAAAGGTACCTGCATCAGCTCCTGAAAGGCTGAGTCTCGCAATGAAGCCCAGGGCAAGGCCTGCTGAGACGATCAGGGCAAGCAGGACCTCTCTCCCAGGCATCCCTGTCTGGTGCTGCTGGCCCGCGTCCTGGGATGTTCTGCCACGCTGTTGGTGGTGCCAGAAAAGGTGCTGTGGCAGCGAGGCAGAAGTACCACCAGGTCAAGGGCCGGAAAGACAGCAGCTCTGCAGCAAGGCCACGGAAGGGGGGAAAACGTCACATCAAGGGGCTAGATAATGGCGCAGGGGTAAAACACAACTCTGCGAGGCTGACCCACTTGGAAAGGTTCCAGGGTCCCATCTAAGGACCTCCCTGGATACACAGGTCATGCACATGCCCATGGTCCAGGGCTGGCTGAAGCCGGGGTGGATCATAGTGCAGGATTCTATCGTGAGTGCTGTCTTTGTCTCTTACACATGGAAGACATAAGCAAACATTATAAAAAAGAATGTCAAATGTGGAATCACTTCCTCCAAGAAGTGCCGATATGGTCTGTCAGCAGGGATGGTGCAGAGGGGAGTAGGAATAAGGGGAGGGAAAGAGTCTTTTTAATAAAATTGAAAGGGTCTGGTGGCATCTTTGTCACTGAGATAATATTATAAACAAACTATAACATTAGAAAGTACAATTTCCAAATTCGTTTTTTAGCGGTCAGAGGGCGGATGTGTGCTTCAGAGAGATAGAGAGAGAGGGAGAAAGCACCTCCGAATGGGGTGTGGTCAGACCACAATCCCCCCATCTCCATTTCTCTACCCTGCTGGAATTTGGGGTATGCATACACATGTGCCCAGCATGTTTTTCAAGTTGTCAGGGCCAGGATTTGAAACACACAATCAGTTATGTGGGATCTGGCTCCCTTAAACACCATGCCATGGGGCTGAACCCAATTTCCAAGATTTTTTATTGAATTCAGCATATATTGCATGCCTATGGGTACCCATTATAAGCTGGGCATCCTAATCCAAAAGTCTGAAATCCAAAATACTGTAAACTCTGAAACTTCTTGAGTGCCAGCCTGACACTATGAGTGGAAAATTCCACAACTGTCCTCATATGTGGGGTTGCAGTCAAAATGCTCCAACACAACAAGAATGCATAAAACTACCAGCAAGACCACGTGTACAGGGGTTGGCAGGTGACATGGTGGACTTCCACATGGTCAACTGTGGTTCAAGTGACAAACCTGCTTTCTCGCTTTCCTTCTCTCTCTGTCTCTCTCTGGTCAAATTCAAAATAATAACAATAATAAAGTTAAATAAAGTAATTTTTTTAAAAGACCATTTGTACAAAGCATATACAAAACATAAATGGATTCCATGTTTAGTCTTGGATCTTATCCCCAAGATATCTCACTGTATATATACAAATATGTCAAAATTTGAAAACAGAAACACTTCTGATCTCAAGCATTTCAGAAAAGGGATCCTCAACCTGTACCATCACTTACCTTAAGTAGATGACTGTACTCCCCAACTTATCCGAGGGATACCTGTTCCAAGGCCCCAATAGATGCCTGGAGCCATGAATAGTATAGAATCCTATGTAAACTATGTTTTTCCCTTTCCCTTACATAGATACCTATGATAAAGTCTAATTTATATATTAGGCATAGTAAGAGATTAACAACCATAATTAATAATGAAATAAAACAATTAAAATAACATACTTCATGAAAGTTATATGAATGTGGTCTCTTTCCCCCCCTTAAAATATTGTAACATACTAATACTCACCTATTTTCATTTTCTTTCTTTCTTTCTTTCTTTCTTTCTTTCTTTCTTTCTTTTTTTTTTTTTTTTTTGAGAGATTTTTATTATAGGGTGTGTACACTTGCCAAAGAGACAGAGCGATACAGAGAGACAGAAAGTGAAAAATCACCCTCCGGGGAGGATGGCCATGCCACAGTCTTTTCTCTTCCATCTTCCTCTCGGGATTTTGGGCATGCATATGTACCCAGCATGAGTTTGAAGCCACTGGGTCCAGGACTTGTACTGTGGTCAACTACGTGGGAGTCCAGCGACATTAATCATTATGCCATCTGCTGGTCCCTAACTATTTTCTAACAATGGTAATGTTCTTACCAGACAGAGGTGGTAAAGAGCGAGAAATAGAGAACGTAAAAGGAGATTAAGGAGGATCTAAGAATTCATTCAAGGCCACCAGACTAATAGAGGCACTGTCACAGCCAAGGAGACATCTTTTGTGCTTCATCCATCAGTATTTTATTGCAAAGTGAAGTTTTGGTTTAGAGCAAAAGAGAAATAGATCCATCAAGAATGACCACACTAATAAATGAAGGTAATTCAACAGACAGTCACATGTATTTAGCATCAGCTATAGGTGGTTCTCAAATTCCAAATTTATTCACTATTCAAGTGTTAGAGCTATACAGATTTTTTCCAGATGTGCATACAACATATTCATATCATAACAAAGTTAAGTTTTTAATAAAATATTATGTCTGTAAGGACTAAAGATGCAAAAAAGCTTTAACCATGAATGAACTAAACATCTGATGCACATTTATGGGTACTTTTACAGATCGGACGTAAATACATAAATAACAAAGCTGAACAAGAAATGCTATGATGCAAAGCATTGCACATTTTACCGATCCTATATTAAAGTAAAAAGCAGAATTATGTCACATAAACTGAGCTTATTTTAAGAATCTTTTTTATCAGAAGACAAAAGCTGTATCGATTTAAACCATCTTTTTCCTATAAAGTTTCCAAACATTATAAATATTACTTTGAACTTCATATTGTCTTTACTATCCAAATCACTTTCCCTACTCACTGACATAGTACATCTGATCCTTCCAATAACATACACCGGGTTCACTGATGACAATTAGTAGTTATGTAGACACTGGGGAAGGAGTAAAATCGACCACACACACATTTGAGTAACTACTCCAACTAAGAACAGGGTCAACGAAAAGACTGATTAAAACTCATACATATTTGATCTGTTCCATCACTTGCAGTCTTTAGCTTTAAGAGCCACTCGACACATACATATTATTTTTTTCATAAAATGTTTACATGTTGAAACATTTTTTAATCCAGGCTCAGAAAATTAACAATAAAAAGACATTTCGTTTTCTTTCTTAGTTCCATGGACTTAATCAAGCCTGCATTCCCTAGGCTCACAGAAAGTTAACTAAGAAGACAACATGGCTGTAAATGCGCTATTTTAAGGCAAGTATCTTTATCACATACATACACAGCATGATCCACTGCTGAATTTTATCATAGGACGGTGCCAGTCAAGAAACTGAGGTATCACTTTACTCAATGTAAATACAAGTGTCAGAAGTCCTAAGACATTCACAATATACTTGACATAGTGTATCCACAACTAAATGGAGAACTCATCTCAAAGTTCTTACGTGCCCAGAAATATCTGAGATTCTAAATTCTAGAAAAAAATACTAGAAATGAAATATTCTAATATTTTTGCAATAAGGCTCTCCATATAAGGCTACCTTTGATATAAGGCTACTTCAACTTAGTTTCTGAAAATAGCAAAATGTGCACCAAAATTCAAGCTATTCTGAACTAACAAGAGAGGCCTTGGTTACACGAGAGATCATGAGGTGATTAGTTGATTGATCAAAATTAAACTGAAGCCAAAATCAAATTAAAAATACATTAAATGGTTGAATGTATAAAGTGATTTTTAGTGCAAAGCAGACATACATTTACCTTTACATAATCTTTTAACTATAATCCATAATTTGGTATTCTTTTTCTTTAGGTTTCTGCCATAGGGTGTATGCGCTTGCCAGAAAAAGATAGTGAGAAGAAAAGTGAGAAATCACCCCCCCCGAGGGGGAGATGGCCATGCTGCAATCCTTTCTCCTCCATTCTACTCCTGGGATGTTTTGGGCACGCATGCACACATGCACACATGTCTGGCATGATTTTCAAGCCACAGGTCATTTCAGTTATTCGAACTGCGATGGACCATGTGGGAGTCTAGCACCTTAATCACCACACCACCTGCTGGCCCCATGATTTGGTATTCTTAATATATTTTAAAGACCCACATTCTGTCTCTTATACAAAAGTAAATCTATTCTTCACTTTCAAGTTAGAAATGGCCTTACAGTGTATCTTTGGGGATCTCCAGTCTATGGCTTTCTAAAATGATGGATAATACATATCTAAGTCACAGACCATTTGATGTACTGACGTGAAAGCTATCAGTTTGGGAACCTAAAAACAAAAATAATATTACATAAGATAGAAAAAATATACCCCAGATTTCTGCTCTAGTCAAGACTTGTCAGGTCTACATATTTTAATTATTAAATAGTTTGATGCAAAGACAGTTGGTGAAAAATATATGATTATCAACTATACTCATGTTCAAATATTGTCCTTAGAATGAAAATAGATAATAGTCATTATGTCCAAATGCAAAAGTAAACTAATAATAAGGGAGATATCAACAAATTTTTTGATAATTACTTCACTCACTTCCTTTACCAATCTCTCAGTGACATTAAGAGAAAAAAATTCTAATTACTTTCACCTAATAATTTAATCAAGCACTCTAGAAAAATGTTATTCTAAGGAGAAGTTCGGCAGGGATTGCTTATTACATTTCCAAATTAGATCAAAACAAGGGAAACAAAACAGGGTTCAAAAATTAGACAACACAGATGAATAAGTAACAATATAATAACAACAACAATTAACATTAAAACAGCAAGACACTAAGTAACCAGGAGGCGCAGCAGTCCAAATTCCAGTTCCACCGTGATGTCAGGTATTTTCTGGCGTGGGGTCTCCTGCTGATAACAAGAACAGGCAGGAAGCACCTTCATGTATCTATGGCTACCAACATTCCAGAGTGCTCCTTTGCAAAATCGACCCACTGGCTTGGGGGTAGGGGGTGGTATGAGAGGACAGGAGTGGAGCTCTGAGGGTAAATACCAATTTAGGTATGCCTTTATTTGAGGAAATCTGCTTATTTAGTAATTAACTAATCATGAGAGTGATTTCAATTCGAACACTACAGTTCTGGAGACAGCCACATCCCAGCTAGTTTCTGCCTGCAGAGTGATTCACTCCTAAGTTTATAACTATAATCAGAAGAGTCATTTGAGCTGAATAAAACCCACTATTCTTTCTTCTTAAAAAAAAAAAAAAAGCCAGAGGGTGTGTGCGTTTAAAAGAGAGAGGGAGATTGAAAGTGAGAAAGCACCCCCCATGAGGGATGACCACACTGAAATCCCTTTTCCTGTATCTCTTCGAGATTTTGGGGCACACATGCACAGAGTGTTTTTTTAAGCTGCTGGGTCCAGGGCTCTTGTGTGTGTGTTTTTGTTTTTCGTTTTTGTTTTTTTCCCATAGGATACATGTGCTCACCAGAGAAGAGAGAGACAAAGAGGAAAAGTGAGGGCAGATGGCCACACAGCAATCCCTTCTCTTCCATTCTCCTCTTGGGGTTTTGGGCATGCACCCACATGTGCCGGATGTGATTTTTCAATTCACCAGGTCTCGGACTTGAACCTCAATCAGCCATATAGGAATCCAGCCTCTTAACCCACCATGCCATCTGCTGGCCTTGGGTCCAGGACTTTTTTTTTTCTTTCTTTCTTTCTTTTTTTTTTTTTTTTTTTTTTGGAGAGGTTTTTGCTATAGGGCACGTACGCTCGCCAGACAGAGAGAGAGAGAAAGAAAGCGAGAAATCACCCCCCAGAGGGGATGGCCACACCACAATCCTTTCTCCTCCATTCTCCTCTCGGGATCTTGGGCACGCACGCACACGTGCTCGGTGTGAGTTTAAGCCACCGGGTCCAGGACTTGAACCGCGGTCAACTACATGGGAGTTCAGCAACATAGCCATTACGCTAACTGCTGATCCCAAGGGTCCAGGACTCTTAACGACCCAGTTGGCTGTGTAAGATCCTGTCGCCTTAATCACCACATCACCGGCTGGCCACCACTTTCTACTCTTGAGTACACCAGAAAAGTCAATCACTATGAAATATGAGAACCTGTACTTCTGGGGACTGGCGAGAGGCACAGTGGCTATGGCAATAGACTCCTACATGTTGACCACAGTTTGAGTCCTGGACCCAGTGGCTTGAAACTCACGCCAGGCACATGTGTGGGCATGCCCAAAATCCCAAAAGGAAAAGGTATTGTCGTGTGGCCATCCCCCCCTAAAGTGATTTTTTTTTGTTATTGTTTCTCTGTCTCTCTAGTGAGCATACACCCCTACAGCAGAAATTTCTCTAAAACAAACAAACAAACAAACAAACCCTGTACTTCTGTTCATGAGCTCCAACCAGCAAAATGTCATCAATATGGTGGGCCAGCATGTGATTCTGCATAATATATGGAACATATACTTTTTTTTCAGTTTTGCTATAGGGCACATGTACTCACCAGAGAGAGACAAATAGACAGGTGAGAAATCAATCCCCTGGGGGGATGGCCATGCCATAATCCCTTCTCCTCCATTCTCCTCTCACACGTACACATATATGACCAGCATGATTTTTGAGCCACTGGGTCTAGGACTCAAACGATGCAGTGGGCCATGTGGGATCCAGCACCTTAACCCCCACACCCACTGCTGGTCCTACTACGTACTGATTTTACTTTTTAAATTTTGCTATAGGGCACATGCACTTGCCAGAGCGAGACAGGAGCTCAGAGAGAGGGGAAGTGAAAAAGTAGGACACCAGGTCTGGGACTAGAACTGTGGTGGGCCATGGGGGAGTCCAGTGCCACAATCACCACACCACCTGCTGGCTCCCTATTACCTACTTTCAACATTTCCTTGTAAGCGAAACCACTCTGCCCATAGCAATCTTCCCACTCCAAAAATATTGCTTCTCCCAAGCTAGAGAGCCTGGATTGAATAACCTCTCCCCAAAGTGGGTGATGGTAAAACCAACCTAATACGACTCTGTGAACATCAGTCAATATATGCCAAGTAGAGAAGGTACCGGAAGAGAAGCAGAGAGGCCATTTGGGTGACAGTGATGCCAATCCAGATGCCAGACCCCATTTTCTCTGGCCCCTCCGTGTTTCTTTTAATAAATGAGCCTATAAATACGATGAAGAAGATGGATTCTTTTTTTTTTTTTGAGAGGTTTTTTTGTTGTTGTTGTTCTTGGGCACGTGCGCTCGCCAGACAGACAGAGACAGAGAGACAGAAAGCGAGAAATCACCCCCCAGGGAGGATGGCCATGCCGCAATCCCTTCTCCTCCATTCTCCTTTCGGGATCTTGGGCACGCACGCACACGTGCCCGGCGTGAGTTTTTTTTTTTTTTTTTGAGAGGTTTTTGCTATAGGGCGCGTGCACTCGCCAGACAGACAGAGAGATAGAAAGCGAGAAATCACCCCCCAGAGGGGATGGCCACGCCGCAATCCCTTCTCCTCCATTCTCCTCTCGGCATCTTGGGCACGCACGCACATGCGCCCAGCGTGAGTTTTAAGCCACCAGGTCCGGGACTCGAACCACGGTCGACTACGTGGGAGTCCAGCGACACAGCCATTATGCTAACTGCTGGTCCCCCCAGCGTGAGTTTTAAGCCACCGGGTCCGGGACGCGAACCCTGGTCAACTACATGGGAGTCCAGCGACATAGCCATTACGCTAACTGCTGGTCCCAGAAGATGAATTCTTAAGGATTTCCTGGCTGCAAATATTTTTCTCTAAGCAATTTTGTTTATTAGGATGACCAACTAGGGTCAGAGATTTATTTTTGGAATACTTAAAAAGTACTAAGAAGGGGCAGCAGATGGCGTAGTGATTACATTGCTGGACTCCCACATGGCCGAAGGTGATTCAGGTCCTGGGCCTGGTGGCTTGAAAATCATGTCAGGCATGTGTGCATAGGTGCTCAAATTCCCAGGAGGAGAATGGAAAAGAATACCCCCTGGAGACGGGTGATTTCTCACTTTCCCTCTCACTCTCTCTTTCTCTCTGGCAAGTGCACACACCCTATGGCAAAACCTCTAAAAAAAAAAAGTACTAAGCAAAAACAAAAGGATCTTAAACCTTGTTACATTATTTTTTATTTAAAAAGTTGCTATAATTTCCATTACTATATAAATTTTAGGAATTGTGGCCATTATTCAAGCATTCAATGATAATAACTGGGGATCCTACAAGTTCTAAGAAAAGTTGTTGCAAATAATACTGAATACATTTATTTTATTTAGCTTCAACAAAATATACCTACCTCACTTTGAAAGTTTTTCCCCCAAACTTTTAATACGTAACATTACGGGACCACCAGTTGGCATAATGGCTGTGTCGCTAGACTCCCAAGTAGTTGACCGCAGTTTGGGTCCCAGACTCGGCGGCTTAAACTCAAACCGGGTGCGTGTATGTGTGTGTGTGCCCAAGATTCCAAGAGGAGAATGCATTGCGGCGTGGCCATCCCCCCAAGGGGGGGATTTCTCGCTTTCTGTCTCTCTATCGCTGTCTTTCTGGCGCGCGCATGCGCTCTATAGCTAAAACCTCTCAAAAAAAAAAAAAAATTAAAAAATGTAACATTACAAATGCAGCATGTCCAGAATCTTGGATCATAATTCCATTAGCTGTGATATCCCCACTTGCAAGAAGATTATTAACATTTGCCTAACACATTCACGAGATTTATTAAAAATGTGGCCATTAACCAAAGGCCTTTGGGGCATATATACAAAATTAGAGAACTCTAAGTATTCAGTCAAATACAACATTAGCAATATTACTCATGAAAAGATCCATTAAAAGTCAGTCAAACCAGAAAACGCACAAGCAATCTTCCAACAATTTGGGGAAATGTTGTTTACGGATAAGACTGAAGTTTTCCTAAGAACTTAATTTCCTTAGGACTTAATTTCCTAAGGAAATTTCAGCATGATTATATTTAATATGATGAACTGCATTTTAAAAAATCTGGGCTTAGGGCCAGCAGGTGGTATGGAGGTTAAGGCAGGTGAATCCCACATAGCCTACTGAGAGGTTCAAGTCCCAGATCTGGCAGTTTGAAAAAGGTGCCAGGTGCCTGTGCATGCACGCCAAAATCCCAAGAGAATGGAGGAGAAGAGATTGCAATGTGGGGATTCCAATGTGGCCATCCACCCTGAGAGAGGCAGTGATTTCTCACTTTCCTTCTTGCTCTCTCCCTCTCTCTGGTGGCTGTACATGCCCTATAGACAAAAATAAGTAAATTAATAAAAAATAAAGCATATATATATATATATATATATGTGTGTGTGTGTGTGTGTATATATATATACATATATATGTGTGTGTGTGTGTATATATATGTGTGTGTGTGTGTGTGTGTGTGTGTATATATATATATATATAAATTTGGGCTTAGTACTTACATAAAGGACCCTCAGGTTAACCAAAGAATAGGCCTTTAGGGTAGAACTGGAGGGGTTTTTGCAGGCTTAAGGATCTCTCACAGGGTACTTGTCATTGTCAGCCCAACAGGGGTGTACTCCCTGAGGGGTATACCCATCTGTATACTCCAGAGGACCCAGCACAGCCATGATATTTGTTAGGCAAAATGCCCACAAAGGATTTAAAACAAAATAAACCTTTGCCTAGGCTAATGCTGCAGGTTAATTAACTACTAAGTCTTGTTTTTGAGATACTGCCTCCTCCATTCCCCTCTCAACCCTGTAATTCAGTGAAACTTCTTGAAAAGTATGATGGTAAGATGGAGACTTAAACACTACCAGAAAACCAAATTTTGGGCAGCTCAGCCAGTCTCCCTGCTTCTCAAGCCCTCCAGCATATACCCCCAAGATAGGCAGAGGAAGAGAACCGAAGTAGCTCTAACCTGACCTTGGAGAGACAGAGACGCCTTTATCCACGCTGTCTGGCACTTCCCCAGTACTCCTAGAATATCTTAGTTTGTGAAGCATAAGGTCAGGTAATAAAGAGACGTCAAAATAAACCAACAACAGAAACAAACCATCGTAAATGTCCTATGTCTGTGTGTCTGTATCTTTAGGCAAGGGAACGCAACTCAAATTAATGTGAGTTAATGAACAGAATCAGTTTAATAGACTTAGAACCCATTAAATGTATAGCAATTGAAAGACAGTTTAAAACCCATCAATGGGCACCTCTATGACATCAACTTGATTAGTATCTTGTAGAGAATTAGAAATCCACATCAGCAAAACTTACTTCCTGACACAGACAGTACAGCAACTCAACTCAACAAAATCTGCCCATCTCTTCATGAAAGCACCTCATGCGGATCCAATGCTCTTCTACGACAAAAACACTCAACGAATTAGGAACAGAAGGAAACTTCCTCTTCCTGCTTAAGGGCATCTATGGGGAAAAACCCACAGCTAACCTTGGACTTAATGAGGACAGACTGGAAGCTTTCCCTCTACGATCAGGATAAGACTAAGATGTCCGGTCTTGTCACTTTTATTTGCCATTGTACTGGAAGGTCCAGCTGGGGCACTTAGCTAAAAGTAGGGAATACAAGGCTTCTAAATTGGGAAAAAAGAAGTAAAACCATCTCTGTCTGCAGATGCCATGATCTTGTATGCAGAAAACCCTGAAGAATTCTTTGAAAGGGAACCAGCAGTTAGCGTAATGGCTATGTCGCTGGACTCCCACGTAGTCGACCGCGGTTCGCGTCCCGGACCCGGTGGCTTAAAACTCACGCCAGGCGCGTGTGCGTGCGTGCCCAAGATCCCGAGAGGAGAATGGAGGAGAAGGGACTGCGGCGTGACCATCCCCCCTGGGGGGTGATTTCTCGCTTTCTGTCTCTATGTCTCTCTCTCTCTGTCTGGCAAGCGCACACGCCTTATAGCAAAAATCTCTCCAAAAAAAAAAAAAAAAAAGAATTCTTTGAAAACAATTAGAGCTAATAAACAAGTTGTATTTCTATACATTAGCAATTTAAAACAGAAAATGAAATTAAAAAACAAAACAAAACCTCCATTTACAAAAATCGCCCCTGCCCCAGGGGCCAGCAGGTGAGCAGAGATTGAGGCAACTGGGTCCCACATGGTTGGCTCCACAATTTGAGTTCTAACCTGGTGGCCTGAAAAACACACTATGGGTGGGACCAGCAGTTAGCGTAATGGCTATGTCACTGGACTCCCACGTAGTCGACCACGGATCGCGTCCCGGACCCGGTGGCTTAAAACTCACGTCGGGTGCGTGTGTGTGCCTGCCCAAGATCCCGAGAGGAGAATGGAGAAGGGATTGCGGCGTGGCCACCGCCCCCCCCCACCCTGGGGGGTGATTTCTCTCTTTCTGTCTCTCTGTCTGTCTGGCGAGCGCATGCGCTCTATAGCAAAAACCACTCAAAAAAAAAAAAAAAAAAAAAAAAAACCACTGTGGGCTGAGAGTGGGCACAGCTGATGGCGTAGCAGTTACGTCACCAGATTCCCACATAACTGACCACGGTTCAGGTCTTGGACCCAATGGCTTAGAAAACCACGGTGGGTGTGTGCATGTGTGCCAAGATCCCAAGAAGAGAACAGAGGCAAAGGGATTGTGGCATGGCCATCCCCCCAGGGGGTGATGCCTCACTTTCCCTATCACTATCTCTCTCTCTCCAGTGAGCTCACACACCCTAAGGCTAAAACTTCTTAAAAAAAGAAAGAAAGAAAGAAAGAAAGAAAGAAAGAAAGAAAGAAAGAAAGACACACTGGGTGCATGTGCATACATCCCAAGAAAATGGAGAAGGGACTGCACCATGACCATCCCCCAAGAAATGATTTCTCACTTTCACTCTCTATTTCTCTCCAGTGAGTGCATGTGCTCTATATCAAAAGAAAGAAAGAAAGAAAAAAGACATCCTCCAATATACCATTAAATGAAGAAAGAATCAAGAAGAAGAACTAAAGGTAAAAGCTAATACTATAAAATTCTTTCAAGAAAACATGATTAAATTTTCATGACCTCAAGTGACCTAGATATGACAATGAAAGCATAAGAAATAAGAGGAAAATACAGGTAAGTTGGACTATATCAAAATTTAGAACTTGAGATGGCCCCACAGAGCAGGTGTTAATCTTAGTGTATAGGGAGCTAGATCCCATCTGGCCCACCATGGTTTGAATCCTGGCCCCAGAGGCCTGAAAAACATGCCAGGTACATGTACACGTGTGCCCCAAATATTGAGAGAATGAAGAAATGGGGAAAAAGGATTGTGGCATCCCATCCCATTGGAAATTATTCTCTCTGTCTCTGGCAAGAGCTTATGCCCTCTGGTAATACAAATTTTAGAACTTCTTGTGCTGTAAATGATACCACTAGAAAAGTAAAAAGACAATTCTCAGAAGTACAGAAAATATTTGCAAGTCACACATCTGGTAAGGAGGAGCCTAGTATCCAGAATATATAAAGAGCTCTTATAATCGACAAGGAAAGACAACCCAAGGGGCCAGACTATGGCACAGTGGTAAAAGATGACACCCTATGAGGCAATCCCACATGGGAGAGTTCTTGGTTTAAGTCCAGAGACCTCCCTGGGAATATACACATGACCATGATCTGGGATCTAGGATCTGGGGCTGGCTGAACACTGAGGGTAGACTGTGGTGTCAAGATCCTGTTGGGAGTGTTATATCTCTGTCTATTTCTCTCTTTCTCTCTGTCTCTCTCACTCATGAAGGAAAAAAATAAACAAAAACCAGGTTTGGGGGCCAGGAGATGGCATAGTAGTTACATCGCTGGACTCCCACATGGCTGACCACGATTCGAGTCCTAGACCTGGTGGCTTGAAACTCACGCCGGCCACGTGTGTGTGTGCCCAAGATCCTGGGAGGAGAAGAGACTGTGGTGTGAACATCCCCCAGGAGGGGGGTGATTTCTCACTTTCCCTCTCACTGTCTTTGTCTCTCTCTCTCTCTTTCCCCAGCAAGTGCATGTGTCTTAAGGCAAAAACCTCTACCAAAAAAAAAAGAAAAAGAAACCAGATTTGTTTTTAATAGGCAAAGGATTTTAAATAGATGTTTCTTCAGAGAACATATATAAATGATCAATAAGTACACAAAAGATGCTTAACATGTTATTAGTCATAAAGGAAATGCAAATCAAAACCACACAGAGATACCACTTCATCTCACCAGGATGGCTATTACTTAAAAAAGGAAAATACTAAGTGTTGGGGAGAATGAGAAGAAACTGGAACCCTTATGCATTGCTGGTCAGATCGTTAAATGCTTAGAACGGTTTGGCAGCTCCTCACAGAGATAAACAGCGCAGCCATTTGACCTGGCAATTCCATTCCTATGAATATAGTGAAGAATATAGTGAAGAAGAAAAACCCCGTATCTACACAATAACTCGGGTGTTCATTGCAGCATTATTTAAAACAATCAAGAAATGGAAATCTGGGCCGGCTGGTAGAATGATAATTAAGGTGCTGTGTCCGGACTTGTTTGGCTGAACATGTTCTTCTGAGTGGGGATGGCTGTGGATTAGAAATAAACGCAACAACAAACATACAAAGACACAAAAGTATAGAACACCTAGGATCGTGTGGGCCTGACTTCTCTGACGGAGAAAGCCAGGACTCAGAATCAGGCTCAGGTTTATTATTTCCTAAGGCAGAAAATGGAGGAAGAGGAAATGGAATGTAAGGCCAGTTGTTTTCAGATGTTAATCGGCTGACTGAAATGAGAATGCTGTCGCCATGTGATTTCTCTGATCTTTTTGGGCTGATTTTGATGAATACATGCGACTTCCTTTAGACCCATACTGCCCTGCAATATCCAGTATCAACAACAGGAAGATAACCGATAACAACAGGCAGATAACCGATAACAACAGGCAGATAGAGTTTTCGTATGTAAATTCTCTCGTAGCCATTGCTACAGAAGCTCACAAAACTGCATTTCTGTATGCGTCTAAAGGTCACATGTTTTCTCAGATTGGCCGCTCTCCACATATCCCCCTTTTTCTTTTTCTAATTTGAGTGTGTGGAGCTGGATGGCTGTTGTATGAAGTCTTTGTTGGGTATTTTGTAGACTAGTAGAAAAATAAACATAAGATTATTGACACGACTATTTTTAAGAAATATTATAAGGGGTGGTGAAGCATGTTAAAAGGATTAGTGTTTTTGTAAAGGGATTTTTATAATTATATGTATTTATACTGACTAAAATTTTTTACTAGATCCTACATGGCTGAATTCGTGTTTCAAGTCCCAGACTTGGCAGCTTGAAAAACCTGAGCACATATTCAACAACCCAATACTTTAGGTCAGATGGTGGCACAGGGGCAATGCAACCTCTGTAAGAAGGTCCCTGGTTCACATCCCAGGGCCTCCCATAGTTGCCAGACATACAACCATGTGCCTAGACTGGGCTGGCTGGGTCTAGGGGTGGACTGTGAAGACTTTGTTGAGGGTGCCTACTTGACTGTGTTGTCTCTGTCGCTTTTATGGGAAAAATAAATAAACTTTAAAAAAAATACTACTTTAGAGGATAACATGATAGATAGATGACTCACAGGTTAAAAGATTCCTTAATTGAGTTCCTGAACACATCCATCATTGCGTATATGAAATGCAGTGATGTTTACAAATCGTTTTCTCATACAAATGTTTAAAAACCTATTTATTACATATAGTTGAGTGTACTTAATTCTTTATGGCATGCCACAGTGTTCCTTAATCTGCATTGCACTGCAAGCCACAGAATGACACATTAAAAAATGTACTTCAGGGGGACCCGCGGCGGCGGCGGCGGCGGCGGCGGCGGCGGCGGCGGGGCGGACCGCGCTCGGAGCCTGCCCGGCCGGAGCGGCGGCGCCCGCGCCTCCTCCCCCCAGCGCCGCGGAGGGGGGAGGAGGAAGATGGAGACGCACATCTCGTGCCTGTTCCCGGAGCTGCTGGCCATGATCTTCGGCTATCTGGACGTTCAGGACAAGGGGCGCGCGGCGCAGCCTGCAGGCCCGGGGCATCCGCCGCGTGCAGATCCTGAGCCTCCGCCGCAGCCTCAGCTACATGATCCAGGGCATGGCCAACATCGAGAGCCTCAACCTCAGCGGCTGCTACAACCTCACCGACAACGGGCTGGGTCACGCGTTCGTGCAGGAGATCGGCTCCCTGCGCGCCCTCAACCTGAGCCTGTGCAAGCAGATCACCGACAGCAGCCTGGGCCGCATCGCCCAGTACCTCAAGGGCCTGGAGGTACTGGAGCTGGGAGGCTGCAGCAACATCACCAACACCGGCCTTCTGCTCATCGCCTGGGGACTGCAGCGCCTCAAGAGCCTTAACCTGCGCAGCTGCCGCCACCTCTGGGACGTGGGCATCGGGCACTTGGCTGGCATGACGCGCAGCGCGGCCGAGGGCTGCCTGGGCCTGGAGCAGCTCACGCTGCAGGACTGCCAGAAGCTCACGGATCTGTCCCTAAAGCACATCTCCCAAGGGCTGACGGGCCTGAGGCTCCTCAACCTCAGCTTCTGCGGGGGCATCTCCGACGCGGGCCTCTTGCACCTGTCGCACATGGGCAGCCTCCGCAGCCTTAACCTGCGCTCCTGCGACAACATCAGTGACACAGGAATCATGCATCTGGCCATGGGCAGCCTGCGCCTCTCGGGGCTGGACGTGTCCTTCTGCGACAAGGTGGGGGACCAAAGTCTGGCGTATATAGCCCAGGGGCTGGACGGCCTCAAGTCCCTGTCCCTCTGCTCCTGCCACATCAGCGATGATGGCATCAACCGCATGGTGCGGCAGATGCACGGGCTGCGCACGCTCAACATTGGACAGTGTGTGCGCATCACGGACAAGGGCCTGGAGCTGATCGCTGAGCACCTGAGCCAGCTCACGGGCATAGACCTGTACGGCTGCACCCGGATCACCAAGCGCGGCCTGGAGCGCATCACGCAGCTGCCCTGCCTCAAGAATCCTCCACAGCAACACGCCAGACCATGGAGTTAAAAGAAACCCAGAGACCTTTATGAACTAATTGTACTGTTTGTGAATTTGTATAAATATAACAAAGATCCTCTTAAAACGTTTATATTCTTACAGTAAAAGGTTAAACTGATATTTATATAATAAAAGAGGAAATATGAAGTATGTTTTTGAAAAAAAAAAAACACAAAAAAAAAACCGACACAAAAAGCCTTGTATCTGTGAATTATTTTGAAGGCATGGTGCATTGGGTGCGTGCCAGGAGGAGAGGTGCCGTTTGTGTACACAGAGTCACAGGAATTGCAGGCTCAAGGCAGGCGCATCTCGTGTGGTGTGCAAAGGTTCATGGCTAAATGTACTCTACGGACGTCCAAAGGTGTTGCTTCTAGAGGTTGATCAGACACTATCATTTTTGGTTTTGAGCTGTCAACCACCTGGAAATTTGAAGAAATCGAGCAAAATGAAACTTGTTAAACAACCAGAAAAAAAAAAAAAAAAAAAGTATTAGTATGCAGAAAATTGAATCTCAGATGCAGAACACAAAAACCTCTAAACTAGAAAAAAAATCACCAGAAAGACTGAGATAATAACCAAAATTGAGAATAATATACAAGAAATGCTAGATACCAATAAATGCCCAAACATCTGGATAGTCATTATCTTAGAAGGGGAAGAAACTAATTTGGGCATTGAAAATCTATTTCATGAAATCCTGGAAAAAAACTTTCTAAACCTAGAGAGAACTTCATATATCCAGAATTAAGAAATACAAAGGATCCCAAATAGAGTCAACCCAAGAAGATATTCTCTAAGGCACATCATATCCATATTGACCAAAAGCACAGATATTAAAATTGACAAGAGAGAAAAGTCAAGTTACTTATAAAGGATAGCCCATCAGGCTAACATCAGACCTCTCATTGGAAACAATGCAAGCGAAGAAAGAATGGAGAAATATATTCAAAGTAGTAAGTGAAAAATAATTTCAACCAAGAATACTATAGCCAGCAAGATTATCTTTCATATGGGAAGAAAAGATAAAAGCATTCTCAGATAAACAAAACCTGAAAGAATTTACCAACACCGGACCAGCTATTCAAGAAGTTCTGAAGGGAGTGCTATACCAGGAAAACTAAAGACAGATACATGGAAATAAGAGAAAAAAACACACAAGAAAATGGCTAATTTAATGGTAGGGACAAGTCTGGAAAGAACAATAATAACATCAAATGGTAACTTTCAGAATTTAAACAGAAAGATTGGTCCACGGTAAAACGGAAGAGAAATTAATCCCATGAGACTGAACTGGTAAAAAAGAATTTTATGACTTTTGACTAAAACATTACTGATTTTCTTCTATGCTTTGTTTTCCAGATTTAAGGACTTCTGTCTTCCTTTTAGCTGTTGATAGGTGTAGCAATTTGTTATTTTTTTTTTTTTTTAAGAAATGGAAATATAAACTTTTCTCCCTTCTCGACCCTTATGGGATTGGAAAATATTTGTGATTTATGAGTATTCTCATTTTGTGGCAGAAAGGTTATTTGCATAATATCTTCTGCTTTGTATCATAAATTGGAAATACTGGTTACTGCCAGGGCTTTGACTAGAATGTGATTTCTGAAGATATGATCAGAAAGCTAAGGAACTAAGGTAGATCCCATGAAAGCCAGGAGAAGCTCTTGAATTGCCTGGTACCAGAAACAGCTCTGCCTGGCAGGTATGTAAAGAATATCACTTTCTGACACCCCCAAAAAACTTTCAAATACAGGTACTTAAAGGCATACTCAGATGGTAGATTCCTCACTTGGTTCAGTAACCTTGGGAAGCCTTTAAAAGAGTCTAATCTAAAGTTTCTTGTAAAAGGTTTCAGCAAAGTCAACTAAATCAATTAGTATTTTTATGGGGCTTTGTGCAAATAACAGACCAAATTGAGACTAAATTTTTTTTGCAAATACATTAGTTTATGCCTCTCTTTGGTAAAACGGGAAATGGAGAGAGAGAAAAAAAAATGTTTCAGAAGAAAATTAGTGTACTTGTTACTAAATTTTAGCTCTGTCCATATCTGTTTTTTGAGTTTATAGTATCTACCTACTGTTTTAGTATCTACCTAAACTTTTTCCTGGCTTTAAGTCTTAAGCAAATTTTTCTTAACATTTTTTTGGTTCTGATTTATTAAAGCTAAAACTGCTTTTATTGAAAAAAAAAAAAAACATAAAAAATTATTTAATGACCACAGTAAGCTATATAGCTTTAGCTAGATGCTGCTTTATTTTTTTTATTTTTATTTTTTGAGAGGTTTTTGCTATAGGGCGCATGCGCTCGCCAGACAGACAGAGAGAGACATAGAGACACAGAAAGCGAGAAGTCACCCCCCAGGGGGGATGGCCACGCCGCAGTCCCTTCTCCTCCATTCTCCTCTCGGATCTTGGGCACACACGCACATGTGCCCGGCGTGAGTTTGAGCCACAGGGTCCGGGACTCAAACCACGGTCGACTACGTGGGAGTCCAGCGACATAGCCATTACGCTAACTGCTGGACCCAAGGTGCTGCTTTATAGTATGTTCATTCTATTCACTGAGTTTTATGCCTAAAGTCAGACATGTGTTCTTAGATATGTTAATATAAGCTGTTCTTATTCTCAAAACTATTTGGATTGAGATCTTTTGTGAATCAATAAATTGTGAAAAAAAAAAAAAAAAAAAAATGTACTTCAGGGCGACCAGCAGTTAGCGTAATGGCTATGTTGCTGGACTCCCATGTAGTCGACGACAGCAGTTCATGTCCCAGACCCGGTGGCTTAAACTCATGCCGGGCTCATGTGCGTGCGTGCCCAAGATCCCAACAAGAGAACGGAGGAGAAGGGATTGAGGCATGGCCATCCCCCCTGGAGGGTGATTTCTCGCTTTCTGTCTCTCTGTCTCTCTCTGTCTGGCGAGCGCATGCGCCCTATAGCAAAAACCTCTCCAAAAAAAAAAATGTACTTCAGATAGTATCGTCAACCAAACCAGTGCAAAATGTGCACGTTGGAATTTTCACTTCGCAAGCTAAGCAACGTGACTGAATGTACAAAAGAAATTAAAATAATAATAAAGAATAATTAAATAAATACATTTTTTAAAAAAAGTACTTCAGAAAAAGATACACAAGGGCTGGCAGGTGGCGTGGTAGATAAGTTGTTAGACTCCCACTTGGTTGACTGTGGTTCAAGTTCTGGACCTGGCAGCTTACTTTTTCACTTTCCATTTCTCTCTCTCTAGTCTAATTTTTAAAAATAACAATAATAAATAAAATGAAATAAATAATTAAAAAAGAAAAAGATACAAAAAAAAATGTGTCCTATTTCTTATGTTTTTAAACAAGTTAATTGGAAATCTAATAAAAATGGTTTTCTTTATATTACTAAAAGCGAAATCTCATCAAGAACGAGACCATGGCCTATCATTTTAATTCTGAAACTAAAATATTTATAGATTCATATTATTTACTTATTTAAACTCCGCTAGAAGGCATATATACTTGTCAGAGATGGCGAAAGGGGGAAATGTGAGAATGCACCCCACACAAGGGATGGTCATACTGCAATTTCCTCTATTCCATTTCTCCTTCAAGATTTTGAGCAAACATGCATATGCCTAGCATGTTTTTCAAGCCACATGGTCTGAGACTTGAACCACACAGTTGGCCATTTGGGATCCAACTGCCTTAGCCACCAAACTATTAAGCTGGCCCTTTGATTTGTTTTTAAAAAGCCTTCCAAATGATAAGAATTAATGAATTAAAAATATGGATAAGAGAGTAAGCAATTTACTCAGAGCAGAAAATCTAAACTTTCCACTTCCGTTGTCAAGATAAAATAAACAGCTTTTACGTGGACCTGAAAGCTAATCCTTACACTGATTTTATGATTTTGCATTTTACTTCTAAGTATTTCATATGAAAGAGTACATAAGGCTTATAACATAAAATAAGTATGTATATCACTAGGGCCACAAAATAAACATTTCCTTTGTATCAGGGTTCAGAATTTATAACTACAAATATTATTCTACAGGGCCAGCAAGTGGTGTGGTGGATAAATCACAGTGATTTCCACATGGTGGACCATGGTTCAAGTCTCAGACATGGCGGCTTGCTTTCTTACTCTCCCTTCCTCTCTCTGTCTCTCTCTGGTCACAATAAAGAATAATAATAAGAGGGGGCCAGCAGATGGCTTGGTGGATCGAGCCACTGGATACCCTATGGTCAACTGCAGTTCAAGTCCTGGACCTGGTGGCTTGCTCTCTCACTTTCTCTCTCTCTCTCTTTGCCTGATCAAACTAAAAAATAATAATAGTTATAAATGAAGTTAAATAAAATAACTTAAGAAAGAATAATAATAAGAAATAAAATTAAATAAATAAATCTTTAAAATTACTCTCCTCTAAGTAAGTAAAATTCTTCTGCCCTATGTACTGTAGAATGGAAAACATTAAATTCCATCAAAGTACAAGATCTAGCTTGTAATATACAGTTAAAAAGCAATATGTGGGGCTGGCAGGTAGTATGGTGGTTAAAGGCGCTGGATTCCCACGTTTGAGCACAGTTGAAGCCCGGGACCTGAAGGCTTGCTTTTCCCTTTCTCTCTATCTCTGTCTCTCTCTAGTCAAATTAAAATAATAACAACAACAAATGGAATTAAATAAATAAATAAATAAATATTTAAAAGGAAAAAAGGCAATATATAGGGTTGATTAAGGGAGTTGGATTCCACGTGGCTAACTACAGTCTGACTCCCTGCCTTAGCAGCTTGAAAAACACACCAGGCACATATATGTGCATGCCCCAAATCCCAACAGGATGGAGAAACGGAGTAGAATGGATTGCAGCATGACCGTGATTCACAAGGCGGTTCTTTCTCCCTCTGTCTCTCTGGCCACTGCACGTGCCCTCCGTCAAGGAAAAGGTAAGAAAAGAAAGAGCAATACGTGACTTCAACTATCACTGTATAATACAACAAATGTATTATACAGCAAAGAACATCTGTCATTATTTATGATTTCCTTCTTAAAAACAAAATATGGGGACCAGTAGATGGCGTAATGGTTACGTTGCTGGACTCCCATGCAGTTGACCACGGTTCAAGTCCTGGACCCAGCGGCCTAAAACTCACATTGGGCACATATGTGTATGTGTGCCCCCAAAATCCAGAGAGGAGAATAGAGGAGAAGGGATTGCAGAGTGGCCACACACACACACACACCCGAGAGGGGGTGATTCCTCTCTTTCTGTCTCACACATGCATCCTACACCAAAAATATCTATATCTACCTATCTATCTATCTATCTATATAAGAGTCAGCAGGTGGCAATTCCCACGTGGCCAACTGTGTTTTGAGTCCCGGACCCAGTGGATTTAAAATTATGCTGGGTTGTGCATGCCCAAAATCCTGAGAGGAGAATAAAGGAGAAGAATTGCAGTGTGGCCATCCTCCTGGGGAGGTGATTTCTCACTTTCTCTCTCTCTCTGTCTCTCTCTCCTCTCCTGTGAGTGCACATGCTTATGACAAAAACCCAAAAAACAAAATAAACACTGTAATGATACATACTACAAATAGCTTCTACTCTGTCATGAACAGAATTATAGAATTATTTCAAAACAACAGAAAAGGTTTGGAGGGGGTCCTAACCTCATAAAAGATTATGGAATATATTAATTTTAGTTTTTAGTTTTTTTTTTTTTTTTTGAGAAGTTTTTGCTATAAGGCGCGTACGCTCGCCAGACAGACAGAGACAGAGAGACAGAAAGCAAGAAATCACCCCCCAGGGGGGATGGCCATGCCGCAATCTCTTCTCCTCCATTCTCCTCTTGGGATCTTGGGCACGCACGCAAACATGCCTGGCGTCAGTTTAAGCCACCAGGTCCGAGATTCGAACCACAGTCGACTATATGGGAGTCCAGCGACATAGCCATTACACTAACTGCTGGTCCAAATTTTAGTTGTAATACAATGCTGTCCAAACACCAGCGTACTACTTCAGACATAGACGACATGGAATCACTTCTGGTAGGTAAAAGCCAAATAATATTCCCTCTGGGTTTTACCCACTAAATGTCATTTATGCTTTGACTATATAGGATATAGCATTGTGGATATTTTAAAATAAAAACCAAAGGATGCCCAGCAAAGTTACTTCAAATTACTTTGTTTAAATTACAGCATAAATGCACCTCTCCCAAAAGAAAAAAAAAAATTACAGAATAAATGCAAACTATCAAGTTCAATTCTCTAAGCGAATGACAGTAAATTGACAAGCTTCTGCAAACAGTTCGAAGTTTAAGTGCCTATTGGGAATATGAAAAAAATCTGAAGTTTGGACATTCGTTAATTTTACAGAAGGGGACAATATAATCGTGCTTGCCAATGACATTTCACATATTTATAGAAGGCACCACGGCAAATGGAGCAGTAAATCCATAGTTTACTTCTAGGAGCTGAACTGATACGCCCAGTTGTCTGAAGGCAGATGGGCTCTGCAAAGGCAGGAAACAACAGTTTATGAGAGCAACAGAGAAGTGTATGTGTGCAACATTTCCAGAACAATCCATTAAAGCTTCAACCCATGTAACTTCCTGTTGAGCTATGATATTTCTCAGCTTGGCTCTTCTAGGTTTCAGCTACAGTGTGCATTTCCTTGTCTGAGAGAGAGAAAGAAAAAGTGAGAAATAATCCCCCCTCCTTCCTCACTTCTCCTCCAGTCTCTGAAGGGGATTTTGGGTGTACATGCACATGCACCCAGTGTAATTTTCAAGCTGCTAGGTTGGGACTCGAATTGTGGTTGACCATGTGGGAAGTCCAGTGTCTTAACCACCACACAATCTGTTGGCCCCAGTCTGGCTCTTCTAAACAATGCCTTGATAACTAGGAAATCTCTGTACATAATTGTATATATGGGAATAGGTGCACAACTGTGAAGTTTGGCAAGTGAAAAAATTCTGCAGAAAATCTTATTTACTAGGGCTGGCAGGTGGGCAAGGTGGTTAAGGTGCTCATCTCCCACAGGGCTGATTGCAGTTCGAGTACCAGACCTGGCAGCAGCTTGTTTCTCTCTCTCTCTCTCTGAATCTCTCTTTGGTCAAATTAAAAATAATAAAATTAAATAAATAATTCTTTAAATTAAAAAAAAAATCTAATTTACTTACATGCTGGTCCCAAACCCTTCTTCCTGACACCTAAGTCTTCTAAAGCCAACATTTGCTTTTGAATCTGACCTAAGAAAATGGGGAACTCCAAAGCCCCAAAGAAAAAAAATTTTTTTTTTTTTGGAGAGGTTTTCACTATAGGGCGCGTGCGCTCGCCAGACAGACAGAGACAGAGAGATAGGAAGCGAGAAATCACCCCCCAGGGGGGATGGTCACGCCGCAATCCCTTCTCCTCCATTCTCTCAGGATCTTGGGCACGCACGCACACGCGCCCGGCATGAGTTTTAAGCCACTGGGTCCGGGATTTGAACCGCAGTCGACTACGTGGGAGTCCAGTGACGTAGCCATTACGCTAACTGCTGGTTCCCTAAAAGAAATCATTTATGGGGACCAGTCTGTGGTACAGTGGTAAAACAGATCACTCTAAGAGGCAGGCCCACACTGGAAGGTTGTCAGCTCTTGGCTGTGAGGCCTGAGTACACAGGACACATGTGTGACAGTGATCAGGGCTAACTGAAACCAGAGGATGGATTGTGGTGTCAAGATCCTGTCAAGGGTGCTTTATTTCTCACTCTCATGGAATAAATAAACTCCAAAAAAAATCTTCATGCCTACCAATATTACAAAATAAAAGGAGTTCATCCAAAGAGTACTGAACCAAAAGTCAGGAAATCAGGTTGGAGGGGAAGAGAGCTCTCTAAGCTGACACTGGAGTGACCATGGCTAACGTGAAAACCCATGGAGGGCCAGGTGGCGGCTCAGCGGTAACACGGTGGACCCGAATGGGAAGGGTCCTGGGCTCAGGTACAAGAAGCTCTGAGTGTGCAGGCTGCATGTGTGTGCATGATCTGGCCCGGGGAGGCTGAGGTGGATCACAGCACGAAAATCCTGTCGGAGTCTTTCTCACTCTTCTCTCCTGGAGTAAACAACCAAGAAACCCTTGGGAGCAGAGTTCGCTGGTTGCTACAATTGGAAGGTACAAGGCAAGGCCACCAGAAGGTCTCGCGAGTCCTTTACTTCCAACTTCCTATGACCTTATAAAATATCTGCAGCATGCCTGATCACACTGGGTATCACACACCATAAGAGAACGCACGTGCACATAGGGTCGGAGCTCTGGAAATAGTCTGTGGGTTACGCATTACAGCTGGAGGTACATAAGCTTACTAGTAAAACAGAGCTGAGAGTTTTCAGTGTTTTCTTTTTCATTTCTGTAGAAATGAAAAGAGGTAAAATAAGGAGCTTCTAGGAAATAAAACCAACATAGAAAATTCTCCCAGCACCAACAGTCAACTGAACCCTTCCTCCACCTCTCTCAGGTCACAGGACATTTGGGCAAAAGTCTAAATATGGGAATTATTATTATTATTGGTTTATTTATTTTAATTTGCCCAGAGAGGAACAGAGAAAGAGTGAGAAAGAGAAATTAAGCTGCCAGGTCCGAGACTTGAACCGTGGTTAGCCATATGAGAATCCAATGCCCTTAACTACCACACCACCTACCAGCCCGGGAAATATTATTTTGACATACTGACAGCCACCGTGAAAAAATATATACATTTTAACTTTTTCTTTTATTTATTCATTCATTTTATTTTAATTGAACCAAAGAGAGAGAGAGAGAGAGAGAGAGAGAGAGAGAAAACAAGCCACCAGGTCCAGAACTTGAACCGTGGTTGGCCACGTGGGAGTGTCCAGCTTCTTAACCGCCACACAACCTGCTGGTCCCTTAACTTTTTTTTGTTTAAGAGAGATTGTTTTGGCTTTTGGGTGCATGCACTTGTTGGAGACACAGAGAAACAGAAAACAAGAAATCACCCCCTAGGGGGATAGCCACACTGCAATCCCTTCTCCATTCTCCTCATTTTGGGTATGCACACACAAGTGCCTGGCATAAGTTTTAAGCTGCTGGGTCTGGGACTCGAACGATAGTCAACCATTTGAGAGTTCAACACCTTAATCACTATACTACGTGCTAGCTCTATATTTTAACATTAAAAAAAAAAAAACTTATTTATTTATGTATGTATGTATGTATTTTTAATTTGACCAGAGAAGGAGAGGGAGAGAGAGTTTGAAAGCAAGTTGCCAGGTCCAGGACTCAAACCACGGTCAGCCACATGGGAGTCTAATGCCCTTAACCACCACACCACCCGCCAGCCCCTATTTTAACATTTTTAATAAAGAATTTATGGGGACCAGCAGTTAGTGTAATGGCTATGTCGCTGGACTCCCACGTAGTCGACCGTGGTTCGTGTCCTGAACCCGGTGGCTTAAACTCACGCTGGGCGCGTGTGCGTGCATGCCCAAGATCCCGAGAGGAGAATGGAGGAGAATGGAGGAGAAGCGACTGCGGCACAGCCATCCCCCCTGGGGGGCGATTTCTCACTTTCTGTCTCTCTGTCTCTGTCTGTCTGGCAAGCGCACGTGCCCTATAGCAAAAACCTCTCCAGAAAAATAAAAGAAAAAGAAAAAAAAGAAAAAGAAAGAATTTATGAACAAAAGAGACCAAAAAAAATAAATAAATAAAAAAAGAAGAAAAAGAAAGAGAGAGGGAAAGAAAGAAAGAAAGAAAGAAAGAAAGAAAGAAAGAAAGAAAGAAAGAAAGAAGAAAGAAAGAAAGACTTTATGGGCCAGCCCCATAGCCTAGTGATTAAAGGAGCAAGATCCCACACAGCCAACAGTAGCTCAAATCCTGGCCTCAGTGACTTGAAAAACATGGCAGACCCATGTGCATGTATGCCCCTAATCCCAGCAGCCTGGAGAAATGGAGGAGAGATGACGGTGAAACCATAACCCATGGGGGATATGTGTGTGTGTGTGTGCTTTATCCCTCTCCCTCTCTCTGGCAAGCACACACGCCCTCTGGCAATTAAAAAAAAATTATGAATGTGAGGGTTACAAGTAACTACTAAACTAAGAATAACTCCAACGGCTTCAATTTGCAATCCACAATGACAATACAATAGTACAAAAAAGAAGAAGAAGAAAAAAAGATAAAGTCCTGATTTGTTTCAGTTGTTCACTTTCAAATATATTCTTTAAGTTGCTATTCTGATTTTGAAAAGCCCCATTCTAGAGAATACAAAACAAGTTACATACAAGATCAAGTCATATAAGCTTAGATAAGGTAAAATCAGAACAAAGGATTTGGCTTGCTCTTTCCTCTTTGGGTATTCTGAGTAAGGATAGTATCTGTATTACTGGTACTAACACAGATTTTAATGAACCCTTTCTGCCATGAAAACTGAGTTATGAGAAATGTCTAAAAGTACAACTAAGAAAGAAGTGCTACGTAATGGTTTCTTTTTTAAGCAGCAACATTTAGGGAAGGTGGTAAGAAAATGCACTGTTATAAAAAACTACAGTATCCTTAAGACAAAACTCTGTCATACATTTTTTTCCACTTATGAATGAACTACTCTATTATATCTCATCATCTTTTTTTTTTTTTTTAGAAAGAGATTGTTTGCTATGGGTGCATGCGCTCACTGGAAAGACAGAGGGACAGAAAGTGAGATCTCGGGATTTGGGGCATGCACGCACACGTGCCTGGCATGCATATTAAACCGCTGGGTCCAGGACTCGAACTGTGGTTGACTATGGGAGAGTACAACAATGAAAACATTACACTATCTGCTGGTCCCCATCCTTTTTAAGGAATGGGTAGCTGAACTGCTATTAGAATTTATTCAACAGAGGCCACCAAGTGGCATGGTGGTTAAGGTGCTGGATTCCTACATGGCTGACCATGGTTTGAGTCCAGATGTGGCAGCTTGCTTTCTCATTTCCCCTTTTTCTCTTTGGACAAATTTAAAAATAATAATAATAGGGACCAGCAGATAGCGTAATGGTTATGTCACTAGACTCCATGTAGTCTATAGTGCTTTGAGTCTCGGACCCAGCAACTTAAAACTCATGCCAAGCATGTGTGCATGCGTGCCCAAAATCCTGAGAGGAGAATGGAGACAAAGGGTCTGCACTGTGGTCATCCCCTCTAAGGGGACTGATTTCTCACTTTCTCTCTCTCTCTCTCTCTCTCTCTGTGACTCTGGTGAATACATGGGCCCTATAGCAAAAATCGTCTAAAAAAACCAACAACACTGGAATTAAATAAATAAATAAATCTTTTTCTTTTAAAAAAAAAAGGTTAAAAAAAAACTTATTCAACATGCCTCTTTATGAAAATTGGTTCTATCTATGAAGAGTCTGATGTCAACCACAGTGATTTCTCACTTGTTATCGAACAACAGTTCAGTCTGTGAGTCTGTCTGTTTACATGTGAGGCTATAGGAATACAGACAGAGATGCATGCCTCTCCTCACCTCTTCACAGAAACTTCTCCCCTCAAATCAGTCAACAGACTTGTGCTGGAGTCTGTAGTAGACACTGTGGGGATATGAAGATGCTTGCATGAGGGAAGGTCCCACCTCTCAAGACACTTGAGGAGATAAGACACACTCATACGAAGGGTTCTCAGTGCCAGTGGAATGGACGGTTACATAGTTTTATTAGCATAATGGAGGTGCTATCATCTGCACATTATTTGCATGAATCACAAAGCCTTGATCCAGATAGGTAAGAAAAAATAAACCATGCCATTTATTTCAATTATATTAAAATACAATAAATATACAATAAATACGTTCGAATATGTAAAAAGTAGCATACCAGTGGACAATAGCAGAAGAGAGGGTGAGATTTTTCAGGGGCCAAAATATCACATAAACTTAGGAAAGGAAATTAGGGAAATGGAAATGGTTTTGCTATTATGACCTTAGCTGTGACAAGGATAAAGCAGTGTGACTTCTCAAGGCTTTTTTCAAAACTCAGAGGTACGTCAAGAATAAGCTGCTAGGCAAGGTTTCTAGAGATTCGGGTTTTAACCCCATCTCTCTCACAATCAAATCCTTTCTTGCCCTGGTTTTCGACATGTGATAGTCAAGGTTTACACAAGACAATGGCTCATATTCCTTTAATGAACACTTCCGGTAACCCCTTCTTTGACAAATACATCCGGGTCACCTGTCTCACTCACTACTGTCCAGCCCCTCTCCCCCTCACCCCTGATAAATGAGTGTTACCACATTCTTCATCGACCTGTGACTTTATGCAACTTCTTTATGGTAACTGGTTGAAGAAGTAAAATTCTAACTTATATTGCTAAAATTCAGCACCAAATGACCATCACTTTTACATGATTTAGTCCTAATAATCTAGCCAGGTTAACAGTATAGTTATCAATATTTTTCTAAGAAGAGTTTGGTATAGCCATGATTCAAAATGGTGAATCACATCAAATAAATATGTATTCATTGCTTTTAGCAGGCTTAAAATTGACTTAGCTACACAGCAACTAAGAGTACAGTAATATTTCTTCTTTTTTTATGATAATTCAGTGATAACACAGAAGTATGACTTTGGTATTAAAAGGCTGCAGAAATATCCTTTCAACTGGTAAGTCTTATTAAACCCAGAGTGTTTGGGGAGAAAAGGACGTAAGATAAATATATGTTGTAATATTGAATAATATGAAACTATTTCTATTAACATTATTATGTTGGAAATATTATTGTTTGGACATCTAAATGTTAGGACAATTATCATCTGGGAACAACAATAAATTCCTATTATATACTATCCAATAAAATGTTAAACAACACAAGCTCTCTTCCATTATTAAATACGTTTTTGAATTATGTCAGGAAAGAAAGAAAGAAACCCAAAACAGAAAAAGGAAGACATTCTCAAGCTTCCATGAAGCCGTATGAGAAGGCAAATAATAGGCACAAAAACTCAGCAGAGAGTTGAGACGTATGATAGAGTAAGTTTTCAACTACTATTCCTGCTTGTATCTAGCTGCATCACAGAGTTTAAATTTTGGCCACATTTTTAGAGTATTTGTTAAACAGTTCCTGCATGTGACATATGTTTCCAGGATACTTCTGACATTGATATGAGAAATTATAAAACATTTAGAAATGAAAATGTTACTCTCAAACAAAAAACACTATAAGTTCCAAGTTTCTTCTGAATTCGTAAGATGGAGAAACATTTGGAAAATAGTACGTTTCTGTTTCAAAATGTTCAAATGATGTACTTAAAAAAAAAACACTAATTGTTCAAGGCAAGGAGGAGACAAGCCTAAATAAAATCAGGTTCTAAGGTTGACTCTAGGAGTCATTATCATTACTCTCCTTTGCAGTCTCAGTCCTATTTACTCCAGAACAAGTAAACTGTGTTATCCCTTCCGCTGGGAAGGATAAATTTTACTCTACCAAAATGATGACAACACCACTGTAGTGCTCACCCAGCAAGGAACGCATGAATATGAAGCAGCGTCAACTCTTTCTATCAAACAAAGTGTATGCAAGAACTGATTTGCAATGCATTAATTCAGGAACTCGGCAGAGAGGCTCCTACTATATCTAGCTGATCTAAACTTGAGCTCATGATAACACTGCACAAAGCTATGGTAGATAAAAGTGATGGGTAATGCTAACAGAACAATTCCACTGACAACACAAACTCCTCCAAGAATTCTTCCAGGCACTGTGATAGGATACATATCTCCATAGCCAACTGTAGTCATAGAGATGATCACCCACCAGCAGGCAGCAGGGATGCTGGCGAAGTCCTTGTTGGATGTTTCCAGGTCCAACCCATGCTCCAGAAGCTGAGAAAGTGCACTAAAGATTGCCATGGCAACACAAATGAAGACGAGTAACATAACCATCTCTCGGTAACATCGTTTGAGTGTCAAACCAAGTGTCTGAAGACCAATGAAGTGACGGGCAAGCTTAATCACCCAAAAAATCCTCATCATCCTAAGCACCCTCAAGGTGACTCCAGCCCTCTGGAGTTGAGAGTTCTCGCCTGTAAAAACTGTCATTAACACGGAGATGTAATACGGTGTGATTGCCAGTAAATCAATGATGTTCAGGGGTCTCTTGACAAACTCACACTTGTTTTTGGAGACAATGAACCTCACGATGCACTCGGCAGTGAACCAACCTATGCAGATAGCTTCAATTATCCTGTCAAGAGAACAAAAGAAGAATTGATCACTTTACTTTTAAGCATTTTAATAGCTCTTACATTTCTTCAGATAGTACTACACTGACATACTTTTCCAGAAAACATAAAAAGTAGACGGCATTACCAACATCAGACCCGGGACTCGACAGAATGACAAATACTGAAGTTCAGAGAAAATTGAATTTGATAAAGATCTCATTTATACAAGGGGACTTTGAAAAGTTTGTGGGAAAATGATTTAAAATAAAAGTTTATTTTGGTGCAGAATATTTTTAGATCCATGTATAGATTTTTCAAAATATGCATTTTCCGTGAACTTTTTAAAGACCCTCTTGTATTATACTGCATATTATATTATTAAAATTAATATTCTCACTTGTTACTAATACTCTTTTTTAAAAAGAACAATTTATTTATTTGATTTTACTTATTACTGTTTTTTAAATTTGACCAGAGAGGGACAAAAAAGGAAGGAAAAAGCAAACCGCCAGGTCTGAGACTCGAACCATAGCAGGCTGGGTGGGAGTCCAACACCTTAATCACCACACCACCTGGCATTCCCTTGTTAGTAACACTCTTAAAAAAAATAAATCTATCTTGGGTGGCTCTGTGGCATAAAGGTAATGCACTGCTCAAGAGAAGCCAGATGCCACATAGTGACAGTGGTTCAAATCCCTGACCCGATCAGCCAGAAACACACTAGGCACCTGCCCAAGATCCAACAGGCTGGAGGACTAGAGAAAAGGGATGGCGGTGTGACCAGACCCTATTGAAGGTGCTTCTCTCTTTCTCATGTACGTGCACACTTTATCATAAACACACATACACACACACACACACACACACATCAAAAAAAAAAAAAAAAAAAAAAAAAAAAAAAAAAAAAAAAAAAAAAAAAACCCTCTCTATTTGATGGTTTGAAATTAGCTAGCCACAATATGAAATTTCGGTTTTCACAGTTTTCACTTTTCGTATTTCAGAGGGCAGTGGCTCTCAAGTATGACACCAGTTGACAGGGATAGGGATTTTGCTCCTACAGACAGTGAACATACCCTGTTTTTTTTTGATGATTTACTCCTTGGTAAGTGAGAGTGAATTTAAGATCTCATCCTCCTAAGACGGGTCCCTTCCACTGAGTGCTGAGCCTGCTCTGAGGCACTACATTCGTGCTCTCTTCGGGAGGCGAACAGCCGAGGGGAAAGGCTGAGGATTCCCATGCTGAAGCAACGGTCACCATGATCTTCCCAAAACCACTACTCTGGTTGTTTTCCATAATTATTTGTTCACTCTTTTTCTGTTTAGACTTTTGCCATAGGGTGTGTATGCTTGCCAGAAAGAGACAGAGATACGGAAAGTGAGAAATCACCCCCTAGAGGAGATGGCCATGCTGCAATTCCTTTTCCTAGGATTTTGGACACACATGCACATGCACCCAGTGTGATTTTCTTTCTTCCTTCCTCCCTCCCTCCCTTCCTTTCTTTCTTTCTTAAAAAAATTGTTTTATTGAGACCAGCAGTTGGTGTAATGGCTATGTCACTGGACTCCCATGTAGTCGACTGCGGTTCAAGTTCCGGACCTCGGAAGAATAAAACAATTCTTTTTTTTTTTTTTTTTGGTAGAGTTTTTTTTCCTATAGGGCGCGTGTGCTCGCCAGAAAGACAGAGACAGATAGAGAGACAGAAAGTGAGAAATCACCTCCCCAGAGGGGGAGGGCCACAATCCCCTCTCCTCCATTCTCCTCTCGGGATCTTGGGCACGCTCGCACACACGCCCGGCGTGAGTTTAAGCCACCGGGTCTGGGACTGGAACGTGGTCAAATACATGGGAGTCCAGCGACGTAGCCACTATGCCATCTGCTGGTCCCATCCAGAGTAATTTTTAAGCCACTGGGTCTGAGACTCAAACTGCCGTCAGCCATGTGAGAGTCCAGCAACATAAGCCATGTGCTTGCTCCACAGGGTCACATTTTAAAGAGCCCGCCAGGTATTTTGAAAACGCTTGCCACCAGGCATGAGGAAACCAACAACAGAGTAATGGGTGGTTGACACGACCCACACCTCCTAAGAGAACTACTTAAGCCCATATTCCACCGATGGGAGCTTATGAGGGGAGAAACTTTTTGTACAAAGAAATGCACAAGCTGGGCATGTATGCTGTGATTCTGGCTGGCTGAGAAGGCGGGGGAGACTCGTAGGAGGGTACCTCTCTCTCTTGAACTAGGCCTTTAAAATAAGAAATGCACAAAAGAACATATTTTTCCTAAGCAAAAGTCAGTATTTCATAGAGATGTTTTATACAGTTATGTGGAAATATTTTGAATGGTTCATAATATTTAATACCAACCCAGAGGTTACATCTTAGAATCCTGGGTGGCATTTTGTCTAGTCTCACCCCTGTATCACTTGCTGCCTTTGTCCCTGGGAGGCCACATAGGAGAATGTTCAAACAAAATCCAAGCTTTCCAGGCCCCCAGTCTTCATCCCCTTCCTGTGGCCCTGTCACGGCCCTGCCACGAAAGCCTGCACAGAAATCTAGAAGGACAAGAAAAGCAGCGATCTGCACCCCTTTGTTTACCCTAATAAACAAAGATAACAGTGACACTCTGCATCCTGAGGATCAGCACTAACATAGCACTCCAGTCACCAGTTCCTCGGGGCACTGGTTACTAGGGTAACAGCCACTGACCACCAGAAACTGTCAACTGAGGTACATGAGTTTCCTGTGGCTGCTGTAAGAAAATTACACAAACTTGGTAGCTTGAGACAACAGAAACTGGGCCCACTCCATGGCATCGTGGTTTGGACAGCTGGATCCCACATGGCCTACCACACGGTTCTAGTCCCAGACCTGGTGGCTTGAGAAATGCACTGGGCACATGTGCATCTGTGCCCAAATTTGGAAAGGAGGGAGAGATAGAGAAGGAATTCTGGTGTGACCATTCCCCACCAGGGCTGCTTCCCCCTCTCCTTCTCTCTCTGGCAAGTGCTCACATCCTCTACGGAAAAAAAAAAAAAAAAAAAAAAAAAGATATTCTGGGTCTCGGGGCTGGCAGGTGGCATGGTGATTGGTTGGGGCACTGGACTCGCACAGGGCTGACTGTGGTTCAGGTCCTGGACCTGGCGGCTTGCTTTCTCGCTCTCCCTCTTTCTCTGTCTCTCTCTGCTCAAATTGAATACTTCTACTAATAATAAATACAATTAAATAATTAAAAAAAAAATTCTGGGTCTCATAGAAGCCAAAATTGAGAAGTCTAAATTTAGTTTCGCTGAGCCAAAATCAAGGTATTGGTAGGGCAGGGCCACCCTCACTTCAGAGAAGGCTCTAAAGGAGAATCCATTCCTTGCCTCTTTCAGCTCCTGGTGCCTGCTGCATTCCTTGGCTTGTGGCCACATCATTCCAATCTCTGCCTCTATGGCCTACTGCCCCCTCCTCTTGTCTCTATGAAATCTCACCTGACTGTTTCTTATAAGGACACATGTGAGAGCATTTAGGACCTACCCTGATAGTCAAAGGTAATTTCTTTCCCCGTCACCTTACCATCCTTAATTTAGCCATGTCTGCCGATCTCCTTTGCCATAGAAGGTAGCATTCGCCCAGTTCCAGGGCCTAAGACCTTGGTATCTTTTGGAGGGGAGAGGGGACAGTATTTTTCAGGTTACTACACAAAGTAACCAGGAAGACACAGCCCACAGCAAAAGTAATTTAAGCGAGATCAGCACAAAAGGCCACAGCTGGCCTCTTGATTTCCCCACTGTGGTATCAGTGGCTCTGCTCATGAACTCCATTACCCTGTGGCTGGCAGTAGCTTCCCTGTCTCCACTAAGTTACCAGTGGAAGCTTCGTGAATCTAGAGGCTTGGAAGACTGCAAGGGTCATAAAACCTGGTATTCCTAGAGAACCAGAGGTTGCTAACATAAGTGTCGGGCTCATCAAATAGCCCGTGTGTTCCCCCATATTTCTAGCCTCCTTACTGTTAGGCAGGGTCATGTGACCAGTTCTGACAAATAAGCCACAAGCCAAATGACAGTATCATTTCTGGGCAGAAGCTTAGAGGAGTGGGTGTAAATTCTGTTCCTTACCACGGCAACCTGGAAGGCATGTGTTCTATGAATAGAAGGTTTGCTATAGAATGGCGGGGCCCCTATCAGCCGGAGCCCCCGAGTGACTGCAGGGTAGAGTAAAGAGACACTTTCCACCCTGACTGAGACTGGACATGACCTGTGGGCAGAAAATGAATCTTCGTTGTGTTAAGCCACTGAGATTTCCAAGTGGGTTGCTATCCTTGGTAATAAACTGGTAAATATAGTACGTGGAAAGATGTATACTCAAAAGGGATTGCAGGAGCACACAGTAGTAAGAATAAGTCTTCTCAGACTGGTCTGTGGATAAAATGTGCCAGGTCTCCAGCTTACTTTGTCTCTTCTCCTGCCAGACACTAGGAAGGGCACTGCACTTTATGTCAAAAAGCCCCATACTCTTTCCACCTGAAGGACAAGCCTCACCCAGCGAGTAGCAGAGATGCATGGATCTTCCAAGATCCCTCCAAGCTCTAAAATTCTAGGATTCAATTAATTTCAGAAGGACAAGTTTCTCTTTTTTAATTTTTATTTTATTGTATTGAGTGAAGGCACATCCACAACAGGGTCTGAATCCACCTCTCCCAGCCCTCCGGCAGTCAGAATTTGGGGTTCCCCAGGCCAGTGTATTTCAGGCTGACAAGGGATCCAAACCCACCTTAGCCATGTGGCTTCCAGCACTGCAGATCTATATATTGCCTGCACTACTGCAGTTAGACCCAAGGGGAAAAGCTCTGTGCCAAAAATACCAGATCTCTTTCTGTCTAATTAGTTCCTTCAGCAGCCAAAGCTGTTCAGATTAAAGAGGAAGAAATCCAAATGGTGTAGAATAATCTCTCAGCAAGGAATTTCAAAGAGGTAAACTCCTCTGTAATGAGGTCTTCAGGGTTCTTCCTGCCCACCCACCCACCAAGTGTGATACAGTTTATACAGAATTCCATGCTGAGGAAATGAATCAGTGAGAAACCCCAGGCATCACTTTCACCTAAGATTATGCCAAGGCAGTCTCCAACAACAAACCACTAAGCCTGCCAAAATTCTCCATGTTTCCAAATGGCACTCTTGCCAACACCACCACCACTGACTGCTGGAAAACAGAGTACTATTTACTGAACCCCATAGCAAACAAGTGGGAACTCCCAAAGGTCATTTCGAAAGCTCTTTTATTTCTTTCATGAGCAAGAGAGATGAAGAGAGAGTGAGAGATAGTACCCCAACAAGGTCTCAACACCACAATCCACCCCAGCCTCAGCTAGCCCAGATCATGTGTGCCCATGTACATGTGCCCAGTGTACTCAGGGTTGGATGCAAACCTACGATATTGCCATGTGCGTCAGCCTTGCAGAGCATCATGTTTTACCTCTGTGCCACCATCCAGACTCCCCAAATCTCTTCTGCCATAGAAAGCAACACTCACCTGTTCCAGGGTCTAGGACCTTGGTACCCTTTGGTGTGTGTGTTGGGGGGAAGAAGCAGTATAAAACACAAATAGGAAAAAGAATTAAAGAAGATACTGAAAGGGGCCAGCAGGTGGCTTGGTGGTTAAGGGCACTGGACTCCCACATGGCTGACCATGGTTTGAGTCCCGAACCTGGTGGCTTGCTTTCTCACTTTCTGCATCTTGCTCTGTCCTTCTCTGGTCAAATTAAAATAAACAAACAAATAAATAAATAAAGTTAAATAAAAATAATTTTTAAAAAAAGATACTGAAGGATATCACATTCCTTTAAAGCTCATTCTGATTTCTTTCTCTTGAGGTATGAACATACAGAAGTTTTTGAATGCACAACTAATAGAAACTGGGCAGGATCAGCAGTTAGCGTAATGGCTATGTCGCTGGACTCCCACATAGTCGACCGTGGTTCGAGTCCCGGACCCGGCGGCTTAAACTCACACCGTGCACGTGTGCGTGCGTGCCCAAGATCCCGAGAGAAGAGTGGAGGAGAAGGGATTGCGGCGTAGCCATCCCCCCTGGGGGGTGATTTCTCACTTTCTGTCTCTCTCTGTCTGTCTGGCAAGCGCACGCGCCCTATAGCAAAAACCTCTCCAAAAAAAAAGAAAAAGAAATGTTTACCACTGGGCAGGCAGGTGGCATGGAAGTTAAGGCACTGGGACCCACACGGCCAACTGTGTGTTGGAATCCAGACCTGCCAGGTTGAAAATCATGCTGGGCAAGTGCATAAACACGCTGAAAACCCCAAGATAAGACTTGAAGAGAAGGGACTGCGGCATGGCCATCCCCCATGGAATGATTTCTCACTTTCCTTGTTTCCTTCTCTCTTTCTAGTGAGTACACCTGCCCTATGGCAAAAAAATCTAAAAACAAAACAGTTCATGGAAAATGAAATTGAGTTTATTTATTTATTTTTATTTATTTTTTAGAGGTTTTGCCCTAGGGCATGTGTGTTTGCCAGAGGGAGAGAGAAACAGACGTGGTGAGAAGGGAAGTGAGAAATCACTCCCCAGGGGCGATGGTCACACCACAATCCCTTTTCCTCTATTCTTCTCCCAAGATCTTGGGCATACACGCACACGTGCCCAGTGTGATTTTCAAGCCACTGGGTTCAGGACCTGAACCACAGTCAGCCATGTGGGAGTCCAGTGACGTAACTGCTATGCCATCTGCTGGTCCTAAAGTTGAGTTTATTTTGGTGCAAATTATTTTTTAATTCATGCTTTGTTTTTTCATAATATGCATTTTCCATAAACTTTTTGAAGCCCCACTTGTAGTTATTATATTCATATTATACACATATACATATATAATTACATTTGAAAAATAATGTCATAATGTGTAAGAACATAGCATAAGGAAATGTCATAGAAATACAAACCCCAATAACTTGTTTCTTATTAAATTATGCTTCAGTATGAATAAGATTTTAAGATTGAACTTTATAGTTTTGGTAGGAATAAATGAACTACAATTTCTTTAGATTACATACAGACATATCATTATAAGGTTAAAGACAATAGGCTGCAATCATTTTTTTTACGCAAAATAAAAAGAATATGCTTATCAACTGTATATAAAAAACTACAGAGGGGACCAGCACTTGGCATAATGGCTATGTCGCTGGACTCCCATATATGACTGTGGTTCAAGTCCAGGACCTGGTGGCTTATACTCATATCGGGCCCATGTGTGTGCATGCCCACAATCCTGAGAGGAGAATTGAGAAGGGATTGCATCATGGCCATCTGCCCTGGGGGGTGATTTCTCACTTTCTGTCTCTGTCTGTCTCTGTCTTTCTGGTGAGTGTACACGCCCTATAAGCAAAAACCTCTCAAAAAAAAAAAAAAAAAAAAACTACAGAGCACAAAGAAGAAGACAACAGTATCTTGACGCAGGAACCCTTGTCCACTAGTCACTCACCGTGGAACTTTGGGTCACTCACTGTGGAACTTTGGGTCAACTCCTCTTTAACCTGCCTTACTGAATTTTCCTTACTGACTAAATGATAGTGATGATAGACTCTATGTCTCAGTTTGTCATATGAGTCCACGAAACAATATGTGTAAAGAGCTTAGAACACGGCCTGGCACATAGTAAGTGCTCAATCTATTGTGACTACTATTATTACTACAAACCACCCTGAACTCACGGTATTCCTCTTTCAAGATAAGGACAAATGGGAATAAAGTACACAGTGATGGTGGTGCAGCAGTCAGATACAATGACCCACATGGGAAAGTTCTAGGTTCGCATCTGGAGACCTCCCTGAGTACACCTGGCACAAACATGATCCAGGGCTGGCTGAAACTGGGGAAAGAACGTGGCATCAAGACACTGGGGGAGCTCTCTCTCTGGCTCCCTCTTGCTCATGGAAGAAATAAATAAACTTAAAAGGGGGGGGTGTCAGTTCAATGCCTTCTTAAAAGACATGCAAAGAGAAGGTGCTATGGTTTGAATGTTTTTGTTTGAAATGTTTTTTTAAAGAGAGATTTTTACTATAGGGCACATGCGCTTGCTGGAGAGGCAGAGAGAGAATGAGAGACAGATAGCAAGAAAGCACCCCCCAAGGGGAATGGCCAAGCCACAACGTCTTCTCCTCCATCTCCTCTTGGGATTCTGGGCACACATGCACATGTGCCCAGTGTGCATTTTAGGCTGCCAGGTCCCAGACTCGAACTGCTGTTGTCCACTTGGGAATCCTGCAACATAACCATTATGGCATCTGCTGGTCCCACTCATATTGAAATTTAACTGCCATCATGAAGGTCTTGGGAGGTGGGACCTTTAACAAGTGTTTCAGTCCTGAGGACTCCATGCCCACGAAGGGACTATCGCCATTATTACAGAAGTGGGTTTGTCTCTTACCTACTGTGTCATCTCAACGTAGGATGCCCGCCATCATGAGACACCACAGAGAGAAGACCCTCACCAGTGCCAGCCCCACAATCTTGGGCTTCCCAGACTCCAAGAACTGAGAGCTAATAAAGTGCATTATGAAATTTCCATTCATTATAGTATTTTTGTTCATTACAAATGACCTAGTCTGGGCCTGGCAGGTGATGTGGTGGTTAAGGCGCTTTGGACACTCCCACACGGCCGACCACGGTTCAAGTCCCGGACCTGGTGGCTTGCTTTCTCACTTTCCCTCTTCTTTCTCTGTATATCTCTCTGGATCAAATTAAAATAAATAAATAATAAATAAAATGTAAATACCCACAAATTACCTAGTTTTAGCAGCACAAAACAGACTGAGACAGAAGGCATGAAAAAATGCTCTATTCTTTCACTTTTTTCTTCTCTCAAGAATTCTGCCCACATTCTTTTTTTTAAAATTATTTTATTTAACTTTATTTTATTTATTTACTTCAATTTGACCAGAGAGGGACAGCGCGCACGAGAGGGACAGAGAGAGAGAGAGAGAGAGAAAGGGAAGGTGAAAAAGCAAGCCACAAGGTCTGGGACTTGAACCACAGTCACCCATGTGGGAGTCCAGTGCCCTTAACCAAAAGCCACCTGCTGGCCCCCTCTGCCTACATTCTTATACATTGCTTGTTGTAGCAAATAGTTTAAATCACTTATAAGAGCAATTGGTAGTGTTTGTCAATCTCTTTTCTTTTCTCTTTTCTTTTCTTTTCTTTTCTTTTCTTCTTTTCAGATTTCTGACAGGACATGTGTGCTTGCCGTAGACAGACAGAGGGAGAGGGAAAATGAGAAATCACCTCCAACTCTTTCAGGGAGGTTGGCCATATGGAAATCTCCTCTCCCTCTTGGGATTTTAAGCATGCACACGTAAATGTCCAGCATATTTTTTAAGCCACTGAGTCCAAGACCAAACCACAGAGTTGGCCATGTGAGATCCAGCACCTCAATCACCATGCCATCTGCTGGCCCTAAGGATCCATCAATCTTTTTTTTTTAAAAGAATTATTTTATTTTAACTTTATTTATTTGTTTTAATTTGACCACATAGGGACAGAGTGGGGTGGGGGAGGGAAAGCGAGAAAGCAAGCTACCACCAAGTCCAGGACTCAGACCACAGTTAGCCATGTGGGAGTCCAGAGCCCTTAACCACCATATTATCTGCTGGCCCCAAGATCTATCAATCTTCATACTGCACAGGAGCTCCAGTCATCTATCCATTCTAGAAATTTAACCTACACACATATCCTCATATTTATGAGAACAAATATGATGGAATCCACTGTTTGTAAATACCCAAGGATTTAAAAAAGAGAATGAAGAAAAAAACTTGTCCGTAGACGATTAATTACATAAATATATTTCCAAATTATTTTTGTGTTGAATTATATGAAATGACCAAACTGTCAAATACCAGCAATTTTATGTGTCAACCTTATACTATGTAGCTATGAAAAAAATGAGGAACATCACTGAGATTTGATGTGGAACGTTCTTTAAGTGTAGTTAAGTAATGTCATACAGTATGCTATAATCCTATGTATGTGTGTGTGCATGTGTGTATGTTGTGCGCAAGGATACCAAAGATATTGTTAACATCAACTGCCTGATGCAGGATGGAAACCTACTTTTTACTTTATTCCTATTTCTCCTTTTAAATGCTTTGTTTATGTATTTAAATTTTGACAGAGGGTGCATGTGCTTGCCGGATAGGGAGAGAGAAAGGGAAAATGAGAAAACACCCCTATGTGGGGGACCAGCAGTTAGCGTAATGGCTATGTTGCTGGACTCCCACATAGTTGACCGCGGTTCGCATCACGGACCCAGTGGCTTAAAACTCACGCCGGGCGCATGTGTGTGAGTGCTCAAGATCCTGAGAGGAGAATGGAGGAGAAGGGATTGTGGCGTGACCATCCCCCCGGGTGTTGATTTCTCACTTTCTGTCTCTATGACTTCGTCTGGCGAGCGCACATGCCCTAGAGCGAAAAGCTCTCCAAAAAAGAAAAAGAAAACACCCCCATGTGGAATGGTCACATGGCAATCCCTTCTGCTCCATTTGTCCTCCTTTCAGGATTTTGCGCATTTACGCACACATGCCCAGTGTGTTTTTCAAGCTGCCAAGTTCAAGATACAAACCATGCAATCAGTCAGGTGGAATCCACCCACCTTAACTACCATGCCTTAACTACTGGCTGGCCCTAAGTGTTTTATATAACTTACGTACATAATGTTTTAATTTGAAAACTTCTTAAAACTTTATTATTTCTAATTCACATTTTTTTACTGCCAGATGGTGCATGTGCTTCCTCACCCGATATATTTTGTAAGCTGGGACTGACACGTGAACTTTCAGTTAGCCATGTGGGATCTGGCTCCTTAACCATTAGGCCACTGGGCCGGTCCTGTTGTAGTCTTTGAACTACAGGCACTCAGGAACCTATTTACCAGTAAGTGGGTCAGCTCTGTGTTCTGGTGATTAAGGGGCCACATCCTACGTGGTTGACCACAGGATTTGAATCTCAGCCACGGTGGTTTGACAATCACACCAGGCACATGTGCATGTGTGCCCGAAGTCCAACAGGATGGAGAAATGGACAAGTGTGACCGGGCCCCTCTGGTGAGTGCTCTCCCTCTTTCTCTGTCTCTCTGGATAGTACATGCACCTGGTGTCCATTTAATAATAAGAAGAATAACAATAATAATAAAATCAAGGGCAGCCCAGTAGAGGTGATTATAGGAAGAAGTGCTCCAGCAGAATAATGGAAGTCCCTCCCTACAAACTTTACAGGGAGAGCCAAGTTCAATGCAGCCAATTCAATAACTTAGGAAGAATGACCTTTTTATTCATCATTACCTTTATCCTGGCACTTACCCTAATGAAGTGACCATTCAAATGGGTCCATGAGGAAACAAATGATACCCAGTGAGGTACCCAGATGGTGACACAGCAGTAAAATGGGGTGCTCCATGCGGCAGACCCCACGTGGGAAGGTTACCAGTTCATGTCTGGAGACCTCCCTGAGTTTGCCAGGGTGGATGATGGTGTAGGGAACCTATTGGAGTTTCTCCCTCCCTCCTCTGTTTCTTTCACTCATGGAAGAAATAAATAAACTTGAAGTAATAATACCAAGTGAGGGAACATAATATAATAATACATTGATCACAGCCATGAGGAAATACATAAATTCCATCTGGGATTCAGTGTATGACATAGCCAGTGAAAAAGAAAATGGAATGTGGTCATGCTGCAATCCTTTTTCCTCCATTTGGGGCACAGAATTTGGGGCACACAGGTACACATGCCCAGCATGGTTTTCAAGTCACCAGGATTCAAACAGTGGTTGGCCACATGAAATCCAGCTTCCCGCACACAGTGCTTAACTACTGCACTATCAGGCCAGCACTCTGATTTACACTGAATTGCTGCACACCTTGGTGGAGTACAGTATAGCTTTTCAAAGCATGCATACATAAAAACTTTTTTTTTTTTTTTTTTTTGCTATAGGGCACATGAGTTCACCAGAAAGACACAGAGACAGAAAGCGAGACATCACCCCTCAGGGGGGATGGCCACACTGCAATCCCTTCTTTTCCATTCTCCTCTTGGATCCTGGGCACACATGCAAGCCACCAGGTCAGGGACTCAAACCACGGTCGACCACATGGGAGTCCAGCAACATAGCCATTACATCAACTGCTGGTCCCCATAAAAATGTTTTTAAAGAAAAAATAAAAAGCATTCCCAACCAGAAGATAAATCATTGTAATCAAGTTATCTCTAAACCACCTCAGGAGTGCCACGAAAAGGAAAAGTTACACTCCTCCTACCCCAAGCTTTCAGATTTAAATATACAAGGTGTTTCCAACAATATTTCTAAGAAGCATATAGAGTGTAATAATATGTAGTGTAATGAAAATTTCCAACAAACTGCACATCAGTATCTACCACATTACCTAGGATCTCTTTCATTTCCTTACAAGAGTTTTTTCAGCAACAGGTTAAATAAGAAAAGGACAGGATTTACAAAAAAAAAAAAAAAAAGTTTACTTCTTTCCTTGTGCACTTTAATTACCTTACAGATGGGAACCAGCAGTTAGCGTAACAGCTATGTCACTGGACTCCCACATAGTCGACCGTGGTTTGCGTCCCGGACCCGGTGGCTTAAAACTCACAGCGGGCGCGTGTGCGTGCGTGCCCAAGATCCCAAGAGGAGAATGGAGGAGAAGGGATTGTGGTGTGACCATCCCCCCTGGGGGGTGATTTCTCGCTTTCTGTCTCTATGTCTCTCTCTGTCTATCTGGCGAGCACACGCGCCCTATAGCAAAAACCTCTCCAAAAAAAAAAAAATTACCTTACAGAATAAAAATCTGTATCATTCCTATATTTTTAACTTCCAAACTACATCAATGAAAACACAGTGAATGCTGACTCAAATGCCCAGTATCTTTCTGCAAATGTACAAGTATTGCTTCATTTAATGTTCACAACAACTCTATGGGATACGTTGTTATGTACCCTACCCTACCTATAAATGAGAAAACAGACAAGAAGTCACTCATGACATACAGCTAAGAAAAGACAGATTAACAATATGTACTCACTGGCTATGTCATACACTGAATCTCAGATGGAATTTATGTATTTCCTCATGGCTGTGATCAATGTATTTGTTATATTATGTTCCTCACTTGGTATTATTACTTCAAGTTTATTTATTTCTTCCATGAGTGAAAGAAACAGAGGAGGGAGAGAGAAACTCCAATAGGTTCCCTACACCATCATCCACCCTGGCAAACTCAGGGAGGTCTCCAGACATGAACTAGTAACCCTCTCACATGGGTCTGCTGCGTAGAGCACATTTTACGGCTGTGTCACCATCCGGGTACCTCACTTGATATCACTTGTTTCCTCATGGACCCATTTGAATGGTCACTTCTTTTTTTTTTTAGGAGAGGTTTTTTGCTCTAGGGTATGTGCGCTCACCAGAAAGACAGAGAGAGACAGAAAGTGAGAAATCACCTCCTGGGGGGATGATCACACCATAATCCCTTTTCCTCCATTCTCCTCTCAGGATCTTAGGCACACACACACACAGACACCCAGCGTTGAGTTTAAGCCATCAGGTCTGGGACTTGAACCGTGAATGACTACATGGAAGTCCAGCAACATAACCATTACGCCATCTGCTGGTTCCACTGAATGGTCACTTCTTTAGGGTAAGTGCCAGGATAAAGGTAATGATGAATAAAAAGGTCATTCTTCCAAAGTCATTGGACTGGCTGCAGAGAACTTGGCTCGCGCTTTAAAGTTTGTAGCGGCTTCCATTATTCTGCTGGAGCACTCTTTCTTCCCATAATCTCCTCCACTGAGCTGCCCTTGCTTTTTTTTTTTTTCTTAATTGACACTGGGTGCATGTATTGTTCAGACAGAGAAAGAGGGAGAGCACCCACCAGAGGGGCATGGTCACACCTGTCCATTTCTCCATCCTGTTGGACTTTGGGCACACATGCACATGTGCCTGGTGTGATTAAAAACCACCGTGGCTGAGATTCAAATCCTGTGGTCACCACGTAGGATGTGGCTCCCCTGAACACCAGAACACAGAGCTGGACCGCTTACTGGTAAATAGGTTCTTGAGTGCACATTCAAAGACTATAACAGGACTGGCCCAGTGGCCTAATGGTTTAAGGGAGCCAGATCCCACATAGGTAATGAAGGTTCACATGTCAGCCCCAGCAGCTTGCAAAACATGCTGGGTGCATGTGCATGCTCAAAAACCCTCACGAGATGGAGAAACAGAAAAGGGATTGTAGCGTGATGATGATCTGTCCCTCTCTCTGGTGAGTACACACACCCTCTAACAAATTAAAACAAAAACGCCCACCTGCTCTAAGAAGGTACTACCCATCATATACAAATCTCCTTCAAAGTTCATCATGGGGGCCAGTTGGTGGCACGGTGGTTAAGGCTGCTAGATCTCATGACCAATTATGTGGTTCAAGTACCAGACCCAGCAGCTTAAAAAACATGCCAGGTATGTGTGCAAGCATGCCTAAAATCCCTACCAGAAAACTAAGAAAAAGATTGTGTGGCTGTGTGGCTGCCCCAGAACCCATGGAGGTTGGAGGTGGCCCTGGATTAGGTGCTGTGGCGGTAGGCAGGGACTCCGCTCTGGTGGCTACAGGGCTGATGAAAAACTACTAAAGTTCCTGTGGAAGCAAAGTAAAAGTTCATAAGGACATAAAGGATGGGAAGGAGAAAATTTAGGGTGGCTGTGAAGGCCCTACTGCCATGTATGTCAAATTGATATATCTTCTGATGGTTACGTTTTCTTGTAAAAAGAGAACAGGTACTGACAGCAGGAACTATAAAAGCCATGTTGAGTGGTGCAGGTCAGTTTGCTGAGACCAAAACCAATGAGGTCAATTTTAGAACAATCCCTTCACAGGTGCTATCAAAAGTATGCAAGAATTTTACCTCCAAGTTTCGCTACAGTAACAGCTCCGTTGAGATTCCTGAATTCTCAATTGCACCTGAAATTGCACTGAACTGCTGATGGCTGTAAACTTCCTAGATTGTCAAATAAAATAAATTATAATAAACTGTTAACTTTGTTCAGTATTTTAAAAAAAGAGAGAGAGGGACCAGCAGATGGCATAATGGTTACATCGCTGGACTCCCATGTGGCCAACTGTGCTGAGTCCCAGACCCAGTGGCTTCAAACTGATGCCAGGCACATGTGCATATGTACCCCAAAGAGGAGAAGAGAAGAGAAGGGATTATAGTGTGGCCATCCCCCTGGGAGGGGGGGGATTTCTAGCTTTCTGTCTCTCTATCTCTCTCCATCTCTCCTGCGAGCACATGCACCCTATAGCAAAAATCTCTCCTAAAAAAAAAAAAAAAAAGAGAGAGAGAGATTGCAGCATGACCAGCCCCGCAGTGCAGGCAGGGAGACACAGATATTTTCTCTGTCTCTCTGGTGAGTGCACACATACTCTAGCACTTTAAAAAAAAAAAAAAAAAAAAAAAAAAAAGGGATCACCATGGGTTTCTCTGAAAAATTACAGGCAATTACTACAAACAACCTTATTCTCACTGACTCCTTTTGGCATAATTAATTCCACTTTTAACCTAAATATATGACTTAAATGCACTGTGGTGGAGTTTTAAGTAATGTCTTGCTAGAAACTCTGTCTTGCCAGTGTGACTTAGAGACAGACTCAGAGAGCAGACAGAACCTCGGAAAGAAGTGGTTTTGATACTGTCAATGTGGTAGGCATTTTTTTTTTAAGCTACTGAGATGGAGAACTGAGACCATCCAACAAATGAAAGAAGACAGAATAGTATTATGAACTCCCAAATACCTAGTCCTATAGCCAGTTCTGTCCCTGCCACACCTTCCTCCACTTCCTTCTTCATGTTTTATTTTGGAATAAACCCTGGAGTGTAGGCATTTATCCCAGAGTCCTTTCTCACCCTCCCTGCTTGTGGAGTTAACCAAGTGTTCACAAATGGAGTCAGTCTGAGGCTCCTGAGACAGGCCAACTGTCTCCAGGGTGATGCGATGTCTCAGGGCAGGGATGAGATGACCATCTACTACCTTGTGTGTGATTCTACGCCCATGGAACGCAGTTACTTATTCATCAAACAATAAAGCTAGGGGCCAGCAGGTGCTGGATTCCCACACGGTCAACCGCGGCCTAAAGTCCTACACCCTGTGGCTTGAAAATCACTCCAGGAGCAAGTGTGTGCACGCCCAAAGTCCTGAGTGGAGAAGGGATTGTAGTATGGCCATCCCCCTGGGGGGGGGGGGGTAAATTTCTCACTCTCCCTCTCTCCATCTCTCTCTGGCAAACATACATGCCTACGGCCAAAACCGAGGGGAAAATAAATAAAGCTGATGAATGCCTAATATATGCCAGGCTCCTCAGACCACAGACGGATATATAAAGATGTATTAAAGACAGAGCTTAAATATGAGTCAGCCAGTGGCACAGAGATTAGGGAGCTAGATCTCACATGGACAGCGTACAGTTTGAGTACCAGACACATCGGCCTGAAAATCACATAGGATACATTTGCATACCCCAAAACCCAAGACACTAGAGGTGAAGGGATTGCAGTGCGGCCATCCACCTTGGGGATGATTTCTTACTTTCCTTCTCTCTGTCTCTCTGGCAAGTGCACATTCCCTACAGCAAAACTAAAATAAATAAATAAATAAGTGCCGTAAGATTTCATCAATGGGGGAAGCTGGATGAAGAGAACACCATTCTTCATGGGGTGCCAGCAGGCGGCATGGTGGTTGAGGGTGCTGGACTACTACATGGTCCACCATGGTTCGAGTCCTGCACCTGGCAACTTGTTTTCTCACTTTCCCACTCTCTCTCTCCCAGACTGTCCCTCTCGGGTCAAATAAAAATAAAGTTAAATAAAATAATTATTTTTTTAAAATACACCACAACTCACTATACTACTTTTGTAGCTTCCTGTAAGTAGAAAATTATTCTAAAATAAAAAAGATTAAAAAAAGTAACAAAAACTTAGCCTAAAAAAATTCATGAGCAGGACCAGCGGTTAGTGTAATGGCTATGTCACTGGACTCCCATGTAGTCGACCACAGTTCGCGTCCTGGACCTGGTGGCTTAAAACTCACGCCAGGCGCATGCGCGTGCGTGCCCAAGATCCCAAGAGGAGAATGGAGGAGAAGGGACTGCGGCATGGCCATCCCCCCAGGAGGGTGATTTCTCGCTTTCTGTCTCTCTGTCTCTCTCTGTCTGGCGAGCGCACGCGCCCTATCGCAAAAAAAATCTCTCCAAAAAAAAAAAAAAATTGAAAAAGTTCATGAACAACACCTACTCCTAGCCCAGTAGCACAATGCCCACCCACCGCCTTAACCCACTCACCACTGCCCTCCTTGGCCTGCTGCTGGTGGACCTCTCCCGGCTACAGGCCAAGAAGCAGAAAAAATGGGGGTGTGCCCGGAGCTAATGGAGGACGCAAACCGCACGGAGGAGTGCACCTCAGACAGCGAGTGTCCCTACAACCTCAAGTGCTGCCAAGCAGGCTGCTTTTGCTGTCTGCTCAATTCCCAATGAAAAGTAAGGTTCGTGTCCCAAGATAGACATCAGCTACCCACAGCTTGGACTCTGCGTAGATCAGTGCCACACGAACAGTGAGTGTCCTGGTCAGATAAAATGCTGCCTCAACGGCTGCGGGAAGGTGTCCTGTGTCACACCCACCTTCTGAGCCTCAGCTACTACCAGCCCGAGGAGCTGGTAGGGGACCTTTCTACCTGGCCCTGCAGCTGGCTCCAGCCCAGCTGCACCCCTCTTTCTGGCCTCTACATTCCCTTCTGGGCCAATCACAGTGTCTCTTTTTCTAACCAATAAAGCGACTACTTTCAGCAAAAAAAAAAAAAAAGTTCACGAGCTAGCGAAAGGTAAAATAAACTCCCCTCCACAACAATCTTATTATCCATGTAAGTTAAAAATAAAATGTAGAAAGTGATAAGCGCCATAATAAACATACATTGAACTCAGAAGACGGTAACTATTCTTTCATCTGGAGGATTATGATAGGCTTTTTTGAGAAAGTGGCAATTTAATTTTGCAAAGAACAACCAGCACAAGCAAATTCAGGGTTTTTTGAAGGCATGAAAATTGCTAAGAAACAACTCTTAAAAAGAGAAAAGATGCCTAAGGAAAATAACAAGTGATAAAGATGGAAAGGAAAACGAGGGCCTGAAGTTTATCTGACGGCACTAAAACGGGTACCACTTGTTGAAACAATTGCTATGAAGCTGGTACTTTAACTATGCCATGTCATATTTATAGGCACATGTGTGCCCAGAAAAGGAGCCAGGTTATCAAACTGTTCACAGTGGTTACCCCAAGAGAAAGGGGGGGATTGGTTGGTAGGGGATTATACAGGTAGGAATTCATTTTTTACTCTATCTATGAATCGTTGAATTGTTCACAATTAGATCATGTTCAAGTATTACCTACATGATTTTTTAAATAACTTTTGAAAGTTTATTTAATTTTTTAAAAAAATAATTATTTATTTAACTTTATTTATTCATTCATTTATTTTAATTTGACCAGAGAGAGATACACAGAGAGAGAGAGAAAGGGAAAGTGAGAAAGCAAGCCACCAGGTCCGGTATTCGAACCGTGGTCGGCCATGTGGGAGTGTCCAGCACCTTAACCATCACACCACCTGCTGCTCCCCAAGTTTATTTAATTTTTTTCATGGCAGAGGCAGGCAGGCAGGCTGGCTGGCACCCTCAACAGGGTCTACACACCATAGATCCATCCTTCCTGGCACCAGGCACCAGCCTCTTGGAAGACAATCCCTCCATAGATGGGGGGCGGTGAGGAGGTGGATAGAAATGGGGCTGGTCCCAGCAGGACCCAAGGGCACCACATCCACCCTGCACCCAATATCCACCACTATCACATTTCAATATACAAAGAAACAATCACACAATAGGGTCCCTGCTCCCATGAGAACCCAGTACTGCAGTAGGTCCAACAGACACGCTTGCCCACTGCTCACCTCCCACTGTGCAGATTTGAGGATGGGCACCAGTCCGTCGGCCAGCCCCCAAGAGGCCACCCACCAGCACTGGTCTATGGCCGAGGGAATGAAGACACCTAGGGGACAAATGAAAATTCTTAAAAACCAAAGTAATGGCCAGAAACCAAGTAGAGATGGTGGGAAATAAGAGAAAGGGGCCAGGTCAGAAAAGGAATGGGAGTAGCAAATAGTCGTGATGCTCAGAGGAAAAGAAAGCCCTGCTCAGGACCAGCAGTTGGCATAATGGCTATGTTGCTGGACTCCCACATAGTTGACTGCAGTTCGAGTCCTGGACCCGACGACTTAAACTCACATCAGGCACGTATGTGTGTGTGCCCAAGATCCCGAGAGGAGAATGGAGGAGAAGAGACTGTGGCATGGCCATGACTCTTGAGGGGTGATTTCTCACTTTCCCTCCCTCGGTCTCTGTCTCTCTCCAGTGAGCGCATATGCCCTAAGGCAACAATTTGGCAACAAGTGGATTCATTCATTCAGAAATCACCATTTTTCCCCATTTATTGATAAAATATCATGTGCACAAGTGAGGGGATAAGCGAGGGAGAAGAGTACTCACCACAGGGATTGGCCATGGCACAATCCCCTTCCTCCAGTCCGCCGGCCTGTTGGATCCTGGGCACTCGTGTATGTGCCTGATGTGTGTTGGGGCCAACAAGTCAGGGTATCTGAACCCCCCTGAACCACCATCACCATGTGGGATCTAGCAGCACATTACCATTGTGCCATGGAGCCAGTTCCACATTTGAGCAGCTGCCACGTGCCAAGCTTGATGGCAGGTTGCAAGATGGGAGGAGACCACATGCACAATGGGAACACATGTGGGGCAGCAGTTTCCGGGGGACCTGAGGGTGCGGTCGGCCAGATGGCTAGCACACAAACAAAAAGAAATGGAGAGAGAGAGAGAGAGAGAGAGAGAGAAAGGGAGAAACAGAAGGTCCAAAGTGGCAGGAGATGCCAGGCATATGTGTGTGTGTGTGTGTGTGTGTGTGTGTGTGTGTGTGCCCAAGATCCCAAGAAGAGAATGGAGGAGAAGGGACTGTGGTGTGGCCACTGCCCCGAGGGGGGCGGGGTCATGTCTCTGTCTGTCTTTTCAGTGAGTGCATGCACCTTATAGCAAAAACCTCTCTTTAAAAAAAAGTTGTAGGAGATGACAATAATAAAATGAAAAGAAACGAAACAATGGGAGACAAAGCTTAGACGCATCCCGCCGTCACAGTCCCATTAATGTGAGGTGTCCAGAGCTGCTCCAACAAGTGCACAAAACTGGAGGGGTGCCAGTCACTGTCCTAGACCTCTCGGAGGGATGGGGTAGGTCAGAGGACCAAGCAGAGCCTGAGGCTTTCCCTAATGAAAAAAGCAAGTAAAAACAAAACAAAACAACACCTGGAAAAGTCTTATTACAGGAGAAGGCCACTCTGACCACTTCCTCCATTTTCTTACCAGATGAAAAGACGGAAACGTCTTTTAGGAGCTAAATTACATAAAGAATTTCCTCACCCCATGCTTCGGTGTTCGTTTTCACTCCCTCTAATAGACGGCTGGTGTTTTTTGTCCTTTGCCTGGCTGTGAACGAGCCACTGGCCTGAGTGCGTGTGCCTCACCTGAGGCTCACAGTGTCAGGACGTCAGCTCTCTCTGACGGGCAGGTCAGCAGGGCACGCTTCTCTTCACCGGGTGCTAAGGGATGTGATTTCAGGAGAAACGTCCCGAGCATGTCTAGGTGGTTGTTCACAGGAGTGGAGAGACCCCAAATCAGTGGTCTCACTAATGCATCACTTCCCAGAGAGGAGAGCAACAGACACCCCGAGCAGCTGCACCTGCCCACTCAGGTCCTGCGTTGTCCCCTCCAGATGGGCCCCCCCTTCTTCAGGTGCAGCAGTCTCTCACTGCACCTTCTCCACCCTCCAACACACACATGATCACCTAAATAAGGCTACGAGAAAACCCATCTCAAATGAGATTTAATCTGTTCCTATTCCATATGTAACCTCCAGATGGTTCTAGTCCTTTTCTATTTAATTGCAAAGCATCAGGTAAAGGAATTATGAGACTAGACGGGACACCAAGAGACTGTCCACCTCTTCAAACAAGTATAAAACATTTATACCCATTCTTTCCTTTAATAACATTTTATCATTCTGACTTCAAAACAGTTTTTAGCCACAGAACAACTAGGAAAATGAATTTCAAAAGAGTAGTATTAGTAAAAGTGAGATAGTTCATGCTACTGTCATTATTTACTATTTTCCAGTTACAGGTAAATTTTTTTTTTAGAGAGAGATTTTTGCTATAGGGCACGTGCCCTCACCAGAGAGAGAAAGAGACAGAGAGACATAAGGCAAGAAATAACCCCCCCAAGGGGGATGGCCACACTGCAATTCCTTCTCCTTTCTCTTCTTGGGATTTTGGACATACATGCACATGTGCCCAACATGAGGTTGTTTTTTTTTTTTTTTCTTTTTTTGAGAGGTTTTTGCTATAGGGCACGTGCACTTGCCAGAAAAACAGAGACAGAGAGACAGAAAGTGAGAAATCACCCCCCAGGGGGGATGGCCATGACGCAATCCCTTCTCCATTCTCCTCTTGGGATCTTGGGCACACACACACACACATCCGGCATGAGTTTAAGCGGCCAGGTCCAGGACTCGAACTGTGGTCAACTACATACTGTGGTCAACTACATGAGAGTCCAGCGATATAACCATTATGCCATCTGCTGGTCTCACAGAGGTAAATAATTTAGTCCAGAGCTCAACTTGGGTTCTTTATTATTTACTGTGTACTGGGTACTCAACTGTAGACTCTAGGTCACAAATCATAATTCTGCACACACACAATGTCTCACATACACACTAAAAACCAAAGATTTAATCAGTAATAGGAATTCTTAATAAAAATACCCAGATGTAAGGTCTTTTTAAAAAACTATTTCTTTCTGGGCCAACAAGTGGCGTGTTGGCTAAGGCACTGGAGTCCCATGTGGCTAACCACAGTTCAAGTCCCAAACCTGGAAGCTAGCTTTCTTATTCTCCCTTTCTCTCTCTCTCTCTCTCTTCAGTCAAATTAAGAAATTAAAAAAAAAGATTTATTTCTGTCTTCCTTGAGAGAAACAGAAAGAGAAAGAGAGACCAGAGAGAAAGACAAAGGCATCTCAAGCAGGACCTCAGCACTGTGACCCACCCTCAGCCTCAGCCTGTCTCCATCTTGGGCACAGGTGTGCCTGGTTGCTCAGGGAGGTCTCTATGTGTGAACCCGGACCCTTCCCATGTGGTCAGCCTCACAGAGCACAGCATTTTACTGCTGCAGCACCGTCCAGTCCCCAGATAAAAAAATCTCACTGAAACAATCTGAGTTCTACTCTGTAGCTATAAAACACAAAAACATTACAGCACAAAAGCAGCAATACACAACTGAGTATGTGGACTCCCCAAACCATCAGAGACAAGCTAAATCCGTGGTTATGTCAAACAAAGCTTCAGATCTGCTACTGTGCCTTACACCATCTGCTCTAATAAACACGAAGAAACAGTCCCCAGGCTTCTCGCGTCTCTTGGCTTTGCATTTCTAGCCCCCTCCATGCCCAGCATCAACCAGGCCGTCATGGCTGAGCTTAAGCATCACCAGCCACCCTTGGGAGGTCCTGCCTTAGGTCCCTAGCATGGCTGAGTTCCCCTCGTGGCCCCACAGCGGCCAGAGTTTGCCTCTACGATTACACACATCACTCTATGCAGTGCTTGCACATTTCTCTGTCTTGCCAGCTACAGAGAAAATGGAGCTGTGTCTCTCTTTAAAAATCATCGTATTGCTTAATCACGGCACTCAGGTATTCAGTTAACGTGGCATTTGAATGGTGTGGTAAAACATTTTATCATTAGTGGGTTCAGCTCTTTTATCAGTCTAATGAAATATTGAGTTATCAGAAAATAAATAATGCATTTTATATAGGAAAAATAGGGGGCCAGCAAGTGGCATAGTGGTTCCATCACTGGACTCCCATAGGACCGACTGTGGTTCATGTCCTGGACCTGGTGGCTTGAAAATCATGCTGGGAGTGTGTGTGCATGGCCAAGATCCCAGGACCAAATGGAGGAGAAGGGATTGTGGCGTGGCCGTTCTCCCTTTGGGGTGATTTCTCACTTTCCCTCTCACTGTCTCTGTTTCTCTCTCTTTCTGGCAAGTGCAAGTGCCCTATGGCAAAAACCTCTTTTAAAAGTCATGATTTTTCTAACAACCCAATATTTAAGACAAATGACATATTTGTTGGGTTGATTAAAAGTATTAAGGAACCAGTGGATGGCGTAATGATTACATTGCTGGATTCCCACACAGTTGACCACAGTTTGAGTCCTGGACTCGGCGGCTTAAAACTTACACTAGGCACATGTGCGTGCATACCCAAAATCCTAAGAGGAGAACAGAGAAGAGATTGTGGAGTGGCCATCTCCCTGGGGGGGTGGGGGGGTGGGGGGGGGTTATTTCTCACTTTCTGTCTCTCCTGCGAGCACACGTGCCTTATAGCAAAAGTCTCTTGAAAAAGTAAATAAATCAATATTTAAATAAAATAAAAATGGAAGATAGTGCATTACCATCCTTGCTTTATACCAGACACAAAAATCAATGAAATACAGTCCTAAACATAAAGGCTAAAATCATAAAGATTTAAAGTAAAACACATGAAGTATCTTGGTAACTTGGCCGTGGGCAAACGCTCTCATGCAGGACACGAAAAAGCAATAATCATGAAAGAAAATACTGATCAAGCAGAATTCATCAAAATAAAAAGGTTTAGGGGCTGAGTCTGTGGCCGAGTGGCTAAGGGAGTTAAATTTCACATGGCTGACTGCCTGATTCAAGTACTAGCCTGGTGGCCTGAAAAATATGCCAGCTGTGTATACAGAAAGTGCTCTCTCACTTTCCCTTCCTCTGACCAAACTGGAAAATAATAATAAAGTTAAAAAAAAAAAAAAGCAATACTAGTAAAAGTTAAAACTAAAAAAAATAAATGAATAAAACTTTTAAGTGTCAGCTGGTGGTGTGGTGGTGAAGGCAATGGACTCCCACACAGCCAACTGCAGTATGAGTCCTGGACCCAGCAGCTTGAAAATCAATGCATGTCCAAAATCCCAAGAGGAAGCTGGAGGAGATGGAACTGGACATGCTAACCTTTTCTAGGGAATGATTTCTCACTTTTTCTCTCTCCAATGAGCCCTATGGCAAAAATCTTTTTTTAAAAAAGAATAAAAAGAATTGCTTTATTTAAATTTATTTATTTATTTAACTTTATTTATTCATTTATTTATTTTTAATTTGACCAGCGATGGGGAGAGAGAAAGTGAGAAAGCAAGCCACCAGGGCTGGAACTCAAACCATGGTTGGCCATGCAGGAGTGCAGCACCCTTAATCACCATGCTACCTGCTGATCCCTCTTCCATTCTCCTCTTGGGATTTTGGGCATGCATGCACATGCACCTGGTGTGAGTTTCAAGCTGCTGGGTTCAGAACTTGAACCATGGTCAGCCATGTGGGAATCCAGTGCCTTAACTACTACACCACTCGCCAGTCCCCAATTTTTTTTTAGTTCTTTTTTTTTTTAAAGTTTTTGCTATAGGGCATATGTACTCACCAGAGAGAGACAGAAAGAGAGGAGGGAAAGTGAGATATCATCCCCAAAGGAAATGGCCCCGCTGCAATCCCTTCTCCTCCACTCTTCTCATGGGATTTTGGGCATGCATGCACACATACCCTACATGATTCTCAAGTTGCTGGGTCTAGGACTTGAACCAGCAGTTAGCCATGTGAGATACAACCATCTCAACCTTCATGCCACCTTCTGGCCCTTTTCAAACATTTTTAATGTATTCATTTAATTCATCATACTAAAAAGAAATCATTATTATCTCAAGAGAAGTACAAAAAGTATTCAATTAAATTCTGCAACCATTCATTATTAAACTCACTCAACACCTGGAACTCATATGAAGCTTCCTTAACCTGACAAAAGGCATATGCCAAATAACTAAAGCTCACATCATACATAATGATAAAGTTAGAAATGTTACCTTTCTTTTCTAGGGTTTTTTTGTTTTTTTTTTTTTTTTTTTTTTTTTTACATAGGGCGTGTGTGCTCACTGGAGACTGAAAAAGAGAGAAATGAGAAATCATCCCCCAGGGGGATGGCCATGCCACAATCCCTTGAGAGAGGAGAATGCACACATGCTTGACATGTTTTTCAGGCTGCCGGGTCCCAGACTGGAACCATGGAGTCAGCCATGTGGGATCTAGCACCTTAATCACCATGCCACCTACTGCCCCCCAGAAATGTTACCTTTAAAATTAGAAATATGGGGGTCAGCAGATGGTGTAGTGGTTTAGGTGCTAGACTCCCACAGAGTTGACTGCAGTTAGAGTCCCAGACCCGGTAGCTTCAAACTCACCCTGGCAATTGTGTGTGCATGCACAAAATCCCAAGAGGAGAATGGAGAAGGGACTGTGGCATGGCCATCCACTCCAGGTGGTGATTTCTCACTTTTTCTCTCTCCATCTCTGTCTGTCTCTTTCTCTCTTTTGAGCACAGGCACCCTATAGCAAAATAATCTCTCTAAAAAAAAATTAGAAATAAGACAAGAATGTCCACTATCACCACTTTTAATCAATACAACCCTAAAGAGTTTAATCGATACAATCAGACAAATAAGTTGTAAGTGTTGCAAAGACTGTCATTCTTTCCAGATAGTATCATTATCTACATTAAAACAAAAAGATTTTATGAATTTTATTAGAATAAATAAGGAGTCCAGCTGATGGTGTGGTGGTTAGGGTGGCTGGATCCCATGTGCTCGAATGCATGGTTAAGTTCCAAGCCCAGAGGCTTGAGAGACACACCAGGTGCATGTGTGTGTGTGTGCCCAAAATTATGAGAGGAGAATGGAGGAGAAGGGATTGTGGCATAGCCATCCCTCCTGCAGGGAGAGAGGGGGTGATTTCTCACTTTCTATCTCTGTCTCTCTTTCTCTCTTTGGTGAGCACACATGTACTACAGCAAATTAAAAAATAAAAATAAATAAGGAAAAATAGATGTACTACTACATATAAGATAAGTGACAACACAAAATCACTGTTATAATCTACAAAAGGCAGATGGAAATTTTAATTTTTTTTTGGAGAGGTTTTTGCTACAGGGTGCGTATGCTCGCCAGACAGACAGAGAGAGACAGAGAGACAGAAAGTGAGAAATCACCCCCCCAGGGAGGATGGCCACGCCGCAATCCCTTCTCCTCCATTCTCCTCTCGGGATCTTGGGCATGCACGCACACGCGTCTGGTGTGAGTTTAAGCCACCGGGTCCGGGACTCGAACTGCAGTCGACCATGTGGGAGTCCAGTGACATAGCCATTACGCTAACTGCTGGTCTCCGGAAATTTTAATTTTTAATTTTATCATTAACAATAGCAACAAAATCTATAAGGTATATAAACATAAAAGTTTATTAAAAGACATTAAGGAATAATGGACACAATGAATTATAACTATGCTCATTAATAGTAAAACTAATAGTGGGGCTAGTCCCATAGCCTACTGGTTAAGGGAACCAGATCCCACGTCTAACTGTAGTTTGAATCCTGGCCCCTGCAGAATGACAAACACATAGGGCACATTTATGTGAGCGCCCAAAATCCTGACAGGATAGAGAAATGGAGGAAAGGGAATTATAGTGTGACCATACCCCACTGGGGGTTTCTCTCTCTCACCCCACCCTTTTCTCTCTCTCTGGCAAGCCCATGCACCCTCTAACAATTAAAAAAAATCAAACAAATAAAAAAGACAGTGTGGTACTGATGTTGGAATTCATAAGACTAATGGAAAAATAGCAAACCCAGAAATGGATCCACACAGAGAAAACAGATACAGGCACCTGAAGCTCACTAAATCAGTGGGATTATTATCAGACTATTCTATAGGACAGGGAACACTGCTATCGGCATGATAAAAAGAACTAGATCCCTCCTATAATAAATAATTTTAGGTGGATTAAATTCTGAATTTAAGGGGCTGACTGGTGACACGGTGCTGAGGCAGACTCACATGAGAAGGTTCTGGCTTTGCGTCCGGAGACCTCCCTAAACACACAAGCATGAGCATGTCTGTAATCTAGGGCTGGCTAAAGCTAGGGGTAGATCATGGCGTAAGGACCCCACTGGAATTCCTCTCTCTCTCTCTCTCTTTCTCTCTCTCTCTCTCTCCCTCTCTCTCTCTCTCATATGGAAGAAAGAAACTTAAAAACAAAACGAAACAAAAACAGAGTCAGTCCATGACCCAGTGGTTAAGGCAGCTGTATTCCATATGGCAGACAGTGTAGTTTGAGTCCTTGACCCAGTGGCATGAGAAACATGCTGGTGTGTGTGCGTGTGCACCCAAAATCCTGAAAGGAGGAAGAGATGGAATAAAAGGGATTGCAGCATCACCATTCACCACAGACGGTGTTTCTCACTTTTCCTTTCCTCCCTCTCTGTCCCTCTAGTGAGCATACATAACCTCTGACAAAATTAAAAAACAAACAAAATGCCAAATTTGAAAAGCAAAAGTTGAGTACATGTATAAATATATTTTTAAAATTTAATATGGGATATTTTCTGAAACAATTTAATAAAAATTACACATTGGAGGGGGTCAGCAGATGGCATACCAGTTACATTACTGGATTCCCACATGGCCAACCGTGGTTCAAGTACCAGACCCAGTGGCTTAAAACACATGCAGGGCATGTATGCATGCATGGCTAAGATCCTGGGAGAATGGGCCTGGCAGGTGGCATGGTGGCTAAAGGTGCTGGACTCTCACATGGCACACTATGGTTTGAGTCCTGAACCTGACAGCTTGCTTTCTCACTTTCTCACTCTCTCTCTCTCACTCTATCCCTCTCTGGTCATATTAAAATAAATAAATGGAAAAATAAAGTTAAATAAAATAATTCTTTAAAAAAAAAAGATCCTGTGAGGAGAATGGAAGAGAAAGGACTGAGGTGTGGCCATCCCCTCAGGGGTGATTTCTTGCTGTCTCATTCTCTCTCTCTCTCTCTCTGTGTATGTGTGAGTGTGAGTTTCCAGGGAGTGCACATGCCCTGTAGCAAAAATCTCCCTTATAAAAACAAAAAACTAGTCTCTGTCTATATTAAACTGTACAACTTTTCCCTCCCTAATTGCCAGAGGGCACATGCACTTGCCAGAGACAGAGAAAGAGAGACAAAGCACCCCCAAAATGGGGTACAGTTGCCTTGCAATCCCTTCTCCATTTTTCCATGCTGTGGGATGAGGAGAACACCTGCACATGCACGTGGTGTGGTTTTCAATCTGCAGGGATTGGGACGTGAATTGCACAGTCGGACACGTATAGGATTCATGGGATCTGACCACCTTCACCACTAGGCTACAGGGCCAGCCCAGAATATACAACTTTGATATACCAAAAATACCATAAACTAAGTAAAAAGACCAGCCACAGTCTTTTGGAAAAAGGTACACGCAATGCATATAGTTGAAAGAAATCAGTACCTAAGGTGTAGAACATGGTCAGAGGCACAATGGTAACACAACACTCTGTGATACTCAACCTAGAAAATCTCGGGTTTATGTCCCAAAGCTTTCCTGTACATGCCGTGCACGCATGTGTCTACCTGTGATGCAGACTGGCGGGGGTGGATCTTGGCATGAAGACCCTGTTGATGGTGTCTCTCTCTGTCTCTTATCTTTCTCTTCTCTCTCCATCAAAGTAATAAATAAACTTTGAAGAAAAAAGGAAAAAATGGGCCAACAATATGAGCACATAGTTTACAAAGAGAATATCCATATGGCAGAAATTATATGAAAAAATGCTCAACCTCACTAGTAATCAAGAAAATGCAAATTAAAATTTAAATACAGTGAGACACCATACACCCCCACTAAATAAGCTAAAATTAAAAAGACTGACAGCCAGGCACTGTGGCATGTGCCTGTAATCCCAGAGACTCTGGGGGCTGAGGCAGGAGATTTTGAGCTCCAGGCTGGCCTAGGCAACAGAGCAAGACTCTGTCTTAAGCAGAATCAGATGCGGGGACCAGCAGATGGTGAAGCAGTTATGTCACTGGACTCCCACATGGTTAACCATGGTCCAAGTCCCAGACCCAGTGGATTCAAAATCACCACATTGGATGCATATACGTGCATGCCCACAATCCTGGGAAGAGAATGAAGAAGGGATTGTGGCACGGCCATCCCCCCCCAGGGAGGGTGGTTTCTTATTTTCCCTCTCACTGTCTCTCTCTCTCTTTGGCGAGCACAATAAAACCTAGGGCAAGAAAAAAAGAGCCAGATGTGGTGGTGCACACCTTTGGCCCCCCAGGACCATGACAGAGAGAGACAGAGAGACAGAAAGTGAGAAATCACCCCCACCCCCCGCCCCGGGGGGGGATGGCCACACCGCAATCCCTTCTCCTCCATTCTCATCTCGGGATCTTGGGCACGCATGCACATGTGCCTGGCGTGAGTTTAAGCCACCGGGTCCGGGACTTAGACCACGGTCGACTACATGGGAGTTCAGCGACATAGCCATAACACCAAATGCTAGTTCCTAAAGTTCCTTTTCTTTAAAAAAGAGAGAGAAGTACCCTTGACAGATTTCTGTCATGCCATGATCCTCCCCACAAGCCTTCTTTACATCCAGCGTGTTCAGGTCACCCTGAGATCTGAACTGGGGGCCATCCACGTGGCTCCAGAATCCTGCAGTGGCTCCCTACCACTGAGGCTGGGCCACCATATGGAGAAATTTCTTAAAACATGTTTATCAAAAGAAGCCAGACATGAAAAATACATCCTATACAATTCTGGTCATGTTAAATTCTGAAAGAAGCAAAACTAATCTGCAGTGACAGAAGTCAGTGGCTTTTCTTTTTTTAGAATTACTGTATTTAACTTTATTTATTTATTTATTTATTTATTTATTTATTTATTTATTTATTTAAATTTGACCAGAGAGGGACAGAGCGAGAGTGGGAGAGAGAGAGGGAGAGAGAGAGAGAGTGAGAAAGCAAGCAAGCTGCCAGGTCTGGGACTCAGTTATGTGAGAATCCTGCGCCCTTAATCACCACACCACCTTCTGGCCCCTAAGTGGCTTTTTAAGACAATACGGCAGAATGCATCTTTGGGATGAGAGAAATAGTCTATATCCTATTTGAATGAGAATCACACAGATACACCCATTTGTCAAAAGCTATCAAACCATAGTTTTTGTTTTTGTTTTTAATTTGCCATAAGGCACATGCACTTGCTGGAAAGAGACAGAGAGAGGAGGAAAGTGAGAAAGTATCACCATGGGGTACAGATATGCCCCAATCCCTTCGCCATTTCGTTCTCCTTTTGGGATTTTGGGCACGAATGCATATGTGCCTGCTATGTTTTGCTTCCAAGCCACCAAGTCTGGGACTCTGGGCAGCTGGCTAAATAGGATCCACCTTAACTACCATGCCACTGTCTGGCCCAAACTGTATACTTAAATAGGTGCACTACATTTTATTTAAGTTAAATCTCAATATATTTTATTTAAAAAGAAAAAACAAGGAAGGGCAAGAACGTGGTGAGGTGGTTGAGGCACTGGATTCTCACATGGCCGACTGCTGTTGGAGTGCCAGACACAGTAGCTTGAAACTCACACCAGGCGCTTGTGCGTGTGTGCCTGAGATCCTGAAAGGAAAATGGAGAAGGGATTTCAGTGTGGCCATCCCCCCCCAGGGGCGTGATTTCTCACTTTCTATCCCTGTCTCTCCAGCAAGCACACACACCCCATAGCAAAAATCTTTCTCTAAAAAAATAAACAAAGGCCAGCATGTGGTGTGGTGGTTAAGGTGCTAGATTCCCACATGGCCAACTACGGTTTGAGTCCTGGGCCTGGAGGCTTGAAAATAGAAAAAAAAAAAAAAAAAAGAAAAAGAAAAAGAAAAAGAAAAAAAGGATAATAGGTATTTTTTTAAAAAGAAAGAAAGAAAAAGAAAAAACAAGAGATACTATTCACATCCACCAGATTAGCAAAGTTTGAAAGGATGGAAAATGGCAAGGATATTGAGACACAAGACTCTTCTTTTTTTTTTTTTTGAGAGGTTTTTGCTATAGGGTGCGTGCACTCGCCAGAAAGACAGAGAGAGAGAAAGTGAGAAATCATCCCAAGGGGGATGGCCACACCACAATCCCTTCTCCTCCATTCTCCTCTCAGGATCTTGGGCATGGACACACACATGCCTGGCATGAGTGTAAGCCACTGGGTTCAGGACTCGAACTGCAGTCAACTACATGGAGTCCAGCAACATAGCCATTATGCCAACTGCTGGTTCTCAGAAACAAGACTCCTTTTTTTTCCCTCTTTTTTTGAAGAGGTTTTTGCTATAGAGCATGTGCGGTCCCCAGAGAGAGAGAGACAGAGAGACAGAAAGCGAGAAATCACACCCCAGGGGGGATGGCCACGTTGCAATCCCTTCTCCTCAATTCTCCCCTCGGGATCTTGGGCACGCACGCGCACACGCGCCTGGCGTGAGTTTAAGCCACTGGGTCCAGGACTCGAACCGCGGTCGACTACATGAGAGTCCAGCAACATGAGCCATTACGCCAACTGCTGGTCCCAAAACAAGTCTCTTATTCACTACCGGTAAGAGTATCAATCAGTACAACTGTTCTGGAGAGATATTTAGGCACATCCAGGAGAGCCATGCATACTTTTGTTGATATCAACTCGAGTCCTAGGTGGATGCATTATAGAAATTCTCCAAATGTGCCCTGAGACATAAACAAAACTATTCATTGTGGCACTACAGTAATAGCAAAATTTCTATGAGCAGAAGAATGAATAAATCAATGCCTCCTACGATATAGTTTAAATAAAAGGCCACAGCTATAGAAATCAACATCAGAACAGAAAGTTGAACTAAAATAGCAAGCTGCAGATTTCATTGACGATACCATTTATTAAAATGGTTTCAAATATACACACCACACTTCACATATATATGCATATATCTATATATACATGCATATATTAAATTTAAAAAATAATTATTTTATATAACTTCATTTATTATTATTATATTTTTAATTTGACCAGAGAGAGAGAGAGGAAAAGTGAGAAAGCAAGCCGCCCGGTCTGGGACTTGATTCCCAAGGTTGGCAAGTAGGAGTCCAGCGCCCTTAACCACCATGCCACTTGCCGGCACCTTAAATGTATTTTTAAATACAAAGAAATAACATCAAAGTTAAGACAGTGGCAATTTCTGTGGAAAAAAAAAAAAGGAGGAATTTCAATGGGAAAGAAGCACTTGGTAGAATTAAACTGTAATTTTTAATGTTTTATTTCTTAAGTTGGATAGTGGGTACACAGGTGTTCTTTGTACTACAATCTAAACCTTCTTACATCCCCAAAAGACTTTATAATGGTTTTTATGCATAATTTCCTCTTCTATCTTTGCAAAGCATGTGTTTCTTTTATTGCACAGATTGATTTGTTCTGCTTCTTAAGTTTTTGGTAATTGTATTCAAGGAAAACAATCTTGATTGGCATAAGGAATTCTTCATTTATTTATTTTTTTAAGAGAGATTTTTGCTATACGGTGCATGTGCTCACTGGAGAGACAGAGAGAAAGAGAGAAAGAAAAGAGAAATCACCCTCCGAGGGGATGGCCACATCGCGACCCCTTCTCTTCCATTCTCCTCCCGGGATCTTGGGTATGCACGCACAGGCGCTGGGCATGAATTTTAAGTCATCAGGTCCAGGACTTGAACTGCATTAGACTACGCGAGTCCAGCAACGTAACCATTATGGCATCTGCTGATCCCTCATTTATCTTTTAATGCCTAAATTTTGCTTTATTTTCAACAGTCTTCCACAAAAGAAAAAAAAAAAAATCCTCAGAGCATTTGCTGTAATAGGTTAGCATCAACATTTAAATAAATTGTATGTGTTAAGTGAGAAATAGGGACAATTTCTCTCAAAAGCCCATTGTACATTATACTGTTAGCTAGCACAAGTTTTATCTTCATAGGGATTGAAAATTTCATTTACTTGGTTCTTAAATGACATGCATAACAGTAATTATCAATTAAATTCAACTCGGTCCTTATTTTGGATCTTGAGATTGAGTCAAAATTCCCTACCCCTCATTTACAAAGGCAGAGTTACTATCTTATAAAAAGCAATGAAGGAGGCCCAGCAGGTGGGATGGTAGTTAAGGCACCGAATTCTCACATGGTAGACCATGGTTCAAGTCATGGACTCGGTAGCTTGCTTTTTCACTTTCCGTCTCTCTTTGTCTCTCTCTCTCTGGTCAAATTAAAATAATAATAATAATACATAAAGAGGAACAGATAATCCTTTTTTAAAAAAGCAGTGGAGGAACCAGATCACAAAATGGTTACATCACTGGACTCCTACGTAGTCAACTGCAGCCAGAGTCCCAGATCCAGCAGCTTAAAACTCACACCAGACACATGTGCATGTGTGCCCGAGATCCTGAGAGGAGAATGGAAGAGAGGGGATTGTGGCATGACCACCCCAGGGGGGGTGATTTCTCACTTTCTGTCTCTCTCCCTCCATCTCTCTAGTGAGCACACATGCTCTACAGCAAAAATCTCTCTAAAATAAATAAAAAATAAATATTTTTAAAAAATGGAGTTTCAGGGCCAGCAGGTGGCATGGTGGCTAGGGGTGTTGGACTCCCACATGGGCAACCACAGTTCGAGTCCTGGACCTGGTGGCTTGCTTTCTCACTTTCTTCTCTCTCGCTGTCTTACTCACTCTGTCCCTCTCTGGTCAAATGAAATAAATAATAAATAAAGCTAAATAAAACAATTAAAAAAAAAAAAAAGGGAGTACCAACCAAGCACAAAAGCTCTGGGACGGACCTGGCCTGGTTTCCAACTCTCTCACATGAAGTCAGTCACATGACCTCTCCATTGCTTCACCTGTAACCTGAGATACTAAACAACCTCAGAGGGTTTTGTATAAATAAGGCAATTCATGTCGTTGCTGAGCATATGGCGAGCTCCGTAATATTTACTTCACCTACTCCCATCCCACACACGCAAGCAATTTTGTACAATGCAAAGGTGCTCACAAAGATGACACACACCCTAGCCTTACCGCTTCAAAGAGCTGCATTTAAACCAACAATACAGGAGCGTTTCTGTTTTTCTTCAAATATATTACATCACATCACACAACCATATCTTTAGTAATCATAAATAAAGACACATTGGGGCTGGCAGGTGGCCTAGGTGCTGGACTCCCACATGGCTGACTGCAATTCAAGTCCCGGACCTGGTGGCTTGTTTTCTCACTTTCCTTCTCTCTCTGTTTCTCTCTGGTCAAATTAAAAATAATAATAATAATAAATAAAACAAAATAAATAATTCCCCCCAAAATAAATTAAAACACATTATAATCACATGAATAAAAGGATAGATAAAGCCCTAACATGAAGTTTCCTAGAAAGAGGAATTTTATGAAAGTCAAAAGCTTAATGTATTCCAGACTGTTCAGTGTTATTATCTAGGCTTTAAATACCTCCTTGGCACACTTGTCCCCACCTGTAAAGCTAAAGTTATTTAACACATCACTCAGGAACCTCCTGCCCAATCTGACCATCCTTTTCTGACACTTCATGACACTATCTTGACTTACTGACCTATAGCAATGTGGTCCCCAAAATGTCCAGCTCTGGTGTGCTCAAGCACAGTAGTCCCCCAAATTTTTGCTGACTCCTCAAAGAATTTTTAAAAACTGGGACCAGCAGATGGAGTAATGGTGACGTTGTTGGACTCCCATGTAGTCGACCGCGGTTGAAGCTCTGGACCTGGCAGCTTAAAACCCACACCCGGAACATGTGCATATGTGCCCAAAATCCTAGAAGGAGAATGAAGGAGAAGGAATTGTGGCATGACCATTCCCCTTGGGGGCTGATTTCTTGCTTTCTGTCTCTCTCTCTCTCTCTCTCTGGCAAGCATACATGCTCTTTAGCAAATATCTTAAAAAAAAAAAAAAAAAAAAAAAAGACAACAACAACAACAAAAAAAACTACATAACCTACTACTCCAACATTTGACACCTGACAATTTTAAATTTTCTCACTTTCTCTCTCTTTCTGTGTCTCTCTCTGGTGAGTACATGCACCCTATAGCCAAAACTAAATAAAAAAAAATAAACAAATAAAAGAGCATCTAATGAGGGCCAGCCAGGTGGCACAGTGGTTAAGGAGGCTGGATCCCACATGGCCAACTGTGTGGTCTGAATTTCAGACGCAGTGGCTTGAAAAACATGCTGGATGTGTTGTGTGTGTATCCCCCAAATTCCAAGATGAGAATGGAGAAGGGACTGCAGTGTAGCTATGGGTGCTTTCCCACTTTCTCTCCAGCATCCACATGTACCCTATAGCAAAGTTTAAAAAATAAAAAACTAATGAATACAAATGAATGAATCCACTACCATATTTCGATACACCTAAGAAGTTCCATTTTGGGGCTGGCAGATGGTATGATGGTTAAAGTGCTAAACTCCAACATGGCTGACCACTGTTTGAATCACGGACCTGGTGGCTTGCTTTCTCACTGTCCTTCACTCTCTCTCTCTTTCTGTCTCTCTCTAGTCAAACAGAATAATAATAACAATAAATAATTATTTAAATATATATGTATATTAAAATAAAATAAAATATTAAAAAAACCTTCCATTAAAAAAAAATAAACTAACAGGAGTTAGCAGGTGATGTGGTGGTTAAAGTGCTGGAATTCCACATGGTTGAATGCACTGTTTGAGCCTGGACCTAGCAGCTTGAAAATCATGCCAGGCATATGTGCATGCATGTCCAAAAACCCTGAGAGGAGAATGGAATAGAAGGGACTATGGCATGGCCATTCTTCCTTGGAAGGGGATTTCTCACTTTCCCTCTCTGTCCCTCTCTCTGGTACAGACCCTATAGCAAAATCCTTAGAAAAAAAGAAAAGCAAAGAAAGAAAGAAAAAAATTCCTGTTTCTCTAATCTGTGTTAAATATTTTTCAAGTTATCATTATAATTATTAATAGTAATAATTAAACATGAATTACAAAATGTCATATGTAGTTCATTTTTAAAGTAAAATTGTATTAAACTTACTGTATTTTTCAATTAAGTGGATAATTTTTTCTTTTTTTGGAATTATTTTATTTAAATCCTTTTTTTTTTTCATTTAATTTGATCAGAGAAGGACAAAGTAAGAGAGAGAGAGAGAAATCAAGCCACCATGTTTGGGACTTGAACCAGGGTCAGTCATGTGGGAGTCCAAAGTCTCTCACCATCATGCCACCTGCTGGCCCCAGTATTTTTTTTCTTTTCTTTCAATTAGTTTATTTTTTTAAGAATTATTTTATTTGACTTTATTTATTTATTTATTTAAATTTAACCAGAGAGGGACAGTGTGTGTGTGTGTGTGTGTGTGTGTGTGTGTGTGAGAGAGAGAGAGAGAGAGAGAGAGAGAGGAAGAGTGAGAAAGCAAGCCACCAGATCTGAGACTCAAACCATGGTTAACCATGTGGGAGTACAGCACCCTTAACCACCACACCATCTGCTGGCCCCAAGTTTATGTCTTTTTAACAGATGTAATAATTTTTAGGTTGTTATAATTTCTACAGATAGTTAGAGCTTTTATTTTATTTTACCTTTGGTTTTTGCTAGGGGCCTAAGCACTCACCAGAGAGAGAGACAGAAAAACAAAGGAATGGAAAGTGAGAAATCACCATCAAGGGGGATAGCCATGCCACAACCCCTTCCCCTCCATTATTCTCTTCGGATTTTGAGCACACACAACCTCTGTGTCTTGTCTTTTATTTCTCTGGAGAGATTTTTTCCAAAGGGCCCACGCATTTGCCGGAGAGACAGAGACAGAAAGCAAGAAATCACCTCCCAGAGGGATGGCCACACTGCAATCCCTTCTCCATTCTCTTCTTGGGATCTTGGGCACGTACGCACACCCAGCGTTGTGTTTTAAGTCACCCAGTCCAGGATTCGAACCACAGTCAACTATGTGAGAGTCCAGTGATGTAACCATTATGCCATTTGCTGGTTCCCCAGCGTGTTTTTCAAGCCACAGGATCCAGGTTTCAAACCACGGAGTCAACCATGTGGTATCTAGCTGCCTTAACCACCATGCCACCAGCTGGTCCGCAACTGGAAATTTTACAACTACGTTAAATGATTACTTCTTATTGCTGGAAGATGAAATTCATCATCAAACATGTCCCCACTTCGAATAGTCTCACCAAAAAGAAATGAAAAGTTCGTGAAATGGTGGATATGTTAGCCTAACATAATCATTCCAGTGCGTACATGTAACATAAAAAACACTGTTCCCCATAAGTAACACAATTATTACTCGCCAATTAAAAATAAAGAAAGTGTGTTAAGCAAGCAGGTTGTGTGTGGTGAAGGCACTAGATTCCTACATGGCCAACCACAGTGTGAATCCTGGACCAGGCAACTTAAAGGTCATGCCAGGCATGTGTATGTGTGTATGTGAAAACCTGAGAGGAGAATGGAGGAGAAGGGTCTGCAGCATCTCCATCTCCTTAGGGGGTGATTTCTCACTTTTCCACTCTGTCTCTCTTTTTCTCTGGCAAGTATACACACCCTATGGCAAAAACCTAAAAGAAAATTTTTTTTTCCAAAATATACCCAGATAAATGGACTTTAATGATCAACCAGCTATCAAATTAATTCCACTCCTCAATTGTGCTGGAATGAAAAAATTGACAAACACCGAATTTGCAAAAGGATCTGTTGCTCATTATTAATGTCACTTACTCTCACTTCCTAGAACGTACTAGATGAAAAAACATTGGGTTGTCAGTGGGACTAGCAGGTGGTGTGGTGGTTAAAGACACTGGACTCCCATGTAGCTGACCATGGTTCAAGTCTTGGACTTGTCAGCTTGCTTTCTCACTTTCTATCTGTCTCTGTGTCTCTCTCTGTCTTTCTCTGGTCAAATGAAATAATAATAATAATAATAATAGTTAAATAATTCTTTAAAAACTTAAATAAATAAATAAAATATATTGGGTCTTCAGGAAAGTCATGATGCATTTTTGCATAGAGAAACATAGAAAAAAATATGTCAATCATCTAATAATTAGACCAAGACTTATGAGATCACTGCTAAACACACTATTCCCCTGCTTAAAGTCACCAGATCTAAATATGATATTAGAAAAAAGATGAGATATTAAAATATTTAAATACATCTTTGTCAATACAATATTTTCATTAAATATTTGTATCTTATCATGTGCTTTAAATATATTTTCATCAAAACCTCAGAAATGCATACCCAGCCCATTCAGTTGATTGAAAAATTTGCAAAGTTAATCCTCACTTTCAAAAAAAAAAATCATTCAAATCAGGTGTACTTTCTTAAGGAATAGATCGGTTTATTTTTTATTCAAATGATATGTAAATACACATTTCCCTATGATAATCTTCCCACTTTTATATTCTAAGACAAATAAAGAGGAATATAAAGTAAGGAAAGGAAAGAAGAAAAGGGAGGAGAAAAGAGGAAGAAGAATGAAAGAGAGGAGAAGAAGAGGAGGAAGAAAAAGAGAAGAAAGACACAGAAAAAGAAAGAGAGAAAGAGATGGGGGAAAACATGACATTAAGCATTGCCATGGGTCTGCTGCTTGGATGAAATGAAATGCTTTGGGATAGTTTCCCATGAACCTTACCCATTCTCAGTATTTCCTCCAAGTGTCCTTTTTGTTGTCACTGAGTACTGAGATGGTAAGGAAATTGTCTTTAAAAGAAAAACACTGGGACCAGCAGATGGCATAACGGTTACAATGCTAGACTCCTAGGAAGTCAACCACGGTTCGAGTCCCAGGCCTGGCAGCTTAAAACTTAAGGCGGGCGCATGTGCATGCATGCCCAAGATCCCAAGATTAGAGGAAAAGGGATTGTGGTATGGCCATCCACCCTGGGAAGTGATTTCTCACTTTCTGCCTTTCTCTGTCTCTCCAATGAGTGGATGCATCCTATAGCAAAAAATCTTCCTTATAAAAAAAAAAAAGAGATGGGACCAGCAGTTAGCGTAATGGCTATGTCGCTGGACTCCCACGTAGTCGACCGCGGTTCGAGTCCCGGACCTGGTGGCTTAAACTCACGCCGGGCGCGTGTTCGTGCGTGCCCAAGATCCCGAGAGGAGAATGGAGGAGAAGGGATTGCGGCGTGGCCATACCCCCTGGGGGGTGATTTCTTGCTTTCTGTCTCTCTGTCTCTCTCTGTCTGTCTGGCGAGTGCACGCGCCCTATAGCAAAAACCTCTCCAAAAAACAAAAAGAGAGAGAGAGAGAGAGAGAGAGACCAGCAGTTAGCGTAATGGCTATGTCACTGGACTCCCATGTAGTCGACCGCGGTTCGAGTCCCGGACCCGGTGGCTTAAACTCACACTGGGCGTGTGTGCTTGCGTCCATAAGATCCCGAGAGGAGAACGGAGGAGACAGGATTGCGGTGTGGTCATCCACCCTGGGGGGTGATTTCTCACTTTCTGTCTCTCTGTCTCTGTCTGTCTGACGAGCGCACGCGCCCTATAGCAAAAATCTCTCCCTCCCCACAAAGAAAAAGAGAGAGAGAGAGAGAGGCCAGCAAGTAGCATGGTGGTTAAGGGCACTAGACTCCCACATGGCCAACCAAGGCTCAAGTCCTAAACCTGGCAACTTGCTCTCTCACTCTTTATCTCACTCTGTTCTTCTCTGGTAAAATTAAAATAAATAAATAAAATAAAGCTATATAAAATAATTCTTTAAAAAAAGAAGAAAAAGGGGGACCAGCAGTTAGCGTAATGACTATGTCACTGGACTCCCACGTAGTCGACCACGGTTCGAGTCTCGGACCCAGTGGTTTAAACTCACGCCGGGCACGTGTGTGTGCGTGCCCAAGATCCCGAGAAGAGAATTGAGGAGAAGGGATTGCGGCGTGGCCATCCCCCCTGGGGGGTGATTTCCTGCTGTCTGTCTCTCTGTTTCTCTCTGTCTGTCTGGCGAGCGCACACGCCCTATAGCAAAAACCTCTCAAAAAAAAAAAAAAAAAAGAAAAGAAAAAGGTTTTCAGGGGCCAGCTGGTAGCATGGTAGTTAAGACAGTTGTATCCTATTTGGCTGACTGCAGTTCAAGTCCTGGCAATTCAAGCTGTTTTTCAAGCGGCTTGAAAAACACACCAGGCCCATGTGTGTGCGTATCAAAATCCAGAGAGGAAATGGAGAAGGGACTGCAGCATAATCATCACCCCTGGCGGGGGAGGGGAGGGCTTTCTCATTTTCCCTCTTTCTATCTCTGGTAAGAGCACATGCCCTGTACCAAAAAAGACAACCAAAACTAAATCCTTTCTGCTGCTACATTTATAAGGCTCTAATGCACCCCTACCTTCACCTCCGATTCTCCACCACTCACTTCCTGCTGCTTCCTTGCTGTTCCTCAATAGGCCAAATGCACTTACTCCTCAGGAGTTTCGACTTCATGTCCTCTCTGCTTAGAACTCCCTGACCCTAGGACCAGCAGTTAGCGTAATGGCTATGTTGCTGCACTCCCATGTAGTCAACTGCGGTTCGAGTCCTGGACCCATGGCTGTGTGCATGTGCTTGTGTGCCCAAGATCCCGAGAGGAGAATGGAGGAGAAGGGATTGTGGCATGGCCATCCCCCCTAGGGGGTGATTTCTTGCTTTCTGTCTCTCTGACTCTCTCTGTATTTCTGGCAAGCGCATGCACACTATAGCAAAAACCTCGCCAAAAAAAAAAAAAAGGAACTCTGGCCCAGATATCTCCTCAGCTGCCTTCCATGTCCCTCCCGGTCCTTGTTAGACATATCTGACCAAAGAGACTTTTCCTACTCCTGGTACACACTAGTATACTCTGCAAATCCCCCATCCTGTTTTATTTCTTCTTATCACCATTCATTACACATTAAAATATTACAGTTCTTGAGAAGAGAAACTCTGTTTTGTTTACTGCTATTATCTCTAGCACCTAGAATAGTCCCAAATAGTCAGTGCTTAATAAATGTGTGTTGAATCTAACAAATAAATGAATGGGGAGCTATAAAAATCAACTTGTGATTGACTTTTTATAATAAAACTTGCTCATAGGTTTAAGACAACTTATATACTTACTCCTCTATCAAAAATAAAAATACTGGGGACTGGCAGGTGGCGTGATGGTTAAGGTGCTTGACTACGTAGTTGGCCAACTACGGTTTGAGTCCCAGACCTGGAGGCTTGCTTTCTCACTTTCTCTCTCTCTCTTTGGTCAAATTAAGAATAATTATAAATAAAATTAAATAAATTTTTTTTTTTAAAAAAAGGAAGAAAATAAAAATATTAGTCCAGTAGATGGTGTGGGAGTTAAGGTGCTGGATCCCACACAGCTGACTCCACAGTTCAAGTCCCGCACCCAGTGGCATCAAAAACACGCCAGGTGCATGTGCATGTATGCCCATAATCCTGAGAGGAGAAAGGAAGAGAAGGGACTGTGGTGTGGCCATCCCCCCTGGGGGGGTGATCTCTCACTTTCCCTCTCTCAATCTCTCTGTCCACAGTCACCCAAGGTCTCCTGACTCCAAGCCATGCTTCTTCTAGTCACAGACTATTCTTTTTGACATTTACTGCTTTAAGAAAACCAAGTGAAAGGCAAGTCAGGTGACATGAAGGTTAAGGCACTGAATCCCACATAGTAGGCTGCACAGTTGAAGTCCCAGACCCAGCAGCCTGAAAATCACACCAGGCACATGTGCATGCATGCCCAAAATCCCAAGAGTAGACTGGAGGAGAAGGGATTACACCCTAGAGGGATGATTTCTCACTTTCTCTGTCTTTCTTTCTCTCTCTCTCCCCAGCGAGCACACATGCCTTATAGAAAAAAAGAAAAAAAAAATAGAAAAAGCCAAAACTGTAAACAAAACAAAACAAAAAAAGTATAGAAAACAGTACAGATAAAAGGCCAGGCTGGTAGCCTGATGGTTAAAGGGAAGCCAGATTTTGTATAGCTGACCTTGCAACTCAAATCCCAACACCAGAAGTTTGAAAAATACGCTGGGCATGTGTGCATGAATGCCCCAAATCCTACAGGATGGAGAAATGAAGTAGATGGGACTGCAGCATGACCTCGCCCCATTGGGGGATGCTTTCTCCCTCCCTCTCTCTCTGGTGAGCACACGTGCTATCTGGCAACTTAAAAAAAACAAAACAAAACAAAAAAAAAAAAAAACAAGGGGCCAGAAGGTGGCATAGTGGTTAAGGCATTGGACCCCCACATGACTGACTGCAGTTCAAGTCCCAGACCGGTAGCTTGCTTTTTCATTCCCGCCCCCTTCCCCCTCCCCCCGTGAGCACATATGTCCTATAATAATAATAATAAATAAAATTAAACGATTCTTTTTAAAAAGTATGAATGGGGACCAGCAGTTAGTGTAATGGCTATGTCGCTGGACTCCCACGTAGTCGACTGTGGTTCGAGTCCCGGACCCGGTGGCTTAAACTCCACTGGGCACGTGTGCACGCATGCCCAAGATCTCGAGAGGAGAATGGAGAAGGGATTGTGGCATAGCCATTCCCCTTGGGGGGGTGATTTCTCACTTTCTGTCTCTCTGTCTCTGTCTGGTGAGCGCACGCACCCTATAGCAAAAACCTCTCCAAAAAAAAAAGTATTATTGGGACCAGTAGTTAGCGTAATGGCTATGTCGCTGGACTCCCACGTAGTCGACCGCGGTTCGAGTCCCGGACCCGGTGGCTTAAACTCACGCTGGGCGCGTGTGCTTGCATGCACAAGATCCCGAGAGGAGAATGGAGGAGGAGAAGGGATTGTGGCGTGGCCATCCACCCTGGGGGGTGATTTCTCGCTTTCTGTCTCTCTCTGTCTATCTGACGAGCGCTCACGCCCTATAGCAAAAATCTCTCAAAAAAAAAAAAAAAAAAAAAAAAAACTGTTATTAAGGGCCAGCAGGTGGCGTGGAGGTTAAGGTGACTGGATCTCTCGTGGCCAATTGCATAGTTTTAGTCCCAGACCAGTGGCTTGAAAATCACATCAGGCACATGTGCATGTGTGCCCAGAATCCTGAGAGGAGAGGGGATTGCAATGTGATCACCCCCTCTGGGAACTGGTTTCTCACTTTCCCCATTTCTTTCTCTTTTTCTCTTGTTCTCTAGGGAGTGCATGTGCCTATGGCAAAAAAAAAAAAAAAAAAAAAAAAAAAAAAAAAGTTAGGGTATCCTACCCATTATTAACTGATTATGATGATTAATTAAAAAATAGCAGAGATTTTCATTAATATTTTGGTAATATATAGCAAAAAATGGTTAAAGCATAATCGCTTTAACTTTGGCCATTTTTTCACATTGGAATTTAGCCTATATTATCAGTTGTACTAATTTGTAAAGGTATATGAAAACAATTGTTCTCCACTATTGTTTTTTTGAAAAACAAGAGTCAAACTAACCATTCCATGCCAGACTAGGGTACAGACATGGGGATCAGAACTCAGGGCACCAATCTATCTACACCATTCAATGTAGATAGATTAACTAGTATGTCTAAACTCAGACATACTAGTTAATCTATCTACATTTTAATCATAAAATGCGGGTAATAATAGTACTGCTTCCTAAGACTGTAATGAGAGTTGGGTGACAGATTACATGTAAAAACTTAACAAGCGATGGGCTTATCCTAAATATCCAATTAATATTGGCTATGGGTGCACCCGAGCACACCTGTGATCCTAGCTGGCTGGGAGACTGGGGTGAGCATCACAGCATGGAGAGACCCCATCAAGGGTGTGCATTTCTCTCTTTCTCTCAGTGAGAGAAAGATCAGCGATAATCACCAATATTTACCTATGGGACGATTACCTGTTAAATGAATTACAGACCCTCTCATGTGGTAGCAGGCTATAACACACTGCTCTTTGATACAGTCCCACAGAAGATGAGGGTTTGGATCTCGGGTCAACCTGAAGCACACGAGGCACGTTCGTGCCCATGATCCTGGCTGGCTAGAGGGCGAGGGAAATCACGATGCGATGCGATCCTATCGAGGGTACCTGTTCTCTCGTGGAAGAAACAGAATAAAAATAAACTTTAAAAAAAAAAATGGATCAGCGGGACCAGCAGTTAGTGTAATGGCTACGTCGTTGGACTCCCATGCTGTCGACCATGGTTCGGGTCCCGGACCCGGCGGCTTAAACTCACGCCGGGCGTGTGCGCGTGCATGCCTAAGATCCCGAGAGGAGAATGGAGGGGAAGGGATTGCGGCATGGCCATCCCTCCTGGGGGGTGATTTCTCACTTTCTGTCTCTCTGTCTCTCTCTGTCTTTCTGGCGAGTGCACGCTCCCTATAGCAAAAAGCCTCTCAAAAAAAAAAAAGGATCAGCCTGGTGGCGTGGTGGTTAAGGTGGCTGGATCCCAAGTGGCCCATTACGCAATTTAAGTCCCAGACCCAGCATCTTGAAAAACACGTCGTGTGCATGCCCAAAATCCCAGGAGGAAAACTGAGGAGAAGGGATTGTGACATAGCCATCCCCCTGGTGGAGGTAGGGAGGTGATTTCTCACTTTCCCTTGCTCACTCTCCCTCTCTTTCTCTCTCTCTCTCTCTCTTCTCTCTCTCTCTGTCTCTTTCTGATAAGCACACTCGCAAACTAAAAACAATAAAAAGAAAAAGAATAATGGCTCATCCATACAATGGAATACTACATAGATAATGAGAATGAGAAAGATTTATACAAAATGATACAGAAAGAGTTCCAAGATATACATCTTGGAGTTTCATTATGTGAAAAAGGCAAATTGTTGAATAAGATTATAGAAGATCCTACTTATATTTTTAAAAAGGAAAATATTTACTTATATATCATGTAATTGTGTGTATATATGCATGTATAGGTTTATATATCTGCATATCTGTGTTGACATGGGCATGAAAAATTTCTGGAAGAACACCTAGAAACTAGGTAGTGGGCTGAAGAGAGAGGGACACATTAGCTTCTTACATTGTAACACTATGTTTTCCCCAAATGAGCAAAGTTTTAATTAAAAAAAAAAAAAAGAAGAATGTTGAAAGTGACTTGCTTACCAAAATGGAGAAAAAAGCACTTCAGTTAGAGAAAAGGCACTGACAAAATAAGGTTTCTGCTGAATTCTAAAATCGGCAGCACAGAACGACCGGCACGCATACTGAAGGCGACAGTCCACTGTGAAAGAGCAGACTCTAACTGAGGCTCTGGGCAGTGCTCAATCCTATCAGAGATCTATTAATTACTGACTTCTGAAAATATCCACCTTATCTGCAGAGTAAAAGCACTAAGACTTTCATCTTCGGTTTCAAATATTGCTTTTTATTTTTAAAGTACTTAAAGACCTACTGGATTTATATAATATTGACCTAACCCGCAACAGAAATGATACAATTGATTTTCAAATTTCCATCACCTGGTGTTTCATTTTGATTATTTTTTTTTAACTCAGGCTTAAAATAACACTACAAGAAATTTAAACATTATAAAATCTCCCCCAAGTCTCGCCACCACAACACAAAGCAATAACAAATTAAAGATCAAAACTCTACCATGAAGCAACTTTAAGAAAGAACTTCTAAGGAACAGATCAAACTTATAGCCAGACTTTGCATACTAAAGAGATTTAAAACTCCAAGAGCATGCTTCTGCAAAGACTGACCTGTGGCACAGAAGTCCAGAGGCAGAAAGGTCAAAAACTCAGTGACAACTACTATATACCCTTCAGAAGTCCAAACTTCTCAAAGACAACTAGCAGAGAATGTCTCTCTTTGAAATAGGCAGCAATGCTTGGTTATGTTAAAAAGATGACTTGACAGGGCCAGACTATGACACAGGGATAAAATGCAATGCTCTGCAAGGCAATTCCACAGGGGAAGGTTCCTGATTCAAGTCCAGAGACTTCCGTGAGTATGCTAGGCAGGGTGCACCCTTGCCCACGATCTGGGGCTGGCTGAAAGCTAGAGAGTCAATTGTGCATAAGGACCCTGTTGAGGATGCTGTTTCTCTCTCTTAGAAAAAATAAATTAATAAACATAAAAGAAAAAAAAAAGACGATTTGTCTATATGTTAAAATGCCAAAAAGAACATTAATCTCCTTGGCAGTGCTTAGAATTCTTAGACGCTACTGGAAGGCAAACTGCCTGAAAAATCTAATTTATCAATCACATAAAACATTAAGAACATCACCATCCTAAGATTAATTAGTTAATAAAATTGTTTATCAAAGGAAGTTGTGAATGTGTTTACCAAAGACAAGACAGCCCTACCAATGAGATGGTTTCAGCATTAAGGAAAATGATCTGGGGTCTCTTTCCCACCTGAAGAGCTCTCTATCAGAGCTTTCTCCCCACAACACCCCAAAAAAGGAAGCAGACCCTGTAGAAAAGAACTGGAGTCACAGCTCACCACCGGCAGGCCAAAGTCAAGGAAAAGGAGCCCCCCCTCCCTTCCCTTAGTGCCTGTGGTTTTAACACTGCCTTGTTCAATAAATAACATACTTTCACACACTTTCCTAGTCCCAGCGTATGGGCTTTTCAATAATAAGATAATAAAAACCAACAAATTTACCTGCATTCAATCACTTCTCACCACTCCCACAATAGTCCCCTAGAATAAGCTCCGTCGTCTTTTCTTTTTAAAAGAATTATTTTTATTTAACTTTATTTATTTTAATTTGACCAGAGAGAGACAAAGTGAGAGAGAGAGGGAGAAAATGAAAAAGCAAGCTGCCAGGTCTGGGACTCGAACCATGGTCAGCCATGTGAGTCCAGAGCCCCCAACCACCAGGCCTTCTGTCAGCCCCCAAGCTCCATCTTCTTTTACTTGCCGAGTCTCCCAGCTCCTGTAGTAGACCCTTCAATTTGTTTTCTACCCAGTTCAAGGTGGTGTTTTTTTTGGAGAGGTTTTTTTTCGCTATAGGGCGCGTGCACTCGCCAGACAGACAGAGAGAGACATAGAGACAGAAAGCGAGAAATCACCCCCTGGGGGGATGGTCACGCCGCAATCCCTTCTCCTCCATTCTCCTCTCAGGATCTTGGGCACGCACGCACACGCGCCCGGCGTGAGTTTTAAGCCACCGGGTCCGGGACTTGAACCGCGGTCGACTACGTGGGAGTCCAGTGACATAGCCATTAAGCTAACTGCTGGTTCCCCAAAGTGGTGTTTTGAACATAGATTGTATCTTTCACTAAGATTTTCCAAACTCTTCCCTGTCCCACTTGGAAGGAAATCCCAACTCCTTGTGTTGGTACATATGCCCCGCCGATAGGCTCCACTTCTCCTCCTCCATCCTCATCTATTACTTACCTGCCCTTGGACTAAATTCTAGCCCACATGGGTCCTCCTTCTGTTCTGCAGACAAGCCAATCCTGTTCTATCTCAAGGCTTTTGCACTGGCTATTCCCTCTGCCTAGAATACTCTTTCCCTCCTTTCCAAGCCTGGCTCTTTCTCACACTGAGGATGCAACTCATACCATCTTTCACAATCTGACATTCCTATGGATGTCCTTCTTGTGTTTTCTTTTTTCTTTTAGTTATAGGGCATATGCATTTGCAGGGGCGTGGGGGGTGACCACACTGTAGACCCTGCTCCTTCAGTCTTGGGATTTTGACCACACACATGCACCCAGCGTGTTTAATTTGATCAGACAGGGACAGAGAGAGAGAGAGAAAGAGAGAGAGAGAAAGTGAGAAAGCAAGCTACCAGGTCCGGGACTTGAACTGTGGTTGGCCATATGGGAGTCGTCCAGCACCTTAACCACCACGCCACCTGCTGGTCCCCACCCTCCCGTGTCTTCTGTCTTCTCATCCCACTGTCACCACTAGCTGGGTGGCTCCATGAGAGTAGGAACCCAGTCTTAACGTGCCTCTGTACCCACAGTGCCAGGCATAGTCACAGAGCTCAATGTTAAACAATGGTTAGAAATTATAATTATTTTTTGGGAACCAGCAGTTAGCGTAATGGCTATGTCGCTGGACTCCCACGTAGTCAACCGCGGTTCGCATCCTGGACCCAGTGGCTTAAAACTCACGCCGGGTGCATGTGCGTGCGTGCCCAAGATCCTGAGAGGAGAATAAAGAAGGGATTGCGGCGTGACCATCCCCCCTGGGGGGTGATTTCTCGCTTTCTGTCTCTATGTCTGTCTCTGTCTGTCTGGTGAACATGCGCCCTATAGCGAAAACCTCTCCAAAAAAAAAGAAAAGAAAAAAGAAATTATAATTATTTTTTAAACACTGTATTTTTCTTTTCAATAAACAGATGTTTAAAGTACACAGGGCCAGTAGGTGGCGTGGTGGTCAGGATGTGACCTAGTCACTTTCCTTCTCTCTCTCAAATTAAAATAAATGAAATTAAAATAAATGAACAAATAAATAAAAATTAAATTTAAGAAGAAAATTAAAAATAATAACAATTAAAAAAACACAGAAAAAATTAAAAAGTACAGTTACTATGTTCAAGGAGGTTGTGGTTTTCTTTTCCTTTTTTTTGTTTTAAGGTTTTGGCTGTAGGGCATGTGCACTAGCCAGAGAGAGAGACAATGAAAGGAAAAGTGAGAAATCAACCCCCAGAGGGTATAGCCACACTACAATCCCTTCTCCTCCATTCTCTTCCTGGGTTTTGGCACACACACACATGCACCTGGCATGATTTTCAAGCTACTGGGTCCAGGATTCAAGCTGCGGTGGGCCATGTGGAAGTTCAGTACTGTCACCACTATGCCACCGGCGGCCCCCCCGGGTTTTCTTTTAATAGGATCCTAAATTAGAGAACAAAGTATTTGCATCTTATATCAAAACAGGGGCCAGCCCAATAGCCTAAAGGAGGAGAGAGCCAGATCCCAGATATAGGACTATGGTTCAAATCCCAGCCCCTGCAGTTTGGAAAAACATGCCCCAAATCCCAATAGGGTGAAGAGACATGATGGAAAAGGAAAAGGGACTGTAGCATGACCATGCCCCACTGAGGGGCGTTTGCTCCCTCTCACTCTGCCTTTACATGTCTCTCTGGTTAGCACACACACACCCTCTGGCAAGTACAATTTTTAAATTAAACAAAGGGCTAATTTGTTTTTTTAATTTACACTTAATCATTGTACATCTTCACAGCATATTTTTTTTTGAGAGATTTTTGCGACAGGATGCATGCACTCACCAGAGAGACAGGAGAGAGACAGAGAGACAGAAAGCAAGAAATCACGCCCCAGGGGATGGCCATGCTACAATCCCTTCTCCTCCACTCTCCTCTCAGGATTTTGGGCACGCACACATGCACACCAGCATTTCTTTAGAGAGATTTTTGCTATACAGCACATGTACCTAACCAGAGGGACAGAGAGAGACAAAGAGACAGAAAACAAGAAATCACCTCCCAGGGGGAATGGCCACATCACAATCCCTTCTCCTCCATTCTCTTCTCGGGATCTTGGGCACGCATACACCCGTGCCCAGTGTGAGTTTTAAGCCACCAGGTCTGGGACTCGAACGGCAGTCGACTGTGGGAGTCCAGTGACATAACCATTATGCTATCTGCTGATCTCTCCCAGCATGAGGTTCTATCTTTTTTTTTTTTAAAGATTTATGTAGGGGGTTAAAGGTAGTGTGGTTAAGGTGCTGGACTCCCACTTGGCCAACCTTGGTTTGAGTCCCAGACTTGGCTTGCCTTCTCTCTCTCTCTATCTCTCCCTGGTCAAATTGAAGAATAATAATCAGTGAATAAGATTAAAATAAAACAATTCTTTAAAAACTGATTTATTTATGGGAACCAGCAGTTAGCGTAATGGCTATGTCGCTGGACTCCCACGTAGTCGACCGCGGTTCGCGTCTCGGACCCGGTGGCTTACAACTCACGCCGGGCACGTGTGCGTGCATGCCCAAGATCCCGAGAGGAGAATGGAGGAGAAGGGATTGCGGCGTGACCATCCCCCATGGGGGGTGATTTCTCGCTTTCTGTCTCTATGTCTCTCTTTGTCTGTCTGGCGAGCGCACGCGCCCTATAGCGAAAAACCTCTCAAAAAAAAAAAATTAAAAACTGATTTATTTAGTTTTATTTATTTGTTTATTTTTAACTTGTCATAGGGTATATGTGCTAACCAGAGAGAGAGAAAATGAGAAAGCATGAAAGCAAGCCACCAGTTCTAGGACTCAAACTGTGGTCAGCCATGGTGGGAGTCCAGCACCTCAACCACCACACCTCTGCTTGTCCCTCCCTAGTGTGATTTTTTTTTGAGAAGTTTTTGCTACAGGGCATGTGCGCTTGCTAGAAAGACAGAGAGAGACAGAGAAACAGAAAGTGAGAAATCAACCTCCCAGGGGGAATGGCCACACCGCAATCCCTTCTCCTCCATTCTCCTCTCGGGATCTTGGGCACGCATGCACATGCGCCTGGCATGATGTTAAGCTATTGGGTCTGGGACTCAAACCATGGTCGCCTACATGGGAGTCTAGCAACACAGCCAGTATGCCAGCTGCTGGCCCCCCCTAGTGTGAATTTTAAGCTGCAGGGTCCGGGACTCAAACTGGGGCCGACGACATGGGAATCTAGCAACATGACCATTATGCCATTTGCTGGTCCCTCCAACATAGTTTTGGAAAGCATGCTTGTGGTGCATATTAATCAAGTCAAAGATATTACCATCTACATTATCCTCTTAATATATATATTTTAAGTCTTCAAACTAAGAAAATCATTGGCAAATGAGAAAAAGGAGAGGCTGGACAATGCTGCAATGAGTGGTAATACACCGCTCTAAGGCTGACCCTCATGGGAGGGTTCCAGGCTTATATCCAAAGATTTCCGTGAACATGCTGGGTGTCAGCTTGCCCATGACTCCGGGCTAGCTGAGCCCTGAGGGTACTGGGCAGTGTGAGGACCCTGCTGGGTGAACCTCTCTCTCTGTTATTTCTCTCTGTCTGTCTCCTCCCTCATGGAAGAAATAAGTGCTTTATTTTTCTCCAAAAAAGAGAAAAAGGTATAAATAGCTCACAAAAAAAAAGAATGACTCCGTAAAGATGAACAATATTATTCTAAACAAACAAAAAAATTAAAACTACTAGCAGGTGATAGAGGTTAAGGTACTGGATCTCACATGGCTGACTCTCTGGTTTAAGTCCTGGACCTGGCGGCTTGAAAATCATGACAGGCGAGTATGCGTGCATGCTCAAGATCCCAAGAGGAGAATGGAGGAGAAGGGATTGCAGAATGGCCAGCCCCCTGGGGGTTGATTTCTCTCTCTTTCTCTCTCTCTCTAGCTGTCTCTGGTGAGTGCAAGCACCCTATAGCAAAAACTAAGAAAAGATAAATACTACCAGCTACTATTTTTCACCTTTCAATGTGAAGACCAACACTTTGCACAGTATGAAGAAACATGCTCTTGCAGGCACTGCTGGTGGGAGTATAAATTAATACAATTGTTTTGGAAAGAAGTTTAGAATTATCTATAAAAATTACAAGTACGATGACCTTTGTCCCAGTGATATAACTTCCAGAAATTTATCCTGTGGATATACTCGCATAAAGGAAAATAATATATTGAATCACCAAAAAAGTCACGACCCATTTTTCTTATCTTTTTTTTTAAGAGAGAGCTATAGGGCACGTGTGTTTGCCAAAGAGACAGAGAGACAGAAAGCAAGAAATCACCCCCAGGGGAAGATGGCCACATTGAAATCCCTTCTCCTCCAGGGATTTTGGGCACACACGCTAAGCCTGAGTTTCAAGCCACCGGGTCTGGGACTTGAACCACTATCAGTCATGTGGTAATCCAGCAATGTAACCATTATGCCATCTGCTGGTCCCAGTGACATATTTTCTATGCAAAAAGATGTCCTGACTTTCTGATACCCAATACATGTACAAGAGTATTCATTCCAGCATTTCCTATAAATAAGAAACAAATGTCCAGCGATTTGGGGCATCTATACAATGGACTCATATGAAATAATTGCCATGACTTGTTCCTAAGTTAAAAAGTAACTTTTGGGACTAGCAGATGGCCTAAAGGTTATGTTGCTGGACTCCCCTATAGTCGACCACACAGTTCAAGTCCCGGGTCTGGAGGTTTAAAACTCATGCCAGGCACGTGTGTGTGGATGCCCAATATCCTGAGAGGAGAATGGAGAAGAGATTGCAGCATGGCCATTCCCCCCGGGGGGGGGGGGGGGGGGGTGATTTCACACTCTCTGTCTCTTTCTTTCTCTCCAGTGAGTGCACATACCCTATAGCAAAAATCTCTCAAAAAAATAATAGTAATAAAAAGCAACTTTTATGACTGTGTACTTCACTTTTTTTTTCTTTTTGTAAATATATAACAAGTTTGCAAATAGATAAAATGTCTCTGAAATTAAGCTAGGGAATGGAGAAAGGCTTGCTTTCGTAGCTTTCAGACTTTGAATTATCCATTTATATGATCATTAACCACTTCAAACAGATCAACTTAAAAGTATCAACCTTATCCACAAAAGGTTTCCAAATTAGGACCAGAAGTTGGCCTGGTGGTTAAAGCACTGAACACTCCCACAGAGCTGACCACAGTTTGCAGTCCCGGATCTGGTTTCTCACTTTCTTGCTTTCTCACTTTCTCTCTCTCTTGCTCTCTCTCTCTCTGGTCAAATTAAAATAAATGAATGAATAAATCAAATTAAATAAATAATTCTTCTTAAAAAGTTTCTCAATTATTACTCTGGAAAATCTTTCAAGAGTTCTTCCAAACTTTAGATTGTTACTTTTTTTTTTTTTTTTTTTGAGAGATTTTCGCTATAGGGCACGTGCCTTGCAGAAAGACAGAGAGACAGACAGAAAGTGAGAAATCACCCCCCAGGAGGGATGGCCAGGACACAATCCTTTCTCCTCCATTCTCCTCTTGGGATCTTGGGCACGCACATACACGCGCCCGGCATGAGTTTTAAGCCACCGCGTGAGTTTTAAGCCACCGGGTCCAGGACTTGAACCGCGGTCGACTACATGGGAGTCAAGCAACATAGCCTTTACGCTAACTGCTGGTCCCCCTCATCCTTTCCGATTCAACTAAGTTTTGGCCCCTGAATCCCACTGCCTTACCCCAAACAGCTCTTCCAGTTACGCAATAAGATATTTTCTTCTGGAAGGTTATATTCTGAAATGTAATATAAACAGCAGATATTTATTGTGCCTGAATAATAATCAAGTTTTTCTAAAAGATGCTGCGATATGTAAGAGAATTTACCTGCCTTTAGGGCTTTTCATCTAATCTGCTTTAGGAGCTAGGACATGTTTATATGAAAAAATAACCACCATGCTAGGAAAGATATTGTAGGAGCCAACTATATAAAAAACAATCCCTTGAGAAATTCAGGAGGACATAACACATTTCCTAGGATAGTCAGTAAAGGCTTCAAAAGAGGAGCAGAATCTGTGTTGAGCTTGATGAATGATCCAATCTTGGCAGGCCAGAGATTGCACAGTGACACTTAGGTGGTTCAGGAACAAGAGAGCAGGCCAGGCTGGACAAATGGAGCCTGCAGGTGGCACAGGACACTCCCAGTTTCCGAAAGTCCACTTAATCAACCCCTCATGCCTGTATTCTTCCAAAGCCCCGGGATGACTCTTCCTACCATTTCCCAGAGTTGTCACGTCATCTTCATTTTCGCCAAGTAATCCAAGCTCTCACAGCCCCTCCCTCTGCATCTTACTGTGTCTAATCCTCTCCCTCTCCAAGTCAGGGAGACAAGTCACCACAGTCATTTCTTTGTATACATAAGTCACTCACCCCAACCTACCCATGGCAGGTTATCTAAGAAACCACTCGGCCTGAAATCTGCAAGAATTCCCCCTCACATTGGAGGCTTTCTATCATCTGCTCTTCATCCACCTCTCACTCCATCACTAAACTCACCGTACGCATTTCATGCCTATACCCCATGCTTTTCCTTTTGTTTAGAAAATGTTCCTTACTTCGTTCCCAGGTGGGACACAACACATCGTTGCGCAGGTTGCATAAACTATAGTTTTTATTATTGACACCCCGTCAGTATCGGGCAGTGCACAACCTTCATAACCTTCCAAGGATGGCCTGTCTCCCTCCTTCCCCACCCAGCTTACAGACCCTCTCAGAACAAATGAACCCTCATTTGTGTCTCTGATTCCTACATCATCAACTTAACATCGACTTCTCTTTTTTTTTTTTTTAAGAATTATTGACTTAATTTTATTTATTTATTCATTTATTTTAATTTGACCTGAGAGAGACACACAGAGAGAGAAAGAGTGAAGAGAGTAAGTGAGAAAGCAAGCCACCAGGTCTGGGACTCAAACCACGGTTGGCCATGTGGGCGTGTTCAGCACCTTAGCCACCACGCCACCTGCTGGTTCCCAACATCGACTTTTTTTTTTTTTTGGAGAGGTTTTCGCTATAGGGCAAGTGCACTTGCCAGACAGACAGACAGAAAGCGAGAAATCACCCCCCAGGGGGGATGGCCACTCCGCAATCCCTTCTCCTCCATTCTCCTCTCGGGATCTTGGGCACGCAGGCACACGCGCCCGGTGTGAGTTTTAAGCCACCGGGTCCAGTACACGAACTGCAGTCGACTAGTGGGAGTCCAGCGACATAGCCATTACGCCAACCGCTGGTCCCCCAACATCGACTTTTCTTTACAACAGAAAGTTAGGATATGTAGAATGTCGACAGTGCCTTGAACATAGAATACTCAGAAGATGCTTGTGAATTATGATGGGACAAGTCAAGAATGGCAGGTTATGGTTAAACTGTAAAGTGCCTTGAAAGGCTATAAAAGAAGTTTTGGCTTTATTTGGCAGGCACCAACCAAACATGACCAAATGATCACAGTGATGTTTTGGAAAGACTAGTTTCAGCAGTTATAAGCAGGCAGGGTTTGAAAGACTGTACTTAAAAAGTGCCAGTGCAGGGACTCTCACCACTGAGGCCAGTGGGGGACTTCCTCTATAAAGTGTGGCATCCTTGTCACCCTCTGGTTTATCTGTTTGGAATTACAGGTATCGGTTTTCATAAGCATATACTCAGAGTGAAGATTAACACTGGGCCATTAAGCCAAGAAAAACATAGTTTTGTCTGAAATATCTGAGTATCTAGGAAACATCTCTGACTTCAATAATTATATACAATACAAACACAAAATACACATACATAAATTACACATTTATCTTCTCTCTTTTGCATTCTCCCTATTTTCCATTTCTGTTGCTTCCCTTTCTGGTTTTCCTGTGTCTCTGTCCCTAAAATCATTACTCATCTCCCTCATTTCTTTCCAAATGCTCTCTCCACATTAATGATCTCCAGACTGTCCTCTCCTTCCCCTAAAGCTCTCTTCCACCCCAAAAAATGGATCACTCAGCTATTTTGCTGTTTTTGCTTATATATTGTTTAGCCAACTCTCTCATTATCTGAACGAACAACCCAATTCTGTTTCCGGTGCGAATGTAGCTCAACCCTTCACGAACCTTAGAGTTCCACAATTAGTGAATCATGTCAAGGCCAGTCATGAATGGCTCATTTTCCTATAGCCCCTCAAAAACAAAATCAAGGGCGCTGATGTACTTAGGTATATAAATTAATTTCATTGTATTATTCGAGTCATAATTCTTATCTGCAAATTGAAAACAGAACTTAATAGACTAAACAAAATGAATGTCCTAATGAATTTCCTTTCAAACCACATATCTTGAATTTCATGCCAAGATGGCATATCAGCAATAGATTCTGTGGGACTAGACAATTTTATTTACTTCTTAGATTTATATAAAAATCTTGGCTTTACAGAAAAAATAAATTACATGGAAGTAATCCGCCGTGGTAGCAAGCATCACTGGTAATACATGCACACCTCTCAAGAAAAGACTACAGGGCACAACCTTGAATTGAAAAAGTGAATGGAGAGAGGACCTTAAAACAGCATCAAGGTGAAACAGAAGATAATATTTGGTTTTTCTGCCACAAGGCTGTCTCCCTGGAAAGCTTACTCTTCCCCATCAACCTGCAAAATAAACTCACTTGTATTAAAAACACGAAAGTGTTATCGCCACAGGAAGGTAAGCACAATCTTAGGAACTATTCAAATATTTTCTCTTAATCCTAGCGAGGTGAAAAAAAAAAAAAAAAAACTACTCAAATATGATCTCTGGAAATAGAGCAGATTAGATTCTTCCCTTGCCTAAAGTAACGGTCTTTCCCCTCCCCAAATTAAAGTCCCTCTGAAAGGCAGTGTGAGTCTCTGGTACCAATGGTCCACAGAAGCTTTACTAACCAAAATCTGTAGAAAAAGAGAGGGAAAGGAGCATACAGAGATCCGGTATCTAGAGTTATTGTTAAATTAACATCCTTCATACTATAACAATTGTTAAAGTATGTATCATGCAGAGGTCGGTGCATATGGAACCTACGGGCAGGGTACAGCGGATGGCTTCGTCTAGCAAGATTTCTTCTTTCTATACACCACCAAAAAAATGGCAAATAATTAAACTGCTTTTAGCTCAAGGTTAAATTGTTCGAAACCAACCATCCAAGTTTAGAGAAATCTAACTAGCTGGTTGCTGTTCGCTCAAAAGTAAGCCACAGAGATGGGAGAGGTTTGTCTGTCTCTTATCAGCTCTCCCTCAAGAGAAGCTTCTGGGGCACCAGGCAGACCCGGCTTTTGCCCGGGAATCAGAAGTGGCGACCCCTGCTCCCTAGTTGGCTGCTCCTGGGGCCTCGCTGGACCCGGAATTCAGCCTGGTTCTGCCGCCAGGAGGCAGGTAAAACAGAGACGGGACGAACTGACTGACGGGACGGAAAGACGCGACAGGACGGACTGGACGGGCAGAGAAGCAGTGCGTCCTACCCGGAGGGCTCCCTCCCAGGGACGGCGGAGTACCTGCTCCGGTCATCCAGGCTGCGGTTGTCGGCGGCCGCCATGCGCCAGTCGGGCAGCGTGCTGGCGCACAGCACCACCATAGACACGATCACGAACACCACCGACACGCTGGCCAGAATCTGCGCGGCCAGCGACGACGTGGGCTCCTCGAAGGTCCGTCGCATGCGTTCCAGCCAGCGCCTGGAGGGGGCCGCCTCGGCGCCGCCGGCGCGCGCCTCATCGCGGCCCAGCGCGCCCGGCTCGTCGGCCGAGTAGAAGGTGTAGGTGTCGGACATGCGGTCGTCCAGGCGGCGCTGGCAGCAGTACTCGAGGTGCGCGCCCTCCAGGCCCCAATAGATCATCTCGTTGTAGAAGGACAGCTCGCACATCCGCGGCGCGAAGCGCAGCTTGCCGTGGCCGCGCACGTAGAGCAGGATGAAGCCGAAGGCCTCCGAGTGCCGGTCGAAGAAGTACTCGTTGCGCTCGCGGTCGTAGTCGTCGCACACCTCGAGCACGTCGCGCTCCGAGCGGCAGCCGTGCAGCCGGCTCACGCGGCGCAGAGGGAAGTCCTTCAGCAGCTCTCGGGACAGCGAGTACCGGGCGCCGCCCACGTTCAGCACCACCGAGGCCGCTCCGCTGCGCCCGAAGGTCATGGCTGGCCGTCCCGGGGCCCCTCGGCCCGAGGGCCCTACCCCTGCCCCTCCGCGGGGCCTCCCCGCCCTCGGCCCACGGGGAAGCGCACCGTCGGGGCTTCTGTCCCTCGGGGCTCCGCCGCGCCTGTCGCTGGCCGGGGAGCCCCTCGGCTTCAGCCTCCTCGGCAGTCCCGGGTCGTCGCTAACGACGCGCCCTCCGCACCGCGGTACCTGCCCGGGGTGTCCCCTCCGGCGCCAGCGCTGCGCCCCGCCGGCCCGGAGCGAGTCTGTCAGCGCCGCCGCCTCTCGCGCCCGGGAGATGCCCCCTCCGGATCTGGGGTGCCCTCTCCAAGGCGGCGGCGCCGACCCCCCAAGGGCGCGGGCGCCGAAAGGAGGCGCCGGTGCGGGTGGCTCCGGCCCCCGGCCCTCGCTCCGGCAGCCGGCCGGCCGCCGTCCAGAGGCGAGAGGCAAAGTGAGCGGGCTCGCAGGCGGCGAGGAGCCGGCTGGCAGAGGCGGGGCGGGGCCTCCCTCGCCGTCCTCCTCCTCGCCCGCCGGCTCCGCTCCGCTCGCCGCCCCCTGCGCGCCGCCCGCCTCTTCCCGCCCGCGCCCGCACCTCCCGGCTCGCTCGGGCTGGGATTCCCCGGCGCCCCGCCCTGGCCCGCGGGCTCCCCGCCTCGTGACGCCGTCCTCCCCCTCCGCTCGCTCCGGCAGTGGCCGGGAGGGGTCCGTAGGGCGGGGATGTGAGAAGGGGGAGCCCCGGGTGGAGCGAGGAGCCAAGCCCCGAGGCCCGGGTGTCTGCTCCGGCGTGCCACCCCGGGCCATCGAGATGACTTGGGCAGCCCCACAGGACCCTTTTAATAGCCCCCAAACGGAGGCGACAGGAGGGTGACGAGGGGCGCAGATGTGAGGACTGGGCTGCGGGGTTTCAGGGGCGGAGACAGACGGCGTTTGGAGAGGTTTTTCCAGAAACTATCTGGAACCCAGCGCGGTTTCTGAGATCGCCCCAGAGGATTTCTCAGAGAAGGCACCCCAGGCACTGCCTTTCCAGGCGACTTTGCTCTTCTCCCCGCACCGGGCGACCCACGTACCGCGTGCTCCGAAGGCGGCCACATCCCAGCCCCCAGCCTCGGTGCGCCCTCCCGCCTGCCGACAGAGGAGTGGAGCCCCGGCTCCTCCCCGCTTTCTGGGGTGCGGGTCCTGAGAAGGTGCCAACATGCTGCGCGCCTGGACCCCCCCCCCCCTTACCCCCGTAATGCCTCCGGTAGAGTGCGGTGAAAGTCTAGGGAGAACCGCCTCACCATTGGCAAAACCCGAATTTCTCGTTGACTTATGCATCGTTTTCATAATGCCTCGGTTTCCCCCATGCACCCCCGACCGGGCTGTAGCGCCGGCTCTAGGAGCGTGAAGAACCCGCTCCCGGTTTCTACTACCCAGCACTCTGGTCGTTCGTTGTCCAGGGAATGGGTCACTTAGCAGGGATTATTTAAAACTGCTATCTGCAATTCATGCGACATCCACACCCGCGGAACAGGTGAGTTGTAAGGCAAACTGCTAGGTGCAGCACAACGGCTCATGGAAAAATAAGGGTGGGGTAGGATGCAGTCATCTGACCACAGAGAAGCACGGCTGGGTACTGGGAAAGCTTTTACTTTGCCCTCCACTTTTCATAATTTTGTAAGGTTGTCGTGTGCCCGCTAGAGGTCACCATAAAGAGTCCTTTTGCTCGGATTTTCTTGTGCATTCCTACCCAGTGAAAAGGCAAGCAACCCAGAAATGTGGAGTGCTCGCTCAGATTAAAATCACTCTGGGTGGTTTCTTGAAGAATGAAAGTCTCTGTAGATTGTTTATCCCTAGACTTGATCATTTATCCTAAAAGCACTTAATGTGATTGAGAACTGAAAAACAGGAATAAGTTTATTTGCTAAGTAGCTACTAAACAAGAAAACATCTTTAAGAAAGTGTTTCAAGACAATTGAAGGAGGTGATGGCCATGGCTTAGCAGATAGAGCAAAGCATCCCACGTATCAAGATCTTAGAGTGGGGCATTAAGTTCTGCTAAAAAAAAAAAAAAAAAAAGTGAATGCATTTGTCTGTCAGAAACAATAAAGATCTCAACTGCAATTTTTAGATTTCATCCTGTAAGTAATGGAAGCCCTGAAGGTTTTGATAACAGAAGTGTCTTGGTGAAAGCTTTACTTCAGAAAGGTATTTTTACCCTGTGTGTTTTTCTAAGGAATGAGAACCGTACTCTATTTTATTTATTCATTCCTTTATTTTAATTTGACCAGAGAGAGAGAGGGGAAGTGAGAAAGCAGCCACTGGGTCCAGGATTCAAACTGTGGTCCACCATGTGGGCGGGTACAGCACCTCGCCTTAGCCACCATGCCTCCCGCTGGTCTCCCAAAAGGGTCAGTTTTGAGAAACACTTCCACCAATGACTCAACAGGCCTTGGAGATGGATTTATTACAGACATTAGGATGGAGAAAAGTTCGCAGGTATGAGCCAGATGAGCCTGGCATCACTCCAGCAAGAGCCAATTCTTCTGGAAGTTGAAGGGCCAGCCAGGTGGCTGGTGGTTAAGGTGGCTAGATCTCACATGGCTGACTACAGGGTGGAAATTCCAGACTTCCAGCTTGAAAACCACCGTGCCTGGCATTTGTGTATGTATCCAAAATCCTGAGAGGAGAGTGAGAAGAGATGATAATGTAGTCATCTTCCTGGGGTGGAGGGGGGTTTCTCACTTTCTCTAACTTTCTCTCTTCAGCAAGTCTAATACACTTATAACAAGCTTTTTAAAAAAGAATTAATTATTTAATTTTATGTATTCATTCATTTTAATTTGACCAGAGAGATGGAGGGAGGGTTGGGGGAGAAAGACAACAAGCCACCAGGTCCAGGACTTGAACCGTGGTCAGCCATGTGGGAGTGCCCAGCACCTTAACCACCATGCCACCTCGCCCTGCCCTATAACAAACTTTAAAAAAAAAAAAAAACTTTCTAGAAGCATCACAAGCAACAGACAATAGAATTACTATTGTGTTGGTTATTTGCTCCAACATTACTTTATTTCCTGTGTTCTCTATATGTAATCCCTTTACAATCTGTTAATTGAACCAGTTGAAGAAACATCTCATTTTATTTCATTTTTTTAAAGAATTATTTACTCAATTTTATTCATTATTATTATTATTAATTTGGTATAGGGTATGCTGCGTTCACCAGAGGGAGAGACAGAGAGAGAGAGAGAGAAGGAGTGAGAAAGCAAGCCGCCAGGTCTGGTTCTCGAACCAAAGTCGGCCATGTGGAAGTCCAACGCTCCAACCACACCACCACCTGCTGGCCCTAGAATATCTCATTTTACACCAAATTTGAGCTTAGAAAACAAATTAATTGGATGGCCATGCAATTTATGCCTCCTACGTATATTTTCATAAAATTTCTTTGAAAGATAGGGTTAAATAATTTCCTTTGTTTCAACAGTAATATACTTATTTGCTTTTAATATCATCCACCATTTCTGCAGCTGCCATATCCTAATTATTTTCTTAAATAAATAAAGCATAAGGATATGGAAATTATTGACTTGTCTCAATATAATCTGGTTTTAAAAGTATGTTTTTTTTTTTTTTTTTTTTTTTTTGGAGAGGTTTTTGCTATAGGGCGCGTGCGCTCACCAGACAGACAGAGAGAGACAGAGAGATAGAAAGCAGGAAATCACCCCCCAGGGGGGATGGCCACGCCGCAATCCCTTCTCCTCCATTCTCCTCTCGGGATCTTGGGCACGCACGCACACGCGCCCGGCGTGAGTTTAAGCCGCCGGGTCCGGGACTCGAACCGCGGTCGACTACGTGGGAATCCAGCGACATAGCCATTACGCTAACTGCTGGTCCCAAAAGTATGTTTTTTAAAATGCTTTTTTGGGACCAGCAGTTGGCATAATGGCTATGTCGCTGGACTCCCACGTAGTCGACCGCGGTTCGAGTCCCGGACCCGGCGGCTTAAACTCACGCCGGGCGCGTGTGCGTGCGTGCCCAAGATCCCGAGAGGAGAATGGAAGAGAAGGGATTGCGGTGTGGCCACCCCCCCCCGGGGGGTGATTTCTCACTTTTCATTTCTCTGTCTCCCTCAGTCTTTCTGGCGAGCACACGCGCCCTATAGCAAGAAAAAGCTTTCTTTAGAAAGTGTTCTTCTACTTTGAGAAGATATTGAGAATAATTACATCTAAATTCTCTCTCCAAGGTTTGGGATAAAATTTAGGTTCTTCATATTTAGGTCTTCAGAATATATTAAAATTTAAGGCCAGGGGCCAACAAGCGGCATGGTGGTTGAAGCATTGGACACTCCCACGTGGCCGACCACGGTTCGAGTCCCAGATCGGGTGGCTAGCTTTCTCACTTTTCCCTTCTCTCTGTATGTGTCTCTCTCTCTGGTCAAATTAAAATGAATGAATAAAATTAAATAAATAATTTTTTAAAAATTAAGGCCAGCCAGGAGGTGTGGTGATTAAGACTGCAGAATCCCACATGGCCGACCACCATTTGAGTCCTGGACCCCATGGCTTGAGAAACACACTGGACACGTGTGTGTGTGTGTGTGTGTGTGTGTGCCCAAAATCCCAAAAGGAGATGAGAATGAGACGAGAAAAGACTGTGGCATGGGTATCCTCCCTGGAAGATGCTTTCTCCCTTTCTCTGTCTCTCTTGCTCTCTGCCTGTCTCCAGTGAGGGCATGTGCGCTATAGCAAATTGAAAAACAAAAAGTATTAGAACGTTAAAGGCCTGAAAGTAGGGCATAACGGCACTGCTGGTAGTCGTAGTCCAGCCACTCTGGAGGCTGAGGCAAGGGAATGGGAAGTTAGGGGGTGTTGCCTGGGCAACATGGTGAGACCCTGGCTCTTTTTTAAAAAGGGAAAAAAAAATAAAGATACTTTAGATTTGGGGGGGCCAACTCGTGGCATAGTGGTTAAAGACACTGTACTCTCGCATGGCTGACCACCGTTCAAATCTCAGACCTGGCAGCTTGCTTTCTTGCTTTCTTTCTGTCTCTTTCTCAGGTCAAGATAAAACAAATAATAATAAATAAAGTTAAATAGAATAATTCTTTAAAAAAAAAAAAAGGAATTTTAGAATTTGGAAGAACCTACAGGTTTTCTTTCTTTCTTTTTTTAGACTGTTTCATCATAGGGCATGTGCACTTGCTGGAGAGACAGAGAGGGCAACTGAGAAATCACCTCCAGGTGGGGATGGCCATACCACAATCCCTTCTCCATGCGGGGTTTGGTTGCACATGTACACATGCCGGGCATGGTTTTCAGGCTGCCCAGTCCAGGACTTGAACCAAAGAGTCGGCTCTGTGGCTTAACCACCACGCCACCCACTGGTCCTGAACCTACAGGTTTTCTTTTTCCTTTCTTTCTTTTTTTTTTTTTTTTAAAGAGGTTTTTGCTATAGGGCCTATGCACTCGCCAGAGAGACAGAGAGACAGAAAGCGAGAAATCACCTCCCAGGGGTCATGGCCACACCAAAACCCCTTCTCCTCCATTCTCCTCTCGGGATCTTGGGCACACATGCACACACACCAGGCGTGAGTTTAAGCCACCAGGTCCAGGACTCGAACTGTGGTCGACTACAGGGAGTCCAGCAACATAGTCATTATGCCAACTGCTGGTCCTGAACCTACAGGTGTTCTAATCTCAATTTATCAACCCATTTTAGAGAGGAGTAACAAAGCATGCGACTATAACTTGCTCGAGATTCCCTAGCAGCAGCAGCATGGCAGAGACAAGGCTAGAATCAGGTTCTCTAGTGTCACACTTTAGTCATTTCCGTGTCTGATTATAGTCGTAACTCCTACACCATCTATCTGGACCGCAGTTCTTTCCTGCCTCTGTGAAGCCTGCATGACACCATACAGCTCTTCTTAGCCATTTTCAAGGCATTCCTTAGGTAAAAAGCTAAAACTACTGGGACCAGCAGATGGCGTAGGAGCAGTTACATCACTGGACTCCCGCATGGCTGACCACGGGTTGAGTCCCAGACTCAGTGGCTACAAACTCACTTGCAGCCCATGTGCGTGCGTGCCCAAGATCCCAAGAGGAGAACAGAGGAGGAAGGATTGCAGCATGGCCATCTGTCCTAGGGGGGGGCAATTTCTCACTTTCTGTCCCTCTGTCTCTGTCTCTCTGGCAAGCACACACACCCTATATAGCAAAAATCTCTAAAAAATAAATAAATAACCTGAAACTACTACTACATACATATTACTACATAGATCTATGAAACTTCAAATTGTCCACATAATAAGTCGCTATTACTGCCCTCCCTAGAGTCAAACGCTGTCTGCACAGCTTCTGTGCTATGTGACCTGGAGCAAGGTTCCTTAACCTCTGAGTCTCAGCCTTCTCATCCATAGAATGAAGACGATAGCTACGTTAAAGAGGTATTGTAAGGGTTAAATGGGACGATGTGAGGGTCATGTATAGCTCAGTGTGTGACACTGGAGAAACACTTCATGTACGCTTTCATTAGCCCAGACAGGCCCTGCTCGTTTCTTATTCCTGGGTTCTAAATAAATATCGGGCTGTTAGAAAAGTCATGATGTGTTTTCATATGTTTTTCTATGCAAAAACGTGTCATGATTTTTCTGCCGACCTAATACAAATCAGACAAGTTGATTGATTCATCTAAAAATGTGAAACCTCAAAGAAGTAATCTGAAACATGAACAATTCCATGAGAAGTTGCGGCCCTTAAACTACTAGCTCTGGGTTGAATACAGATTCCTCCAACACTTTGCACCGCGGGGCTGCCTGTGCTCAGGCATTCTGAACACCCTCCTGCCCCAAAGCTTTAGAAATCGAAATGCCCTGCGGGCAGTTCTGTTCCGTGTAGTTTACTTATCAACTCCGCCTGCTTTAAAAAGCCCGTGCTCTGCTGTTAATAATTCGTACTCCACGGTTGTGTTTACATCTGTTTATTTCTCAGCCTCTACAGAAGCAGTGGATGCTTGAAAAAGTCAGCTTTTTTGAATGGGAATGTAGCCTTGCAACTTCTCTAATTTTATATAAATGACTCTACTGACTTGGCCCACTATAAGACAACTACCCTGTAGAAGGCAAAGCTCGAACGTTCAAAAAGGACTTAAGGTTATCCCAAAGTCCGGATAGTACTCTTATTTTAAAAACTTGGGACCCCCAGGTGGCATGGCGGTTGAGGTGCTGGACTCCCACATGGCAACCGTGGTTCATGCTTTCTCACGTTCCTTCTCTCCCTCTCTCTCTCTCTCTCTCTTTCTCTCTCGCATATGTGCCCTATAGCAAATTAAAAACTATTAATATTAAATTAAATTAATAACATTTTAAAATTCTAATATGGGGGAGGTATTAGTCAAAGGGTATAAAGTTTCTGCTTCAAAAGAGTTACATCCTAGAGTCTAGTTCTCTTTCTCACTATACAAGATGGCAGGTGAAAAAGCTGCAAAGCAGGATACTAAGGAGAAGAAACCTGAAGCCAAGAAGGCTGATGCCAGTGGCAAGGTTAAAAAGGGTGACCCCGAGGTTAAAAAACCCAAGAAGGGGAAGCCCCATTGCAGCCAAAACCCGGTCCTAGTCCTGGGCATCGGCAGATACTCCTGGTCTGCATGTACTCCAGGAAGGCCATGTAAAGAGGAAATACTCGGCCACTAAATCCAGGATCGAAAAGAAAAAGAAGAAGGTTCTTGCGACTGTCACAAAACCAGTTGGTGGACACGAGAATGGTGGTACCCAGATGATTAAACTGCGCAAAATGCCTAGGTATTATCCTACTGAAGATGTGCCTTGAAAGCTGTTTAGCCATGGAAAAAAACCCTTCAGTCCGCATGTGAGAAAGCTGCGAGCCAGCATCACTCCTGGGACCATTCTGATCATCCTCACTGGACGCCACAGAGGCAAGAGAGTGGTTTTCCTGAAGCAGCTGAGCAGTGGCTTGCTACTTGTGACTGGACTGCTGGTTCTCAATCGAGTCCCACTGTGTAGAACACACCAGAAATTTGTCATTGCTACCTCCACGAAAATTGATATTAGCAAAGTAAAAATCCCAAAGCACCTTATTGATGCATACTTCAAGAAAAAGAAACTGCGGAAGCCCAGACACCAGTTAGGTCAGATGTTCGACACAGAGAAGGAGAAATACGAGATTTCAGAGAAGCACAAGGTTGATCAGAAAGCTGTGGACTCGCAAATTTTACCAAAAATCAAAGCTGTTCCTCAACTCCAGGGCTACCTGCGATCCGCGTTTGCCCTTACAAATGGAGTTTATCCTCACAAATTGGTGTTTTAATGTTTTTGTCAAGAACCTAATTAAATAACTGGTCATATTGAAAAAAAAAGTTAAATCCTAGAACTCTACAACGTTATGCCTATAGTTAGTTACAATAGTTATAGCACAATATTGTATTGTATTCTTAAAATTTTGCTGAGAGTGTATATATATATATATTTTTTTTTTTTTTTTTTGAAGAGAGATTTTTTTTTACTATAGGGCACATGTGCTTGCTGGAGGAATAGAGACAGAAAAAAATTACCCCCCTGGAGGGGGAGTTGGCCACACCTCAATCCCTCTCCTCCGTTCTCCTCTTATGGGCACACATACACACACAACCAGCGTGAGTTTTAAGCCACCAGGTCTAGAACTCAAACCGCGGTTGACTATGTGGGAGTCCAGATGTAACCATTACGTCATCTGCTAGTCCCGAGCGTATACCTTTTTTTTCCTTAACTATTTAATTTTATTTATTCATTCATTTATTTTAATTTGACCAGAGAGAAAGAAAGAGAGAAAGTGGGAAAGCAAGCCACCAGGTCTGGGACTGGAACTGTGGTTGGCCATCTGTGAGTGTCTGGTATCTTAACCACCACGCCACCTGCTGGCCCCCCAAGTGTATATCTTATAGTAAGTGTTCTTGTCATTATCATCATCATCATGATCATAGATAGAACAGGAGGAAAATTTGAAAGTGATGTATGTATTTCAAGACCAGCAGATGGTGTAATGGTTATGTTTCTGGACTCCCCTGCAGCTTAAAACTCACACCAGATGTGTGTGTCTGCATGCCCAAAATCCTAGGAAGAGAATGGATTGCAGTGTGGCCATCCCCCAGGGGGTGATTTTTCACTTTCTGTCTCTGTCTCTCTCTGTCTCTCTAACAAGAGTGTATACCCTATAGCAAAACTCTCATAAAAATAAATTAATAAATAAATAAAAATAAAGATGATATATATATATATATATATATTTTTTAAAGAATTATTTATTTAATTTTATTTATTCATTCATTTCTTTTCATTTGATCAGAGAGAGAGAGACAGAGGAAAGTAAGAAAGCAAGCCACCAGGTCAGGGACTCAAATTGTGGTTGACCATGTGGGAGTGTCCAACGCCTTAACCACCACGCCACCTGCTGGCCTCATGGTGATGTATATATTTATGGCATAGATATGGTGATAGCCTCATATCTCTAAACTCATCAGTTTGCATGCATTAAATATGTACAGCTTTTTTAATATCAGTGATACCTCGATAAAGTGATTTTTTAAAAATAATTATTTTATTTTATTTATTATTTGATTTGGCCAGAAAGAGAGAGAGGGAAAGTAAGAAAGCAAGCCACTAAGTCGGCGATTTGAACTGCAGTCGGCCCTGTGGGAGTCCAGCACCTTAACCATCACGCCACCCCCATTAATGTGGTTTTAAAAAGAGATATCAGGGCCAGCAGATGGTGTGGTGGTTAAGGGTGCTGAACTCCCACATGGCCTACTGTGGTTCGAGTCCTGGACCTGGCAGCTTGCTTTGTGGTGTGGTGGTTACAGTGTTGGAGTCTCAGACCTAGCAGCTTGCCTTTTCACTTTCACTTTCACTTTCACTTTCACTTTCACGTTTCTCTCTCTCTCTCTCTCTCTCTCTCTCTCTCTCTCTCTCTCTCTCTCTCCCCCTGTCTCTCTCAGGTGAGGACATATGCCATATACAAATTAAAAATAATAATAATAATTGGGACTGGCAGGCAGTGTGGTGATTAGGACACTGAACTCCTACATGGCTGACTGTGATTTGAGTCCCAGACCTGGAGGCTTGCTTTCTCACTTTCCCTTTCTCTCTCTCTGTCTCTCTGGTCAAATTAAAAAATAATAGTAATAATAGAAACAACAACAAGTGAAACTAAATTATTATTTTAAAAAATATTAATAATAGGGGCCAACAGGTGGTGTGGTGGTTAAAGGCACTGGATTCCCACATAGCCGGCCGACCATGGTTCAAGTCCTGAACCTGGTAGCTTGCTTTCTCTCTTTTCCTCTGTGTGTGTGTGTGTGTGTGTGTGTGTGTGTGTGAGATCAAACTGGAAAATAATAATAATAAAAATTTTTAAATTTAAAACAATAAGAATAATAAATAAAAATAAATAAATTATTATTATTTTTAAAATAGCAAAATAGGAGCCAACAGGTGGTGTGGTGGTTGAGGTGCTGGACTCCCATGTAGCCAACCACAGTTTGAGTCCTGAACCTGGCGCCTCAAAACTCATGCTGGATGCATGTGTATGCATGCCCCAAATCCTTAGAAAATGGAGGAGAAGGGACTGGAGCATGGGCATCTCCCCAGGGGGGTAATTTCTGTCTTTCTGTCTCACTGTCTCTTTCTGTCCCACTGGCGAGCACATGTGCCCTCTAGCACCAAAAAAAAAAAAAAAAAAACTCTCAAAATTAATTAATGGGACCAGCAGTTAGCGTAATGGCTATGTCGCTGGACTCCCACGTAGTCGACCACGGTTCGAGTCTCAGACCCAGTGGCTTAAACTCACACCGGGCGTGTGTGCATGTGTGCCCAAGATCCCCAAGATCCCGAGAGGAGAATGGAGGAGAAGGGATTGCAGCATGGCCATCCCCCCTGGGGGGTGATTTCCTGCTTTCTGTCTCTCTCTCTCTCTCTCTCTCTCTCTCTCTGTCTGTCTGGCAAGCGCACGCGCCCTATAGCAAAAACCTCTCCAAATAATAATAATAATAATAATAATAATAATAAATTAATTAATTAAAAAGAGATATCAGAAAGAGAGAGAGAGCTGTCAGATGCGCAAGGTTGAGGCAGGAAATATGTGTAGGGGAGAGAAGGAAAAAAAAAAAAAAACTGCTTTCTCTACCCTCCTAAGTTCCCTGCCTGGGGTCCTGCCATTGACAAAAGACAGATGAACAAGAATAAAACACCTTATTAACTTGCACATCACGTGGGACAAAATGAAAAAGATAGTTAGATGCTTATATAGCACCTCAACAAAGAACATTTGTAGAGGAGTAACAAGAAAAAGTAAAAGGAGTTTAGGGATGGCAAACTATGGAAAGGTACATAATATAGGGAAGAAACTAATGGAAGATAGGATTGTTTTAATAAGATGTGTTGTACAGACTTATCTGGGTTGATGTGTCTAGAGTATCTCCACTGGTTAGGAATTCTCTTGCTTCTTACTGTAGAAGAGGACAACAGAATTTGCTTTGTCTCAGCTTCTTCTCATATGCCTTCAGCTCAAACTATTCTTTATGTCAAAGTGGCATATGGGGGGCCAGCAGATGGCAGAGTGGTCATGTCTCTGGACTCCACATTACCGACCATAGTTTAAGTCCCAGACCTGGTGGCTTGAAACACAACAGGCACATGTACATGTGTACCCAAGATGCCAGGAGAATAGAGGAGAAGGGATTGTGGCATGGCCATCCCCCCGAGGGGTGATTTCTCACTTTCCCTCCCACTGTCTCTACCTCTCTCTGGTGAGGGCACATGTCCTATGGCAACAACCTCTTATAAAAAAGTGGCATATGGGACCAGCAGGTGGAGTGGTGGTTAAAGCGTTTGGACACTCCCACATGGGTGACCACAGTTCGAGTCCCAGATCTGGTGGCTTCCTTTCTCACTTTCCCTCTCTCTCTTTCTCTGTGTCTCTCTCTAGCCAAATTAAAATAAAATGAATGAATAAATCAAGTTAAATAAATAATTCTTTAGGGAAAAAAAGTGGCATGTGTAGGGGTGACATGTTCTACCCTTTGCAAATGGTACAGTGACTTATGCTGTCAGCTAAGCCCCTTCTCATGCTATGGCTTCATTGAATAAATCACTCTCAAACCTGGCTCTAGAGTGCACAGCTAATGCTCTGCTCAGGAAAAGCCAGATCCCAAACGACAGCCATGGTTTGAATTCCCAAACAGGTCAACCTGAAACACAGTGGACACATACATGAACGCTCAAGATCCAACAGGCTAGAGGACTGGAGGAAGAGGATCATGGTATGACCAGATCCTAGACAGTACTCGTTTCCCTCCTCTCTTACACATGTACTTGCACACGCTAATCACGAACAAAGGAAAAAACTACTCTCAGAACCATCCTATTTACACACATCACATTCTTAAAAAAAAAAAAAAAAAAAAAAAAAAAAAAAAAAAAAAACTGTATTTATTTATTTTAATATGACCAGAGAGGGACAGAGGACAGAGTGAGAGAGAAAGAAAGTGAGAATGCAGGCCACCAGGTCCAGGGCTCAAATAATGGTCTGCCAAGTGGGAGTCCAGCACCCTTAACCACCATGCCACCTGCAGGCCCCTTGAAGTTTGTTTATTCCATGCATGAGAGAGGCAGTGCCCCCAGCAGGGTCTTGACACCATGATCCACCACTAGCTCGGCCAGCCCAGATCAGGGGTACACACAGGCCTGGTGTACTCAGGGAGGTCTTGGTCTGCCTCACAGGGTGTTGCATTTTTACCACTGTGCCACCATCTGGCCCCCACTTTTAGCTTATTTTTTAATATCACAGCCATCCCTTTAGATTAGACCTGAGTGTACTTTTTCACAATATTTTAATGAAGCATTACAATTTTTTTTTTTTTTTTTGAGAGGTTTTCGCTATAGGGCACGTGCGCTCGCCAGACAGACAGAGAGAGACAGAGAGACAGAAAGCAGGAAATCACCCCCCAGGGGGGATGGCCACGCCGCAATCCCTTCTCCTCCATTCTCCTCTCGGGATCCTGGGCACGCACGCACACGCGCCCGGCGTGAGTTTAAGCCACCGGGTCCGGGACGCGAACCGCGGTCGACTACGTGGGAGTCCAGTGACATAGCCATGACGCTAACTGCTGGTCCTATGAAGCATTACAATTTTTAGAGTTTAAAAAAAGCTCAGCACAGAGCAGCAGGTGGTGTGGTAGTTAAGGTTCTGGACTTTCGTCTGGCTGACTGCAGTTCAAGTCCAAGACCTGGTAGCATGCTTTCTTACTTTCCCTTGCTCTCTCTGGTCAAATTAAAATATAATAATAATGGGACCAGCAGATGGCGTAATGGTTACATTGCTAAACTCTCATGTAATTGACTGTGGTTCAAGTCCCCAACCAGGTGACTTTAAACTCATACCAGGCACACGTGTGTGCATGCCCAAAATCCTGAGAGGATAGTGGAGGTGAAGAGATTGCAGTGTGGCCATCCCTCCTTGGGGGGCGGGGGGGTGATCTCTCGCTTTTTGTCTGTCTGTCTCTCCGGCACGTGCACGCACCCTATAGCAAAAATTGCTCTTAAAAAAATAACAATAAGGCCAGCAAGTGGCATGATGGTTAAGGGCACTGTATTCCCACGTGACCAACCACAGTTTGAGTCCCAGACCCAGCAGCTTGCTTTCTCACTCTCCCCCTCCCCCATCTCTCTCTGCTCAAATTTAAAATAATAATAATAAAGTTAAATGAAAAGTTATTAAAAAATAAGAATAATTAATAAAAATGTAAAAATTCTTTTTAAAAAAGCTCAGCACATATATGACTCTACCTGTTAAAATTTTTAATATACATATGTACTGATCCAGCAGTTTTTGTTTGTTTGTTTTTTGTTTTGTTTTTGGAGAAGTTTTTGCTATAGGATGTGTGCGCTCACCAGAAAGACAGAGAGACAGAAAGCAAGAATTCCCCCCCCCCCCCCCGGGGGATGGCCCACACCATAATCCCTTCTCCTTCATTCTCCTCTCAGGATCTTGGGCATGCATGCACACGCACCTGGTGTGAGTTTTTTTTTTCTTTTTTTGGAGAGGTTTTTTTCTTTTGTTTTTTTTTTTTCGTTATAGGGTGCGTGAACTTGCCAGAAAGACAGAGAAAGACAGATAGAAAGCGAGAAATCACCCCCCTAGGGGCGTGAGTTTAAGCCACTGGTTCCAGGACTCGTGATGTAGCCATTATCTGCTGGTCCCTGATCCAGCAGTTTTAACACCAAGAACTTATTCTATAGATATATTCACATATTTCAAAAAGACATGTTTAAGGATCATCACATTATTTTCTTTTTTTTTTTAAAGAATATTTAATTTTTTTTTAATTTGCTATAGGGCATGTGTGCTTACTAGAGAGAGAGAGAAAGCAAGCTGCCAGGTCTGGGATTGAATGTAGTGGGCCATGTGGGAATCCATTGTTCCAATCACCATGCCATCTGTTGGCCCCATTACATTATTTTCAATGGCAAAAGTCACGAATAACCAAAATTTCCATAATTAGGGCATTGATTATTTAAATAATGGCACATTCATGAACCTAGTGCTGCTGTTCATACAGGTATAAAGCTATTTCGAAGCCAAATTGCTAAATAAAAAAGCCTAGGTCCTGAGCTGTAGGCTCAATTATTTTCTGTTTATATTAAATAGATACGTGGTACGTGAGTTATGGTTGGGATAATGGTTTGTCCACCACAGGTACTTGTGTTGGGACTTGCTTGTATTGTAAAGGTGTTGACTGAAACCTTAATCCCTTCATGGTGTGCCTAGCCTGGAGCCTTGGAGTGTGATTAGTCATTAAGGCAGTGCCCCTGTCATTGAGTTCTGGTGTTTATAAGAGAAGAGAGACCAGAACAAATAAAAAAACTTAAGGGATGGCTGCCCTCCACCATATTGTGCTCTTACCAAAAGTGTGGATTGAACCTTGGACCTCTGAACCACAAGCCAGATAAAACTGTATTCTTCAGAATCACTCAGTCTCAGTTACTGCTGTTAGCAAGGTAATAATGGACTAAAGTAGATAAGGTTTCTGAAAGGATACATAAAATATACATGATTGTTTCTTTCTTTCTTTCTTTTTTTTTTCTTTTTAATTTTGCCAGAGGGCTTATATATTTGCTGGATTGAGACTGAGTGAGGGGAAGTAAGAAAGCACCCCCTGTGGGGAATGGTCATGCCTCAATATCATCTTCACTTCTCCCTCCTTTTTGGATTTTTGAGCACACACATGTGCTTGGCATGTTTTTTAAGCCACCAGATCTGGAACTAGAACTGTGCATCAGCCATGTGGGATCCAGCCACCTTAACCACCATGCCACCAGCTGGCCCGAGATGGTTGTTTCTTGTTTGAGAGACTGAAAAGACAGGATAGATTAAAGGCCAAATTGTTATGGTAAATCTTTTTTTCTTCCTTTTTAAATCATGTGCAGAGATTAAATTTATATATTTTAAAAGAGTTATTTTATTTATTCATTCAGGGCTTTTTTTAGATTTTTTTTTTTTTTTAATTTGACCAGAGAGGGACAGACTGAGAGAAAGGGAGCAGGAAAGTGAGAAAGCAAGCTACCTGGTCCAGGACTTGAACCACGATCGGCTTTCTGTGAATCCAGCACCTGGAACCACCACGTAACCTGCTGGCCCTCTTTCTGGTATTTTTAATTTGATCAGAGAGAAACACAGAGAGAGAAGGAAAGTGAGAAAGCAAGCCACCAGGTTCAGGACTTGAACTGTGGTTGGCCATGTGGGAGTCCAGCGCCTCAACCACCATACCACCAGCTGGCCCAAATAAATAATTTTTTAAGAGATATTTTTGTGACAGGGCACGTGTGCGTGCTGGAAAGACAGAGAGAGAGAGAGAAAGACAGAAAGTGAGAAATCACCCTCCAGAGGGGATGGCAACACTGCAATCCCTTCTCCTCCATTCTCCTCTTAGGATTTTGAGCACTCAGCACACAGGCCCAGCATGAGTTTGAACCCATCAGGTCTAGGACTCAAACCACAATTGGCCATGTGGGAGTCCAGCGACCCAATACATAAATTTTTAATAGTTTTTTAAAAAGTCTCAGAACAGGGCCAGCAGGTAGCGTGGTAGTTAAGGCACTGGACTCTCACATGATTGTGGTTCAAGTCCAGACCTGGCAGCTTGCTTTCTAACTCTCTCACTCCCTGTGAGTCAAATTTGGTCAAATTTAAAAATAAATAAGTAAAATTAAATAATTCTAAAAAAATATAAAAAAGAACATGTCCAAAGCCATGCAATACCAACACCAAGAATGAACCCTCATAGGGACTATCTACTTTGATATACCTCTCTGGAGTAGGATGCTGGACTTCCACATGACCGACCATGGTTTGAGTCCTGGACCTGGCAGCTTGCTTTCTTACTTTCCCTCTCTCTCTCCCTCTGTCTCTCTGGTCAAATTTTTAAAAATAAATAATAATAACAAATAAAATTAAACAATTTTTAAAAAGCCTCAGCACATATCCTACCTGCTTGTTTCTTCAGGCCTAGTCTTGTTATGTCCTGCCTCCACCTCTGTTCAGTTGTACCTGGAGCCTTGGCACCTGCTGCTCCTCCTGCCTGGAAAACTATCCTCAGAGTATTGTGTGACCTGGCTCCTTCTTCAGTCCAGCCTCAGTTCAAATATCACTTCTTTACAAAAGCTTTCCCTAACCATCCAACCACCCATTCTAGAGTATGAACCTATTTTTATTTTTTTCTTCATTTTCTTATCCCTGTTAAAAAAAAAAAAAAAAAAAAACTAACATGGGGGCCAGCAGGTGGTGTGGTGATTAAGGCACTAGACTCTCATGTGACTGACCGTGGTTCAAGTCCAGACCTGGCAGCTTGCTTTCTTACTCTCTCATTCCCTGTCTCTCTTTGGTCAAATTTAAAAATAAATAAGGGGACCGACCAGCAGTTAGCGTAATGGCTATGTCGCTGGACTCCCACATAGTCGACCGCGGTTCGAGTCCCAGACCCGGTGGCTTTAAACTCACGCCGGGCGTGTGTGCGTGCGTGCCCAAGATCCCAGGAGGAGAATGGAGGAGAAGGGATTGCGGCGTGGCCATTCCCCCCTGGGGGGGTGATTTCTCGCTTTCTATCTCTCTGTCTCTCTCTGTCTGGCGAGCGCACGCGCCCTATAGCAAAAAAAACCTCTCCAAAAAAAGAAAAATAAATAAATAAATTTAAAAAATAAAATAAATAAGTAAAATTAAATAATTCTTAAAAAGAGAAAAAAGAACATGTCCAAAGCCATGGAATACCAACACCAAGAATGAACCCTCACAGGGACTGTGCACTCTGATATTCCACTCTGGAGTGGAATACTGTTTATAGGGGAGACTGTGCTTGTGGGGGTACAAGGAGTACATGGAATATTTCTGGATCTTTCTCTAATTTTCCTACGAACCTAAAACTACAAAGTAAAGCCAATATTGTTAAAGATCATCCTGCTCGTCACCTGTTACTTGCTTACCATCTGTCTCCCTGCCAGATTCTGCTTCCTTCCTTTGGAAGTAGGGGCCCTGGGGCCAGTTCACAATGATACCCCCAGAACAGTGCCTGGCTGCTGTCAAAGTTCTGTAACTATTTGAAGAGTGAAGGGATAAGTGATTATTATGTTGATTTAAACACTGTTCTCTGAACACTGAGCTGGCACTATCAGGATGTGCATATAGGAGGCTGGAACTGACCAACCTGGAAACCCAGACTCTGCAAAACCCACTTCAGTTTTGTGAAATGGTTGGCGTGCTGGTGGAGAAGATCTTGGCACTGCTTTCCCCTGTACCTCCAGAGTGTGCCAGCTTCCTGGCATCTGAAAGCACTGCAGAAGGCCTACTCATTTAGCAGGGGCCTGTGAGTACCCCCAAAATTCCTTACCTAGGGGTGGTCTAGCCAGAGCAGTTCTTAGCATCAGCTCCAGTCATGTCTGGGTCCCTCTCATTCATGCACACTGTCACTGGAGGAAAGAGTTAATGTGGAAGTTGACTGACCAGGAGCTGCAAAGAAGAATTGTACCAGCGTTGAATCAAATGCTTCAAATTATAAACCATATCCCAAAAAAAGCTGTTCCAAAAAAAAAAGACTGTCCAAAAAGAACTGGATGTAGATTTAGGAGGTTCTGTGTGTCTTGGCTCAGAAACTATAGAAAACACAAGAAGAGGGACCAGCAGATGGCATAATGGTTACGTCGCTGAACTCCCACATAGACAACCACAGTTCGAGTCTCAGACCTGGTGACTTGAAACTCACGCCAGGTGCATGTGAATGCGTGCCCAAGATCCCAAGAGGAGAATGAAGGAGAAGGGATTATGGGATGGCCATCTTCCCTGGTGGGTGATTTCTTGCTTTCTGTCTCTCTGTCTCTCTCTGTCTCTCCAGCAACTGCACACACCCTATAGCAAAAATTTATCTTAAGAAAACACGAGAAGAAATTTATGAGGCTGTTGTCCTGATGGTAGATTGACATCTCAGAGGCCCAACTTTCTGACTGGATGCTCAGGATGAGGGGAGGAAGCCTTCCAGCAAAGCAGGCCTTGAGCCCAGACAGGAAGTGGGAGAACCAGGCAGAAAAAGAGATTTCCCCCACTCTGCCTGCTATCACATCACAGGGCATATTCAAATAGCCTGGGAGAGGATTCTTCTCAGATGAAAAATCAAAGACATTTTCGAAATGAATGAAAGTTCCCCACTGTGTTCTATCCATTCTGCAAAGAGGCGAGCTGCCTTTACCAATATTAATGAACCAAAAATTAACTAGTTTAGAAGTCAGCTTTCAAAAGCACCTGCTGTTCCCACCCTTCTGTCCCTCTAACAATCTTATTTTCCAGCCCCACAGTCTCAACCCTCCTCCCACTATGCCCAGTGCTATTATTTCTGTCTCAGAGGAAAGGCTGGGGCCAGGGTTGACTAAAACTATGTATATGGCATTCCTGGAAACGATCTTCTCATTGGAGATGCTACCAAAATAACATTGGCTCCACACTTAATAATTGATAGACTCTTCAACAGCAATTGTATTTTCACCAAAGTGCAGGATTTAAAACACATAATTTTTTTCCAGTTCTTAACAAGATATAAAATAATTTAAATTCTGCTGCATGTGATCCCATTACCCTTCTACAGCAAAACAAAATAACAACTCTCAGGCATTTGCTTCAGTTTACTTTGAGACATTTTCTTTTCTTTTAAAAGAATTATTTAGGGACCAGCAGTTGGCATAATGACTATCTCACTGGACTCCCATGTAGTCGACCACGGTTCGAGTACCAGACCCGGTGGCTTAAACTCACACCGGGCGCACGTGCGTTCATGCCCTAGAGACAAATGGAGGAGAAGGGATTGCAGCGTGGCCATCCCCCCTGGGGGGTGATTTCTCACTTTCTGTCTCTCTCTCTCTCTCTCTCTCTCTGGTGAGCGCATATACCATACAGCAAAACCTCTCCAAAAAAATTATTTAGTTTAATTTAATTTTTTAAAATTTGATCTGCTGCGACTAGCTCGGCATGAACACGTTTGTTTGAGTGGGGAAGGCTATGGATTAGAAATAGAGGCCATAACGAACACACAAAGACATGCAAGTACAGAAGACCGAGGATTGGGTGGGCACAGCTTCTCTGATGGAGAAGTTGCGACCAGAACCAGTCTCAGGTTTATTCTTTTACAGGGAAGAAAATGGGAGAAGGGAAAGATGGGATACAAGAGAAATGGAGAAGAAAGAAGTGGAATGCAAAAAGAATAAGAGAGGGAAAATTAGAATGCAAAGCCAGTTGTTTTTGGACATAAATCGTTTGAAAATGTAAAAATAACTGGCGCCATATAATTTCTCTAATCTTTATTGGGGGGACAATCTAATAAACGCATGTGACTTTCTTTAGCCTGATACTGTATCGGTATCGGGGTATTGCATATCAACAACAACAGGAAGACAACCATTGACAACAGGCAAATACTGCTTTCGTATATAAATGCTTTTCAATAGCCCTGCTAAAGTAGCTTACAGAAGTGCATTTCTGCATGTGTCTATAGGCCACATGTTTTAACCACATGTTTTCAAATTGGCTGCTTTCACATTGACCAGAGTGACAGAGCAAGAGAGTGAGAGAGGGAAAGTGAGAAAGCAAGCCGCCAGATCCTGGACTCGAACCACAGTCAGCCATGTGGGAATCCAAAGCTCTTAACCACCATGCCACCTGCCAGCCCTGAGACATGTTTTCTTACCAGTTAGCAAAAAATAATACTCTGAGTGGAAAGCTGAGAAATACAGCAAACTGGAAGTCTTGTTTTTAGAAGCAGTTTGGAGATGTGATTAGATTGGTGTAAACCTGTCTGAGGCCTGAGTCAGAGAACTGAGCCCATGGCTCAGCAAAAAATGTTGAAAGGAGTGCTTGCATTAGCTTTCTCAGCTTTTCAGGATTCTTCTTCCAGGGCTCTACCTCCATGCAGCTGTGTGTCTGAGCAGCATCAGATCTCACCCCAAGAAGAGAACCTTCCTCTGGCTGCAAGAGCCTTGTCCTCTGCTTGATGCTAATACTTTAGGCCTTCCAAGCAGGAATTTTCCTTTCCAGAGGAGAGTAATCACAAACAAAAATTGTTGTAACAGAGGACACTGAGAAGCTTTTTATGTCTTTTCACTATCTTGTGACTGGTGAAATTACAAGAACAATTAGAGCAGATGACAGTGTAAATCTCCGAAGAAAGAAGGAAAGCTTACCGTGTTTCCTTTGATAGTGCCAAAGTGTTCTCTCCTCAAGATACAGTGTGTATTTAACTTAGACAGAGTCAAGGGATTAGTAAACACTCAAGCATTGTACCAGTAGCCTAGCACAATAGCAACAGATACTTATGGGAAGGGAGAAATTGTATATGACTTTCTCTGAATCAGCATTAGTCAAGACTTCGAATTTATATCCTATTGTGCTTTCACCCTAGTAACCAACTCAAGAGTGATATTTATATTCCACATAGATTAAACATTATGAGACATTCCCTTACTTATAGAACTCTTAGGAAAACTTCAGTTTTAATGGTGCCAAGCAAACCACCAATTCTCTCAGATTGTGAAAATGTAAGGTGCATATAAGCAATACTGCCACTTCATTGCAGCAGTCCCCATGGGGTCCCCTGGAAGAATGTGCACTCACTTCTACTGACTTGCTAAATAATAAACTAAGCACAGGATGGCTGGCATTCTCATTTACTTCTACGATGGGCATCCCATTTCATCTTTGCCTCACCAAATCCTTGGTTACACGTTTAAGGTACTTTAGGGGATGGGGCCGGTGGGTACTATGGTGGTTAAGGGCACTGGACTCCCACATGGGTGACCACGGTTCCCGTCTCAGACCTGGGGGCTTGCTTTTTCACTTTCCTTTTCTCTCTCTATCCTTCTCTGGTCAAATTAAAATAAAGTTAAATAAAGTAATTTTTTTAAAAAAAAAAAGGGGTACCTTGAGGGTTTCCTTTTTTAAAAGTTTATTAATTTATTTCTTCCTGCACAGAATAGAGATAGACATACACCAAACAGGGTCCTCATGGTACAATCCACCCCCTAGTCTCAGCTCCCCTGGATGATGAGCACATATGTGTACCCAGAATGCACAGAGAGGGGCCAGCAGGTGGCGTAGTGGTTAAAGTGCAGGATTCCCACGTAGTAGACTAAAATTTGAGTTTTGGACCTGGTGACTTGAAACACACTGGGCATGTATGTGTGCTCCAAATCCTGAGAAGAAAATGGAGGAGAAGGGATTGCAGTGTGGCTGTTCCTCCAGGAGGCAATTTCTTGCTTTCTGTTTCTCTGTCTCTCCAGCGAGTGCTTACGCCCTGTAAACTTTTAAGAATTTTTAAAAATTATTTAGTTTTTAAAATGTACTCATTCGCTTATTTTTAGTTTGAGTAAAGAGAGACACAGAGCGAGAAAGAGGAAAAGTAAGAAAGCAAGCCACCAGGTCTGGGACTTAAACTGTGGTTGGCCATGTGGGAGTGTCTAGAATCTTAACCATCACCCTGCCTGCTGGTCCCAAGAATTTTTAAAATTTAATCTTATTCACTGTCATTTTATTTATTTATTTATTTTGAAGTTGACCAGAAAGAGAGAGAGAAGGAAAATGAGAGAGCAAAGTGCCAGGTCCAGGACTTGAACTGTGGTCAGCCATGTGGGAGTCCAGCTGCCTCACCCACAGCACCACTTTGCCAACCCCACTCTATAGATTTTTCTCTCTCTCAAAAAAAAAAAAAAAAAAAAAAAAAAAAATTCCTAGTATAAAAACCCAGAACCTTCCCATGTGAGTTCACTTGCATTATCACTGCCAGGACCCTAAAGTACTTTTTGGATATTAAACTGAGGTGGTTTATATTGCAAAACCAAATAGGATCAGAGGGAGAGTAAGGAATTAAATGAAAACTATGTGCAATACCTAGTTCCTGTTCAGAACTGGAGTGAAAAGGGACTGGGAAATCATTGAGCTTGGGTAGGTCAGTCTCAGTCTGACAAATGTCCTTAAAACTGAATAGGCTGGGGACCAACAGTTAGCATAATGGCTATGTTGCTGAACTCCCATGTAGCCAACCGCGGTTCGAGTCCCGGACCCGGTTGCTTAAACTCACGCTGGGCATGTGTGCGTGCGTGCCCAAGATCCCGAGAGGAGAATGGAGGAGAAAGGATTGCGGTGTGGCCATCCACCTGCTTTCTCTCTCTCTCTGTCTTTCTGGCAAGCACATGCGCCCCATAGCAAAAACCTCTCCCCACCCCCCCCCAAAAAAAAAAAAAAAAAAACTGAACAGGCTGAATACTAAAGAACCTTCCTGAGAGGGACACTAGGAGGTGTGGGAAGGAAAGAACAATGACTGCATCCAGGGGAAAAGATTCTAAGTTAAGGAAAACCTCCAGAGGTCACCTGGCCAGTGATGAGACCACACCTAAACCTTGCAAGACACCTAACCCCGTGAAAGGGCATATCTAGGCTTATTGTCAGAAGGATTCTTTGGGTGGGACTTCCAGGGCAGAGAAGGAGGCACATTTGGGAAATGAGGCCAGGATGATCTGAAGCCCAGAAGATGGGTGCTGGACTCAGTGAGCCAGGGTGGCCAGAATCTGGGCCCTCTGGGCAAATGGGGCTCATACCCAAGAAGGCCCTGTAAGGATTTCAGACTCTTAGGAGACTCTGCGTTGCTGGCTCCTCCTTCACCTCAGCTTGAAAAACAGACGTGAGAACCGAACGAATTCCAGGTCTACAATATGAAAAGGCAAACAAGGGTCCTTTAGGACAAGAATATTGTGGTCCCTTAGCTCACTATTTTAATGCCATTTTTTTGTTGTTGTTGGTTCTTTTTTTTTTTTTTGGTTTTGTTTTTGGAGAGGTTTTTATGTAGGGTTTGTGCACTCACCAGAAGGACAGAGAGAGACAGACAGAAAGTGACAAATCAATCAAGGGGGATGACCATGCCACAATCCTTTCTCCTCCATTCTCCTCAGGATCTTGGGCACCACACGCACCCAGTGTGAGTTCAAGCCAGCGGATCTGGGACTTGAACCGTGGTCAACTACATGGGAGTCCAGCGACATATTCATTACGCCAACTGTGGTTCCCTATGCCATTTGTAAAAAAACAACAAAAACCAAAACCAAAAAAACTATTGGGTCATCAGGAAAGTCCTGACACATTGTTGCATAGAAAAACAGGAAAATACATGAGTTTCCTGACGACCTCATACAGTTTTCTTTGTATGTATATGCCTGGGTTTATTTTAAAAGCTCTTAATCTTGGGGCCAACAGGTGCTGGATTCCCATATGGCTGACCATGGTTCAGGTCCTGGACCTGGCAATTGTTTTCTCCCTTTCTCTCTCTCTTTTTGTCTCTCTGGTCAAATTAAAAAATAATAATGACAAATGAATTAAATAAACAAAAAATTCTTTTTAAAAATTAAAAATAAAAACTCTTAATCTGTGTTTGTTAAACTAAAGGGAGAAGAGTTAGGGGCTACATTTGGGTTTTATTGTGACAGCAGTAGAAACAAATTGTAAAAAGTACAAGAAATATTGCTCCATTCTAGAAGCAGCTTTTTTTAAAGCACAGTGGGGACAAATGGACATATCTTTTTTTTTTTTTCTTTTTTTTTTTTGGAGAGGTTTTTGCTATAGGGCGCATGCGCTCGCCAGACAGACAAAGAGAGACAGAGAGATAGAAAGCGAGAAATCACCCCCCAGGGGGGATGGCCACACCACAATCCCTTCTCCTCCATTCTCCTCTTGGGATCTTGGGCATACACACACACGCGCCCGGCGTGAGTTTAAGCCACCGGGTCCGGGACTCGAACCGCGGTCAACTACGTGGGAGTCCAGCGACATAGCCATTACACTAACTGCTGGTCCCAAATGGACATATCTTTTTAAAAATTATTTATTAGACCAGCAGCTGGTGTGGTTGTTAAAGCGCTGGACATCCCACATGGCTGACCATGGTTCGAGTCCCAGACATCCAGACATGGTGGCTTACTTACTCTCTTTCTTTCTTTCTTTCTTTCTTTCTTTCTTTCTTTTTTCTTTCTTTTTTTTTTTTTTTTTTTTTTTTTTTTTTTTTTTTTTTTTTTGAGAGGTTTTTGTTATAGGGCACATGCGCTCGCCAGACAGACAGAGACAGAGAGACAGAAAGTGAGAAATCATCCCCCAGGAAGGATGGCTATGCTGCAATCCATTCTCCTCTCGGGATCTTGGGCATGCACGCACATGCACCTGGCGTGAGTTTAAGCCACCGGGTCCGAGACTTAAACTGCGGTTGACTACATGGGAGTCCAGCGACATAGCCATTACACCAACTGTTGGTCCAACTTTCTCACTCTCTCTCTGTCTCTCTCTTTGTGTGTCTCTCTGGTCAAATTAAAATAAATGAATGAATAAATAAAAACAATAAAATAATTTATTTAATTTTATTTATTATTATTATTATTAATTTGCTATGGGACACTAGAGAGAGAGATAGAGAGGGAAAGTGCCAAGTCTGGGACTCGAACCCCTGTCGGTCATTGGGAGTCTAGCACCTCAACCAACATCACTTGCTAGCATTTCTATTTTTTTTTTTTTAAGTGAGAAATCAGTCCCCAGAGGGGATAGCCACACCACAATCCCTGTTCTCCATTCTCCTCCTAGGATTTTGGGCATGCCTGCACACACGCCCAACACAACCCTGAAGTTGCTAGGTATGGGATTCAAACCACTGTTGACCATGTGGAAATCCAACACCCCAACCACCACACCACCCTCTGGCACCAAAAATGTATATATCTTTATGAAACTTAAGACTTTTCTGTTTTGTAGGTGTGCAGGTGATCTCTTCTTCCTCAATAATTTAGGCTGAATGCTAATGTTTACAGGCTTACAAACGCAAGGCAAGGCTCGGTTTTATTTAACAAAATGGCAATACCCTTAATTTGGAAGGAAAGAAATGGCTGCAGGAGCTTCAGTTTCCACTTGAAACTTGGACATACGATTGAGGAATCTAGTATGACAATGCATGAACCTATTTAAGCAGTTTTAAGTGGAGAGAGAGAAAGGAGACAATGACCATCAACGTAAACAGAGAAATTGGGTAGCCAAAGTAGAAACCCAGGTCCATGCAAAAGTATTGTATACTTTACCTTAGGTCAGGAAATAGCAAAGGCTGAAAATATAGTTGAGTAAGCACACCTAACATCAGATCTTGGTTTAAATTTTTTTTCTTGGTACCAGCAGGTGGCATGGTAGCTAAGGTGCTGGACTCCCATGTGGATAACTGTAGTTTGAGTCTCAGTCCTGGTGGCTTGAAACATATCGGGCATGTGTGCACAAGTGTCCAAAATCCTGGGGGAGAATGGAGGGATTGGGGCATGGCCATCCCCCACACACACCCCAGGGGGGTGACTCGTCAGTTTCTCTCCATCTTTCTCTCTCTCTCTGGCAAGCGCATGCACCCTATAGCAAAATATCTCTTCTCCCAAAAAATTGTTTTTCTTTGTTCACAATAGAACAAAGTGTATGTACGTGTGCATGCACGTGTGCATGTGAGGGTGTATCTCAGAGTAAAAGAGAGAGAGAAAGGAGTACCCTCCACCCTCCAAGTCTGTTCTTGCCATAATCCCTTTCCATCAGTCCTCCAGCCTGTCCAATCTTGGATGCTGATGTGGGTCTTGTGTGAAAGATTAACGAGGCCAGGTATTTATGCTGTAGTTTCCATGTAGGATCCAGCTTTTCTTTTCTTTTTTTTTTTTTTTTTTGAGAGGTTTTGCTATAGGGTGCATGTGAGCACCAGAAAGACAGAGAGAGACAGAGAGATAGAAAGCGAATCACCCCCCAGGAGGGATGGCCATGCCACAATCCCTTCTCCTCCATTCTCCTCTTGGGATCTTGGGCACACACGCACACGTGCCCGATGTGAGTTTAAGCCACCGGGTCCGGGACGCGAACCGTGGTCAACTACATGGGCGTTCAGCGACATAGCCGTTACGCTAACTGCTGGTCCCAAGATCCAGCTTTTCTTGAGCAGAGCATCACCATTGTGCTATGGAGATAGCCCAGGACCTAGGGTTTTTTTGTTTTGTTTTTCATTTTTACCAGAGGGTACATGCATTCACCAGAGAGAAAGAGAGGGAAAGTGAGACAGCACCCTTAGGAGAGATGGTCACGCCACAATACCTTTTCCTCCATCTCTCCTTTCTTTGGAGGTTTTGGGCACACAAGCACATGCGCCCAGCATGTTTATCAGGCTGCAGGGTCTGGGCTCCAACTACACAGTTGTCTGTGTAAGACCCAGGGCCTTAACCGCAACACCACCAGCGGGCCGCAGAATCAGTTGTTGTTGTTATTGTTTTTCATTTTAGTTTAGTTTTCTGCTATAGAACACATGTGTTTGCTGGGAAGAGTCAGAGAAAGAGAGAGAGAACATGAGAAATTACCCCCCAGAGGGGTGGCAATGCTGCAACCCCTTCTTCTCTCTCCTCCTTTTGGGATTTTAGGCACACAAGTACATGTGCCCCCACTTTTTTAGGTTGTCGGGTCTGACTCCACCCTCACAGTTGGCCACATGGGATCCAGAGCCTTAACTACCACACCACTTGCTGGCCCCTCAGTGACTCACTTGATGGCATGTCCCTTCCAAAGTTAAGTTACAGAAAGATGATGGCTTCCATCTCCCACACTCTCTCATTGCTCATCCTGAAGGAAGCCACTTGCTCCATTGTGAGTTACTCTACCAAGAAGCCCACACAAAAAGGAGTTAACATCTCTGGCCATCAGTCAGGGAGTCCTTGAGGCCGGCCAACAGACATGTGAAGCCTAGTGATGACTATCATGCTAGTCAGCAAATTGACTGCAGCCTCATGGAGACCCTGAGCCAGAGATACCCAGCTAACCTGCACCCAGCTTCCCAGCCACAGAAACCGAGATAATCACTCTGTTTTGTTGTTGCTGTTGTTTTGTTTTGTTCTTATAAGAGATTTTTCCTATAGGGTGTGTGCACTTGCCAGAGAGACAGAAAAGAGAAATCACCTCCCAGCAGGGATGGCCATGCCACAATCCCTTCTCCTCCATTCTCCCTCGGATCTTAGGCATGCAGGCAAGCACACATGCTTAAATGTGTGAGGTCCAGGCTCGAACCGGGGTCGACTATGTGGGAGTCCAGCAACATAACTATTATGCCATCTGTGGTCCCAATAACTCTGTTGTTAAGTCACCTAGTTTTGGAGTGTTTTATTATATAGCAATAGGTAACTAACACACCTCCTAAATCTTTGTACCACCTTCATGGGCAACTCAAACTGGGTGTAGCCCAATGTCACCCCTGGATTCCAGACAGCATTATGCAGGGCCACGAACCCAGGGGTACACAGGAGGAAAGAATGGATCTGGAGAGTCAGGGGGCAGCCCTTTCTTTCTCATTAATCAAACCAGTATGGGAAGCCCTTTGTTAGACCAGCTAATCTGGGCTGGCTGGAGCTCACAGAATTGCACCTAATTCCTTCTAAAGCAGCCGAGTCATGCTGTCCAAGTCTAACAAAACTGATAATTTCCTAACCTCTCCAGCTGTAGGATGCAGATAGCTTGAGTAGTCTTTCTTTTCTCTTTCTTTTTACTGTTGGGTATGTGCATTTGTCAGAGAGTCAGAGAGACAAGAGAGGGCAGGGGATGGCTACACAGCAATCCCTTCTCCTCCATTCTCCTCTTAGGATCTTAAGCACACACACTCGTGTGGGACTCTAACCACATAGTCAGCCATGTAGCATCCATTCCTGGACCTCCTTGCCACCTGCTGGCCCTATAATTTTTCTAATCTTAAACCCAGGTAGGGAGAGTGAGGCACTTACAACCGCCCTCTCTCCCTGTCTTCACTTGCTGTACAATAAGCTACCTATGTCTGCATTGTTTGTCAAGAGTATAGTCAGGGGACCAGTGGTTAGCATAATGGCTATGTCGCTGGACTCCCATGTAGCTAGCTGTGGCTCAAGTCCCAGACCCAGTGGCTTGAACTCATGTCGGGCGCGTGTGCGTGCATATCCAGGATCCTGAGAGGAGAATGGAGGAGAAGGAATTGTGGCGTGGCCAACCCCCCTGGGGGGTGATTTCTCACTTTCTGTCTCTCTGTCTCTGTCTTTCTGGCGAGCACATGCGCCCTATAGCAAAAACCTCTCCAAAAAAAAAAAAAAAAAAGAGTATGGTTGGAGCACGATGCCATTCCCGGGAAGGTAGAGGCAGGCGCTATCAGTGGGCTGGCCCTGAATCAGTGTTCTTTGCTCCCACTTTCAGGAAGGGGTTATCAGCTCTTTCGGAATGAAACCCCTAGGCACAGTGCTTAACGGAGCTGGGAAGAGGAGGTAGGCCATGCTCTGGTTTAGGGAAAGACAGGAAGCCAAAGCATAGTCTCAATAGTGAAATGGAGACTTGATTGAGCATCCGTTCCTAGACTCCAAGCACTACCAGGAAAAGGCAGAAGGTTCAGGATCTTCTAAAACAAATATAGACCATAAAATATAGACCCGATAGGGACTAGCAGGAGGCATGGTGGATAGGGCGCTGGACACTCCCACATGGCTGACCACGGTTCGAGTCCTGGACCTGGTGGCTTGCTTTCTCACTTCCCCTCTTTCTCTCTCTTTCTCTGTGTCTCTCTCTGCCAAATTAAAAATAAATGAATGAATAAATAAAATTATATATATATATACACACACATATAGACCTGCAAGTTACTTCCCAGAATCTCCTAGGGAAACTATGAAGCACTAAAGTAGCAAGCTGTGACCCTGCTAAGATTACCACCACCTAGTGTGTGTTCCAAGTTGTACACATTTTTTTTTTTTTTTTTTTTGGAGAGGTTTTTGCTATAGGGCACGTGCGCTCGCCAGACAGACAGAGACAGAGAGACAGAAAGTGAAAAATCACCCGCCAGGGGTTATGGCCATGCCGCAATCCCTTCTCCTCCATTCTCCTCTCGGGATCTTGGGCACACACGCACACGCGCCCGGCGTGAGTTTTAAGCCACCGGGTCCGGGACAAGAACCATGGTCAACTACATGGGAGTCCAGCAACATAGCCATTACGCTAACTGCTGGTCCCAAGCTGTACACATTTTCAAAAGGCGAGACTAAAACCACCCACAAAGCTCAGTTACGTTAAATAGCCTGCCCTACTCTGGCTTCTGTAGCTCCTCCCTACTGGGCTTCAGCACCCAGTAACCTGAAGCTTGTAACAAACTGAACCAGGGTATAATCTGGTATTTGGATAATAATTCATGTGACAGGGGCCAGCGGATGGCGTAGTGGTTGAGGCACTCCTGACTTCCATGTGGCCCACTGCAGTTCAAGTCCTGGACCCGGTGGCCTGAAACACTTGCCAGATACATGTACCTACATGCTCAAAATCCCAGGAGGAGAATGGAGGAGAAGAGATTGCGGTATGGCAATCCTCCTGGGGGTGATATCTCACTTTCTCTCTCTGTCTCTCTTTCTGGCAAGCGCATGTGCCCTTTAGCAAAAATCTCTCCCTAAAATTAAAAATATTTTTTAAAATTTATTTGACAGGTTTCCCTTGTCTGAAAACAGGATCAGCACACTGGGGTGGCACCCATGAGTCTTGTCTGTGTTTCTCCCCCGCTGCTGGCTAGGGCTGACTGATGGGAGTTGACAGCTGGCCCAGTCTGGGATAGGCACTTTCTCCCGCCTGTAATTTGGAGCAGTCAATACATCAATATAGAGCCTGAGGATTTGGGGAGTTGAATCCAGATCATTGCCCAAGAGAAAGTGTCCCTGAACTCTAGTTACTAAGCTTCCTGTAACTATACAGATCCTATTTTCTCTTAGATTTGATTATTTAGCTCCAGCTCTTTCAATTCCATGCGTCTCCCAGAAGCCTTCCATTAAACTGCCAATAACTTTTTCTTCCAACCCCAAATGCCTTAACTAACACACACACACATATGTGTATATAATATATACATACTACACACACACACACACACATATATATATGTGTATATATATATATATATATATATATATATATATATATATATATATATAGAGAGAGAGAGAGAGAGAGAGAGAGAGAGATTTTTGCTATAGGGGTGTGCACTTGCCAGAGAAACAGAAAGCAAGAACTCACCCTCCGAGGTGGGGGGGTGGCCACACCAAAATCCCTTCTCCTCCATTCTCCTCTTGGGATTTTGGGCATACATGCACTTGTGCATGGCATGAGTTTCAAGCCACCAGGTCTGGGATTCAAACTGCAGTTGACCATATATATATATATATATATATATTTTTTTTTTTTTTTTTTTTGAGAGGTTTTTGCTATAGGGTGCATGCACTCACCAAAAAGACAGAGAGAGATGGAGAGACAGAAAGTGAGAAATCACCCCCCAGGGGGTATGGCCACGCCACAATCCTTTCCCTCCATTCCTCTCTCAGGATCTTGGGCAGGCACACACACACGCCCGGCGTGAGTTTAAGTCACTGGGTCAGTGACTCGAACTGCGGTCGACTATATGGGAGTCCAGCGACAGCCATTATGTCAACTGTTGGTCCCAGTTCCATCTATATTCCTTGAACTTGGCCCCACAGTTCTAAACATGGGTTGGCTTAACCACTACCATGGGGTTGGATATTAGATGCTTCCCAAATTCATTCTTCTTTTCCTCCAGATTAAGGAAGGGAACAAGGTGAGGCTGCTTGTCCTAGGTGATCTCCTGGTGAGGTGTGGCCTACAGTAAGAGAACTGCTGGGTGCTGAGGCCCTGAAGGCAGCAGTGTCTCCCTCACAGGATCCCTTCTGCTCTCCCTTTTACTGGAACCAGCGTGCAGGTTAAGGTGCTAGATCCCACATAGCCAACTGCATGCTTCCAGTCCAGACTGGTGGCTTGCATATCACACCAAGTACATGTGCATGCATGGCCAAAATCCCAAGGGGAGAACAGAGGAGAAGAAATTGTGGCTTAGCCATTCCCCCAGGGGGGTGATTTCTCACATTCCCTCTCTCTCAGGAAAGCCCAAGTGCCAGATAATAAAAACTTAAAAAAAAATAAATAAATAAAAAAGAAAATCCCACATTCCAGGCAGTATAAAGTGGAAGGCATTAGACCCTTTCCTTCCTTTTCTTTTTTCTTTTTCTTTTTTTTTTTTTAGAGGCTTTTGCTATAGGGGTGCATGCGCTTGCCAGACAGAAAGAGACAAGAGAGACAGAAAGCGAGAAATCACCCCCCAGGGGAGATGGCCATGCTGCAATCCCTTCTCCTCCATTCTCCCTCCTCTCAGGATCTTGGGCACGCACGCATGCACGCCCGGTGTGAGTTTTAAGCCACTGGGTCCAGGACGTGAACCGCGTCGATTACATGGGAGTCCAGCGACATAGCCATAACGCTAACTGCTGGTCCCCTTTTCCTTCCTTTTAAGGAGACTCCACAGAATACCATGCAATACTTTTACTTGTATTTCATTAGCCGTACATGCTTACCTGGCATACCTATAACCAAGAGAAGGTAGAAAACACCTTTACCTAGGTATATTGCTGCCTTGAATAAAATCAGGGTTGTGACACTAAGAAGGAAGAGAAGAACGAATGCTGGAATACGCTTTGGGTGTACATGACCCGCATCACTCTGAAGGGATCCGGGTAGTGGTCCTGTAGCTTCCAGCATGGGCATGTTGATAGCAGAGGGAGCACAGGGCACTCAGCCTGCATTGCTCTCCCCCTGGGCTGAGCACAAACGGGGTGGCGGGGGTGAGCATAAATCATGTCTGTGCACGGGGCAGGATGGAAACCGGCTTCAAGGCTATCCTGACTCAGTAGCAACTGGGATTAAGAGTATGTAACAGCCCTCCTACCCCACTTTTGACCCCAACACAGGTGTCTCAACTGATAGCATGCCTTAGTGTCAGATCAGCTGGGTGCAAGGGAAATAAGGGGGCATAGGTAGATCCTAAAGTCCCTGTGGAGTACACTCAAGGTCTTCAGTGTATTGCAGCATGGGGCTAGAACATCGTAACAGTGACACAGACCTAAGCCTTACTGGAAGGCCCAGGCCACCCCAATCCCCATACAGTAGGCCTCCACGTTCTATACTTGTCAGGGCTCTCTGACCTCATACCAGCATAACCAGGCACACAGGCGTATGTTTACAGACACCTTTGTTGTGTGTCTTCCAAAGATAAATACATGTCCTGAATGCAGTCATGGGAAAATAATCGGACAAGTCCCAGGTACAGAACAAGTTGCCTATTCTCTGCAGTGTTAAGAAAGACAGAAAAGCTGGGCCAGCAGGTGGCATGGTGGTCAAGGAACTGAACTCCCACATGGTTGACCACAGTTTGAGTCCTGGACCTGGTGGCTTGGTTTCTCACTTTCACTCTCCCTTTCTCTCTCTCTTTCACTCTGTCCCTTTCTGGTCAAATTATAATAAATAAAGTTAAATAAAAATAATTTTTGGGGGGACCAGCAGTTAGCGTAATGGTTATGTCGCTGGACTCCCATGTAGTCGACCGCGGTTCGAGTCCTGGACCTGGTAGCTTAAACTCACACCGGGCACGTGTGCGTGCGTGCCCATGATCCCGAGAGGAGAATGGAGGAGAGGGGATTGTGGCGTGACCATCCCTCCTGGGGGGTGATTTCTAGCTTTCTGTCTCTCTGTCTCTCTGTCTGGCGAGTGCACGCACCCTGTAGCAAAAACCTCTCCACAAAAAAAAAAAAAAAAATAATAATAATAATAATTTTTTTTTTAAATAAAGAAGATTGCTGGAGAAATATTCAGGAGTAGAGGAGTCTGAGTACATATGATAACTAAATAGAGTCCACAATCTTTATTGATCATAGTTCAAAAAGGAAGCCAGTCCAGCTGGTGACACAGTTGGTAGTGAACTGAACTGCAGTACTGAACAAGAACAAAAACAAGAAGTGCCCGCTATCAGGGCATTATTGGGACAATTAGGGATATCGTAATGGTGGCTGTATAGTGGATGAAACTATGATATGTTAAAATTCCTGGATGTAGGTGCTGGCAGGTGACATGGTGGTTAGAGCTCTGGACTCCCACATGGAGTCTAATAGTTTGAGTCCTGGACCAGGTGGTTTGCTTTCTCACTCTCTCTCCCTGACCAAACTGAGCAAGAATAAATTAAAAACAAACAAACAAAAACACTTGGATGTGGACCAAGCAGGAGGTGCAGTGGTTAAGATCCCGGATCCAACACGGCTGATCCTATACCTGGAGTCCTGGAGCCAAGTGAAAAACACTCTGTGCACATGCCAGAATCCCAAGAGGCAAGAGGAAAATGGTTTGTGATGTGGCCATCCCCGTGGAAAGTGATTTCTTACTTTTCCATTCTCTCTCCAGAGAGCACAAGTACCCTATGGCAAAAATAAATAAATAAATAAATAAATAAATAAATAAATAGATAAATATTTTTTTAAAAAAGGAATTCTAGAATGTGGTCATTGTTATCTGGCTACTGGAAAGTGTTATTCTTCTTGGGAGATTCATGTTGGGGAGTTTGAGGGTGGAGTATCAGGGTGTCTGTACCTGACTGCTAAGTAATACAGCAAATAATACTTTTAAAAATTTATATTTTTCATTTTTTTAAGAATTATTTTATGGGGCCAGCTGTTGGTGTAATGGCTATGTCGCTGGACTCCCTTGTAGTCGACCGTGGTTCGAGTCCCAGACCTGGGGGCTTAAACTCACACCAGCTGCGCGTGCATGCATGCCCAAGATCCCGAGAGGACAATGGAAGAGAAGGGATTGCGGCGTGGCCACCCTCCCCCCTCCCCCGGGGGTGATGTCTTGCTTTCTTTCTCTCTGTCTCTGTCTGTCTTTCTGGCGACCACACGTGCCCTACAGCAAAAATGTCGCTAAATAAATAAAATAAAATAAATGCTTCAAAGTACTCATTTTACATGGACCCCTGCACCTTTAGCCTCCCTGCTTCAGTCATGGTAATAGTCGATTAGGTGACAGTTTTCTCGAAATCCTTTCTGGTCCTGAGGATACACTCCAGCCTCTTGATAGGATTTAGGTATTTCCCAGGTCTTCTCAGTAATGCCTGCTTAAGTCACTTCAACTGAGGCCCTTACCCAGATGGGACTGTCAATTAGCAGGACTGCACATAAATAACAGAAGCTTTGTTCAGACCAGCTTAGGCAAAAAGGAATAGGAACCTTGAAAAACAAGCCTTGGGAGGGATTGAAATATAGATACGGAGTGCAGGGAGGAGCTAAGGTGGCTGTTTTCTCAGTTTCTCCTGTGTGCCCCCTCTGGGATGACACCGAAGCTACTTGCTTAATTCCACTTTCTCTGCAGACCCACCCGCTCTGTGCTCCTGGGGAAGACAGCCGGCACACACTCAATTCCAGCACGCATGTCTATGTACTCCTAGACCGAGTACAGGCGCACAAGGACCTGGCCCATCCCTAATTTCCTGAGCAATTGACCCACTTGCCTCTCTTACTCCTGTTACCTATGATCAGAGGAGCAGGAACCCAAATGATAATGATGGGCCTGGGCCCAAGTCTGTGAGGGGAAAGCGGAGAGGGAGGGAATACAAATGAATTCTTACACAGTGTAGGTCATTAGCTTGTGTTATGTGAGAATCTAACAGGATTCCTGTTATAGATCCCCACATGTGAAGGAAAGAGTGCTACTGAACAGTAAGGATGATTTCACACATATCTCTCTCTCTCTTTTTTTATTTTGGAGAGTTTTTTGCTATAGCGTGCGCGCGTGCACTCGCCAGGAAGACAGAGAGATGGAGAGACAGAAAGCTAGAAATCACCCCCCCAGGGGGGATGGCCATGCCACAATCCCTTCTCCTCTATTCTCCTCTTGGGATCCTGGGCACATATGCACACATGCCCGGCGTGAGTTTAAGCCACCCAGGCCCGGGGCTTGACCCACGGTTGACTACATGGGAATCCAGCGACATAGCCATTATACCAACTGCTGGTCCCTTTTTGTTTTTCTTTTTTTAAGTTTTGCTGTTGGGGCATGTGCACTCGCTGGAGAGAGACAGAATATAAGACGGGGCAGGAAAGCACCCCCCGGGGAGATGGCCACACCACAGTCCGTTCTCCTCCATTCTTCTCTTAGGATTCTGGGCATGCACACACAAGCATCTGGCCTGTTTTTCAAGCTGATGAGTTTGTGACTCAGATCCCCCGATCGGCCATGTGGGATCCAGCCTCCTTAACCACCACGCGGCCAATGTCCACTTCTTCCTTGGCAGCAGCTGGCAATTGACAGTCAACTTTGAACAGTCATTCTTTAATCAACATAGTGGCTTTTTGGACCGACTCAGTTGCCTGGTGGTTAAGGCAGCAAATTCCATATGGCCTACCTCATGGTTCAAATCCAAGATCCTCTACCTTGAAAAACACACTAGGCTGGACCAGCAGTTAGCGTAATGGCTATGTCGCTGGACTCCCATGTAGTCGACTATGGTTGGAGTCCTGGACCGGTGGCTTAAACTCACGCCGGGCACATGTGTGGGTGTGCCCAAGATCCCGAGAGGAGAATGGAGAAGGGATTGTGGCATGGCCACCCCCCCTGGTGGGGGTGATTTCTCGCTTTCTGTCTCTCTGTCTCTCTCTGTCTTTCTCGGCGAGCATATGCCCCCTATAGCAAAAACCTCTCCAAAAAAAAAAAAAAAAAAAAACACTAGGCATTTGTGTATGCATGCTCAAAATCAAAAATGGAAGAAAAGGGATTGTGGTGTGATCATGACCCATTGCGGTTGCTTTCTCCCTCTTCCTCTGTTTTTCTCTCTGGCCAGCACACACTAAAACAAAAGCAGGGAGACCAGCAGGTGGCATGGTAGTTAAGGTGTTAGAATCCTATATGGCCGACCGCAGTTTGAGACCCAGACCTGGAGGCTTGCTTTCTTACTTTCCTTTTCTCTCTCTCTTGTCAAATTAAAACAACAATAATAATAATAATAAAATGGAATTAATTTTTTAAAATAATTTTTAAAGAATTATCTAATTTTGGCCAGCAGGTGGCATGGTGATTAAAGGCATTGGACTCTCACATGGCCAACCACAGTTCAAGTCCTGGACCTGGTGGCTTGCTCTCTCACTTTCCCTCCTTCTCTTTCTGTCTTTCTCTGATCAAACTAGAAAATAATAATAATAAATAAAGTAAAATAAATAGAATAATTCTTTTCCAAAAAAAGAAAGAAATGAGGACTGGCAGGTGGCATGGTGGTTAAGGGTGCTGGACTGCCACATGGCCAACTGTGGTTTGAGTCCTGGACCTGGTGGCTTGCTTTCTCACTTTCCCTCTCTCTCCCTCTTTTTTTTAAAGAATTATTTTATTAAACTTTGTTTATGTATTTATTTATTTTTAATTTGACCAGAGCGGGACAGAGTGAGAGAGAGAGAGATAAAGTGAGAAAGAAAACCGCCAGGTATGGGACTTGAACCGCAGTTGGCCATGTGGGAGTCTGGCTCCCTTAACCACCACGCCACCTGCTGGCCACTTTTCCTCTCTCTTTTACTCTGTCCTTCCCTGATCAAACTAAAATAAATAAATAAATAAATAAATAAATAAATAAAGTTAATTATAATTATTCTTTAAAGAAAAAATTATTTAATTGATTTATTGTTATTATTTCTGAATTTGCTATAGGGCATGGGCACTCACCAGAGAGAGAGAGAAAGGGAAAGAGAGAAAGCAAGCCACCAGGTCCACAACTTGAACCACAGTTGGCCATGCAAGTGTCCAGCACCTCAACTACCACACCATTCGCTGGGCCAATAAATAATTGTTAAAAAATTTTAATTAATTAAAATAATATTCCAGATCCAGGTGGTGGTAGTAGCAGAAAACAGCTTGGTTATGAGACTATTGAGACTTTGGGGCAGGGCCAGCAGGTGGTGTGGTGGTTGAGGTCTGGACCCCCACATGGTAGACTGTTATTTGAGTCCTGAACCTTGCTCTCTCACTTGTTGTCTCTTTCTGGTCAAAAAAAGAAATGATGATAATAAATAAAATTACATGAAGTTATTTTAAAAAAGAAAGATTTGGGGGTCAGGGCTAGCAGTTGGTGTGGTGGTTGGGGCATTGGACTCCTTTGTGGTCAACCATGATTTGAGTCCTGGACCCAGAAGTTTGGGAAACATAGGGGCATATGTGCATGTGTGCCTAAAATTCCAAGAGGAGATTGAAAGAGAAGGGATTGTGACATGGCCATCTCCCCTGGGGAACCACTACCTCCAGTCTCCCTCTCTAGTGAACCCATGTACCCTATAGCAAAAATTAAAAAAAAAAAAAAAAAAAAAAAAAGAAAGGAAAGAAAAAGCTAAGGGGCCAGCAGGTGCCATGGTGGTTAAAGTGCTGGACTTCCACATGGCCCACTGCAGTTCCAGATCTGGTGGCTTGAACATCAAGCTGGGCACATGTGAGTTTGTGCCCAAAATTCCAGGAGGAGAATGAAGGAGAAGGGATTGTGGTGTGGCTGTCCCTCCTGGGGGGTGCTTTCTCACTTTCCCTCTCTCTCTCTATCTATGGAAAAAGAAAAAAAGAAAAGAAAGAAAAAAAAGCTAATCTAAGATTTTGATTCCCAAAGAATACTGTCCTCAATGTGAATGTGAATTCTCAAGTGGATGAACTAAGGACACTAGATTTATGGGTCTATGACATTATAACTAGAAAAGACAAATGTGAAGAAGCACTTGGTTCTTATCCCCTCTACATTTTTTCCCTTCAGTGAGCCTCTGTATTCCTATGATTTGAACTGTCATCTCTATTGAAAAGGACTTAACCATCTATGCCACAGCTCTTGTCTCTGCACTCAGTCCCAGGTGTATATTAATACCATATTTCCAGGTCACACTGGATATCACTATAAAAACTTCAAATTCATTATGACCAAAGCAAAACTCTCTTGCACCACAAATTGGATCATTCCACATCGCCAAACAATCCCTCTATGGCATTTCCTTACAAGGATTGCCAAATCAGAAGCCTTCTCTTCTCCAACCCCATAGTTGCCCCCTTTGGTTAGCATGCGCGTAACCTGTCTGAACAATTCCAAGAGCGTCCTCACAGATTTCCCAACTTTTTTGGTATCTTTTAGTCCATTTTCCATGCTAGAGCCAAATATTTCATTAAATTCTAAGTCCAGAGCCGGCAGGTGGCCAGGTAGTTACATTGTTGGACTCCCACGTAATCGACTGGGATTTGAGTACCAGACCTGGCGGTTTAAAACGCACACCAGGGGACCAGCAGTTAGCGTAATGGCTATGTCGCTGGACTCCCACGTAGTTGACCGCGGTTCGCGTCCCGGACCCGGTGGCTTAAACTCATGCAGGGCGCGTGTGCGTGCGTGCCCAAGATCCCGAGAGGAGAATGAAGGAGAAGGGATTGCGGCGTGGCCATCCCCCCTGGGGGGTGATTTCTCGCTTTCTGTCTCTCTGTCTGTCTGGCGAGCGCACACGCCCTATAGCGAAAACCTCTCAAAAAAAAAAAAATAAAACCGCACACCAGGGCGCGCATGCATGCGCCCTAGAGAAGAATGGAGGAGAAGGGATTGTGGTATGGCCATCCCCCCTCGGGGGTGATTTTTTGCTTTCTATCCCTCTTCTCTCTGTGTCTCTCCAGCGGTCTCACAAAAACCCCACAAGTCCAGTCTTGTGTCCTGCTTAAAAACCCCCTAATTAGGGCCAGCAGGTGGCATTGTCGTTAAGGTGTTGGATTTCCATATGGCCACTGGCACTTTGAGCCCTGGACCCAGACCCAATAGCTCAAAAGTCACTCTGGCCATCTGTGCCCGCATGCCCAAAATCCCTAGAGGAGACTGAAGTAAAAGGGATTGAGAGGCGGTCATCCCCCTTGGAGGATGACTTCTCACTTTCTCTTCTCTCTCTCTCCAGCCAGTGCACATGCCCTATGGCAAAACGTAAACAATAAAAACAACTTGCTTAATCACCTACAGAGTAAAACCCAAAGTTTCTTTTTTTTAAGAATTATTTTATTTAACTTTATTTGTATTTATCTATTTATTTATTTTAATTTGACCAGAGAGGGACAGAGTGAGCAAAAGAGAGAGAGAGTGAGAGAGAGAGAGAGAGAGAACAAGCAAGTGAGAAGGCAAGTGGGACTCGAACCATGGTCAGCCATGTGGGAGTCCAGCGCCCTTAACCACCATGCCACCTTCTGGTCCCAACCCAAAGCTTCTTTTTAAACAAAGGAATTATTAATTTGGGACTAGCAGATGGCATAATGGTTACATCACTGGACTCCCACATAGTTAATTGTCCCCTGTTCAAATCCTGGACCCAGCAGCTTGAAACTCAAGCCGGGCATGTGTACATGTGTGCCAAAAATCCCGAGACGAGACTGGAAAAGGGATTGTGGCGTCGTGGCCATTCCCTGGGGGTGGGGTGGGTGATTTCTCGCTTTCTATCTGTCTGTCCAGTGAGCACAAGCACCGTATAGCAAAAACCTCTCTTAAAGAAAATTTTATTTATCGTTACTATTATTTGTAAATTTGCTACAGGGCACACACACTCACCAGAGAGAAAGAGGAAAAGTGAGAAAGCAAGCTGTCAGGGGTTGGCCCTGTGGGAGTCCAGCGCCCTAACCACCTCCCCACTTGCAGGTCCAATCACAAAGCTTCTTAGCAATTAAGGCCCCTAAGCTTTTCTAGCTTTTGTTTGTCCAGGTTCATCTTCCATTAGGTGTCGGCATTATGCCTTCCTCCTCACTCCCTACTAAGATCAATTTTTCACCCTTCCTGAAACAAGAATTTTCCTACCTAGATGCCAGGGCAACAAATGAAAACTTAATGAGCAAAAATAGAGTTATGCAAGGGCTATGGGGGCCCAGGGGAGGGGCAGCCCTCAGCCTGCGTGCTCCCTGTAGGAGCTGCCAGGTGAGGTAAACCGGGAGAGGCTCTGCAGACACAAAGGCTAGGAGAGCAGAGAGTGCATGGGCAGCTTTCAGAGAGTAGCATGGCTGTGTGATTGAGCAGAGCCCTGGTAGTCCTGGAGGAAGGCTAAGGACAGGCCCTGTTCCTGCCCTACTAAGCTATAGGGTAGGCCAGGGAGCAGAGTAGGGGAGTAAGGAAGCTCCCAGATAAACTCAGTGAAGCAGAGGTCATAAAAAACACGTGTGCAGGTGGGGAGGTGGTTACGGGAGAGCTCACAGTGGCACAGTGTAAACTGGCACTCTGGGAGGCAGTCCCGCATAGGAAGGTTCTTGGTTCAAGTCAGATCTCCCTGGCTAAGCTGGACACGTACTTCCCTGAGCTGGGGGCAGGCTAAGGCTGGCGGTGGATTGATTAAGACAAGATTTGTTGGGGGTTCTCTCTCTATTTCTCGTTTTGCCTTACTCCTGGAAGAAAGAAACAAAGAAACTTTAACAAGGCACAGGATGGGATTAAATATTTAAAACAAAGAAAGAAGTGTTTCAGGGGTGGGTGCATATCAAAGGAGGAATATGGGTTTTTTGCTGTAAGAAGTGTGTGTTTCAGGGGTGGGTGGTATCTAAGGAGGAATATGGTTTTTTTGCTGTGTAAGTTAGATGAAATGTGTGAAGCTTGCAGTTTAATGCATAGCACAGGACAGATTTTCAAGACGGTTTCAGGTTGACACATCGTCTTCACTAGAGTGTGTGATAAGATCCCTGGAATAAGTTTGAGACCCAAGGACACAAGACTTACAGACATAAACACCGAGGCCCAAAGGTTTGAAATTGAGATTCCAGACCAGGCCTTCTGCTGTTCCTGGCAACAACTGTAGGAACTTCCAACTGGAAATTCTGGTTATTAACATCCTTTTAAGATGAGTATCTTGAACTTGCCTTTCTAGAAAGATCCTAAATAAAAGTATAAATGTAATCACAATGATAATGGTACTATTTAAACGAAGCCCCCCTGAGCCACTCCTGAAAGCGCCATTGGCTGATCCGGGAATTCACTCCTTAGATAACCTGGTGGGGGAGAGAGGGAGGACCTTCGCGTTTTAATACAGAACCATTAACTTCAGCTAATAGCAATAACAATGGAGGCGCCTGGTGATTGCGGGAACTTAAATTGTAAATGGAAAACAGGAGGGCACCATTGTTACATGCTAATGAAGTGGCGCCACTCTGACAATGGCTGCTGTAGAAATTAGTCGTGGGCGTGGCATGCCCCCACAGTGGAGAGAAGTCCTGGTCAGGTGCTGGCACTTCAGAGCTCAGAATTAGGATGTCCTCCTTGGCTTTTTGACTCTGTACTTCTTTGAAGCCATTTTTTTCAGTAAGTGCGTATAATCAAACCCAGGGTTTGGGACCAGCAGGTGGCGTGGTGGTTAAGGCGCTGGACACGCCCACATGGCCTTCGAATCCCGCACCTGGTGGCTTGCTTTCTCACTTTCCCTCTCTGTGTGTGTCTTGTTCAGGTCAAATTAAAAAATAAATGAATGGGGGGGGGGGGGGGGGAAGGAACCAGCAGTTAGCGTAATGGCTATGTCGCTGGACTCCCATGTAGTTGACCACGGTTCGTGTCCCAGACCCGGTGCCTTAAAACTCACGCCGGGCGCGTGTGCATGCGTGCCCAAGATCCCGAGAGGAGAATGGAGGAGAAGGGATTGTGGCGTGACCATCCCCCCTGGGGGGTGATTTCTCGCTTTCTGTCTCTAAGTCTCTCTCTGTCTGTCTGGCGAGCGCACGCGCCCTATAGCTAAAAAACCTCTCAAAAAAAAAAATAATAAATGAATGAATGGGGACTTACAGGTGACAGTGTGGTGGTTAAGGTCGCTGGATTCCCACGTGGTCGACCGCGGTTCAAGTCCCGGACCTGGAGGCTTGCTTTTTCGCTTCCCTCTATCTCACTCACTCTGTCCTTCTGTGGTCAAATAAAAATAATAAATAAAGTTAAATAAAATAATTCTTTAAAAATTAATTAATTATTACATAAAAATAAATAAATAATTCTAAAAATTAAAAAAAACAGGAATGGTCTTGCTTGCCATTCAGCCTGGCAACCCAGTAGTTGGTCATCTTTTCTAGTTAAACCAAAAAAAAAAAAGTTACTAGAAAAATCACTTGCAGTTTCCTAAGGCTCTGTTATCCAGAGGCTTTCTGGCTTTTATCCCTTATGCGTGTTTCAAGTCTTCAGCAAGCATACACGTGCATGGGATCGCGTGAGACCTGACGGAGTCTGTCTTCAGCAGCTCCCAGTGGGTAGGAGGTTGCACATGTGAGCATAGAATGCAGAACGTGATGTGCGGCCAGGCAGACGGGCAACTATACAGTGCAGCTGGAGACATGTGGCACAGGGATCCCAGGGAAAGGGCTGTACAGAGAGGGAGCAAAACAGTGCTGCCCTGGGAAGCTTTAGGAAAAAGTGGTCTTTGAGCTGCAGAGATTCTCTCTGCTACTCTATTCTCTCTCCTGGCCCTGTGATTATGTTTAAAATATAGATTCTGGGCCCTCCCTCGGGGACAGATTTTGTAGGTCTAGGGTGAGGTCAGCCTAGAATTCTGATAATAAAAACAAGAGGAGCCACCAGGTGGCGTGGAGGTTAAGGTACTGGACTCCCACATGGCTCACCGCGATTCCAGTTCTGGACCTAGTGGCTTGAAATATTGAGTGCACGTGTGTGCATGCTCAAAATCCTGAAAGGAGAATGGAGAAGGAATAAGGAGAGTGGCTATCCTCTCTGGGGGGTGATTTCTCACTTTCCCTCTCTTTCTCTGTCTCTCTCCAGCGAGTGCACACGCCCTATGGCAAAAACCTCAAAAACCCAAAGTGCTCTGTCATTGTTATGGCCAGCCAGGTTTCGAGCCCTCTGGTACTGTGGGGAAAGCGGGGAATAGCCCAAGTAACCAGCGATATTAGGGTGGATGGTGATGGGGGTGGTAGTACTCTGGGGAAAGATTTCGTATGACCTGATGGGTGCACCCAGTGGATCAGCAGAAAGAAGGGACGCCAGGTTAAGGAAATGTGGGTACAAAGCCCCAAGCCAAGGGAAGTCTACACTGAGGAGTTTGGTGGAGTAAATGAGAAGAGCCAGGCTTGAGACTAGGAAGGGGAAGCTGAGGACAGACTGTTGAAGGTTGAGGGCTGGCTTGGATATGATGCACCAGTCCTGGTGAGCCAGTGAAGTTTTTCCCTGTGTGTGCTACTGTTAGGGTTCAGAGTAACCCGAGATGCCATGGCCAAAGGAAAGTTTATTGAGGGGTTTGAAGCCTGAGGTGCATCAGCCCCTCCTACTGAGGAGACAAAATGTATTTATATGCGAGAGCTGAAGGGGTAGGGTCACAAGAATGGAAGGTACTTTGATTAGCTTACTTGCCACTTTGACCTTATCAGCCCATCTATGGGTGTTGGCTGCCAGTAAAGGAGGACTCTGGCCAGAGGATTCTGGCCAAAGGTCACTGCAACCATCTCCTTGTTTTCTGATGGGAAATTACTTAAAGGCCAATCAGGTGCTGATCTAACAGCTACCTGAATAGAACACAGTAGCCTCAGGGCAGCTCCCTAACCTGGTGATTAGGGGAGCAGAATGCCACTATGGCTGACCCAGTGTTTTGATCCTGGACGTGGTGGCTTGAGAAACCTGCCATGTATGTATGTGTGTGTGCCCAAAATCCAATGGGATGGCAAAATGGAGGAGAAGGGATTGTGGCCTGACCATTTCCCATGGAGGTCATTTCTCTCTTTCTCTCTCCTCTCGGTAACTCTGCCTCTCTTTGGTGAGCATACACACCCTGTGGCAAAATTAAAACAAAACAAAACAAAACAAAAAGTTTCCTTTTGTCCATGGTTTCAGTAACCCTTGGTCATCCATAGTCCAAAAATATTAAATGGAGGGACCAGCAGGTAGCATGATGGTTACGGTGCTGGACACTCCCAATGGCCAACGGTTGGAGTCCTGGACCTGGTGGCTTGTTTTCTCTGTGTGTGTGTGTGTTTCTCTCTGGTCAAATTAAAAATAAATGAATGGGGGCTGGCAGGTGGTGTGGTGGTTAAGGGCTCTGGACTCCCACATGGCCAACTGCGATTCAAATCCTGGACCTGGTGGCTTGCTTTCTCACTTTCTCTCTCTCTCTCCCTCTCTCTCTCTCGTCAAATTAAAATAAATAAATGAATTAAAGGAAAAAAGAATAAAAATTAAATAAGGGGACCAGCAGTTAGCGTAATGGCTATGTCGCTGGACTCCCACGTAGTCGACCGCGGTTCGAGTCCCGGACCCGGCGGCTTAAACTCAGGCCGGGCGCGCGTGCGTGCGTGCCCAAGATCCCGAAGGAGAATGGAGGAGAAGGGATTGCGGCGTGGCCATCCCCCCTGGGGGGTGATTTCCTGCTTTCTATCTCTCTGTCTCTCTCTGTCTGTCTGTCTGGCGAGCGCACGCGCCCTATAGCAAAAACCTCTCCAAAAAAAAAAAAAAAAAAAAAAAATTAAATAAGTATTTTTTAAAATATTAAATGGAAAACCTGGAAACAAATCATTCACTATTTGTTAGCTTGTTAGTTTTTCTTCCTTAAAATTTTTTTTTTTTTTATTGGTAGAGCACATGTGATTGCCAGAAACAGAGAGAGAGGGAAAGAAAGAAATCATCCCCTAGAGGGGATGGCCCCACTGTAATCCTTTCTTCTCTATTCTCTTCTTGGGATTTTGGGCACACACGCACACATGCCTGGCATGATTTCCAAACCACTGGGTCTGGGACTCAAACTGCACAGTTGGCCATCTGGGGTCTAGTGCCTTAATCTCCATGTCACTTGCTGGTCCCATTATCACAGTGCTTATGCTTATAAATAACCCTTATTTTACTTAGTAATGACTCCAGAGTATAATAAAAGTAATACTACCTATTCAAATATGCCAAAGAGAAGCCATAAAGTCCTTCCTTTAAGTGAAAAAGTTAAAATCCTCAACTTAGGGAGAGAAAAAAAATTGTATGCTGAGATTCGCTAAGATCTATAGTAAGAACAAATCTTCAATCCTTAAAATTGTGGAAAAGGAAAAAGAAATTTATGCTAGTTTTGTTGTCATACCTCAAAGTGCAAAAGGTATGGTCATAGTGTGTGATAAGTACTTAGTTAAGATGGAAAAGGTATAGGGCAGCAGATGGCGTAGCAATTATGTCACTGGATTCCCACATGACTGACCATGGTTTAAATCTCAGACCCAGTGGCTTGACACTAACACCAGGCACGTGTAAAGAAAACTCAGCTAGTATGTGTCCATGAGTGCCCAAGATCCCAGGAGGAGAATGGACAAGGGATCGCAGCATGGCTATCCCTGCCCCCCCCCCCCCCATCTCTATTTTTCTCTCTGGTGAATACACATGCCCTAAGGCAAAAACCTAAACAAAAATAAATAAAGATGGAAAATGTGTTCTGACCTGTGCCTGGTGGTTAAGGGAACCAAATCCCATATGGCTGTCCTCACAGTTTGAGTCCTAGACCCAAGGGTTGAAAACTGCCCTGGGGGCCAGCAGATGGTGTGGTGGTTAGGGTGCTGTCCTTCCACATGGCCGACTGCCGTTTCAGTCCTGGACTGGCGTCTTGTTTTCTCACTTTCCCTTTCTCTTTCTCTCTCTCTCTGATCAAAAATAAATAAATAAATAAATAAATAAATAAATAAATAAATAAATAAATAAGGGGGGACCAGCAGGTGGCATGACGCTTAAGGCGCTGAACACTCCCACATGGCTGACCATGGTTCCAGTTCCAGACCTGGTGGTTTGCTTTTTCACTTTCTCTCTCTCTTTCTCTCTCTCTCTGTCTTTCTGGTTCAATTAAAATAAATGAATGAATAAATTAAAAAAAAAATAAGGGACTGGCAGGTGGCATGGTGGTTAAGACACTGAACTCCCACATGGCCGATGAAGGTTTGAGTCCCAGACCTGGAGGCCTGCTTTCCTACTTTCCTATTCTCTCTCTCTGTCTCTCTCTCTGGCCAAATTAAACAAATAATTATGATAATAAATGAAATAAAATTTCAAATCATAATAAAATAAAATTCAATAAATATTGAAAAAAAAAAAAGAAAGGAAAGGAAAGGAAAGGAAACTGCCCTAGGAATATGCGTGTGCGTGGCCCAAGTCCCAACAAGATGGAGAAGTGGAGGGGAAGGGACTGCGGCGTGATCATGCCCCACTGAGAGGTGCTTTCTCTCTCTCTTCTCTGGTGAGCACACATGTCCTCTGACAATAAATCTTTTTTTTTTTTTTTTGATTTGCCTTAGAACATGTGTACTTTCTGGAGAGAGACAGAGAGAGTTAAAGTAAGAAAGAGAGAGGAAAAAAGTGAAAGAGCACCGACCACGGGGGATAGTCACACTGCAGTCATTCTCCATTGCCCCCTCCCTTTAGGATTCTGGGCATGCGGGCATACACCTGACATGTTTCTCAAGTTGCCAGGTCCAAGAATTGAGATGCATTGTCAGTCATGTGGGATCCAGCTGCCTTAACCACTATACCACAGGCTGGTCCTAAAACTTTTTCTAGCAAACAAAAAAAGCAAGCCAGTGGGTGGCATGAAGGTTAGGGTGGCTGGATCCCACATGACAGACTCCGCGGAAGACCCAAGAACTGGAAGTTTGGACATTACGACAGGCGTGAGTGCGTGCATGCCCCAAATCCTAAAGAGAATGGAGAAGAAGGAATTGTAACATCCCTCTTGGGGAGTGATTTCTTGCTTTCCCTCCTTCTCTCTCTGTCTCTCTCCAGTGAGTGGTGAGTGTACATGCTCTATAGCAAAAACAACAACAACAAAAATTTAAAAGGCATTAATTTATGAGTGGAAGCCATGAATGGAAACATCAATTGAGTTTGGTGCTATCTATGGTTTTAGGTCTTTACTGGGGGCCTTAGTACTTATTCCCCAAGGATAAGGTGCTGGGAAGCTACTGTAGACAAAAAGACTGTTTGGAATCAGATTGCCTAATGGTTACACTAGACTCCTACATAGTCAACCGCAGTTTGAATCCTGGACTTGGCAATTTAGACTCACACTGAGCGTATGTGCATGATTGCCCAAGATCCTGAGAGGAAAATAGAGGAGAAGGGATTGTGGCATGGCCATCCCTCCCGAGGGGTGATTTCTCATTCTTTTTTTTTTTTTTTTTTAAGAGAGTTTTTTGCTATAGGGTGCATGCACTCTCCAAAGAGACAGAAAGAGACAAAGAGACAGAAAATGACAAATCACCTCCTGTGGGGATGCCCACACCACAATCCCTTCTCCTCCATTATCCTCTCGGGATTTTAGGCACACACACACACACACACACACACACACACACGCACTGGCCCTGAGGTTTAAGCCGCTGGGTCTGGGACTTAAACCGTGGTCGACTATGTGGAAGTCCAGCAAAGTAACCTTTAGGCTTTGCTGATCCCATAAAAGACTTACTTTTTTTTGAGAGGTTTTTGCTATAGGGCACGTGCACTCGCCAGAAAGACAGAGAGAGACAGAGAGACAGAAAGTGAGAAATCACCTCTTAAGGGGGTTGACCATGCCACAATCCCTTCTCCTTCATTCTCCTCTCAAGATCTTGGGCATGCACACACATGAGCTTGGCGTTGAGTTCAAGTCGCTGGGTCCAGGACTCGAACCGCGTTCAACTACATAGGAGTCCAACAACATAGCCATTACGCCAACTGCTGGACCCAAGACTTCCTTTTTGGAGGGGCCACCTGGTGATGTGGTGTGGTGGTTAAGGCAGCTGTACCCCATATGACCAACTGTGCAGTTTGAGTTCCCAACCCTGTGGCTTGAAAAATACCCTGGACTCATGTGTTTACCCAAAATCCTGAGAGTAGAATGGAGGACAAGGGATTGGGGCGTGGCCATCCCATCTGGGGGGTTTTCTCACTTTCCTCTCTATCTCTCTCAAGTGCATATGCCCTATAGCTAAAACAAAACTAAAACAAAACAAAACTTTGTTTTTGTTATTATTGTTTAATTGTCAGAGAGAGAGAGCGAGCTAGAGCATGTGTTAGTAGTAGCCAGAGAGAGACAGACAGAGAGAGAAGGAGAGAGAGAGGCAGAAAGCAACCCCCAATTACATGTGGTCATGCTGCAATCCTTCACCTCCATTTCTACATCCTGTCAGGATTTCGGGTACATACACATATACACCCAGCTTGTTTTTCAAGCTGCTGGGGCTGGGATTTGAACCACAGTCAACCAAGTGGGTTTCAGCTCCCTTAATCGCTAGGTTATGGAACTGGCCCAAGAAAGACTTTCAAAGATCCTTAATTTTTTTTTTTTTTTTGAGAGGTTTTTGTAATAGGGCACATGTGCTCGCCAGACAGAGAGAGACAGAGAGACAGAAAGCGAGAAATCATCCCTGAGGGGGAATTGCCACACCGCAATCTCTTCTCCTCCATTCTCCTCTTGGGATCTTGGGCACGCACACACACGCGCCTGGCATGAGCTTAAGCCACCAGGTCCGAACCACAATTGACCACATGGGAGTCCAGTGACATAACCATTACGCTAACTGCTAGTCCCCAAAGATCCTTAATTTAAGTGAAGATCCAGATCAAATATCACCTTCTATCAAAGCCTTCTCCGGGACCAGCAGTTGGCATAATGGCTATGTCGCTGGACTCCCTTGTAGTAGACCGCAGTTCAAGTTCCGGACCCGGTGGCTTAAACTCATGCCGGGCACGTGTGCGTGTGTGCCAAGATCCCAAGAGGAGAATGGAGGAGAAGGGATTGCGGTGTGACCACCCCCCCTAAGGAATGGGGGTGATTTCTCGCTTTCTCTCTCTCTCTCTCTCTCTCTGTCTTTCTAGTGAGCACACGCACCCTATAGCAAAAACCTCTCCAAAAAGCCTTCTCCAACCAGCCCCACCTCTACAGTAGGCCATATTACTTGCTCCATATTACTTGCTCCCAGCTCTGTGCTCTCATGGCCCCTATCTTATTAGGTTATAACCAGATATGTACTCATGCTGTTGCAGGATGGCTTCAATGATGTCCACATTCTTGTTTTGGACACAGAGTTGAATCAAACATGCCAATAGTGAAAGCAGAGACAAGCAGGTGGCATGGTGATTAAGGTACTGGACACTCCCACATGGCTGACCACGGTTTGAGTTCTGGACCTGGCAGCTTGCTTTCTCACTGTTTCTCTCTGTCTCTCTCTGGTCAAATTAAAATAAATGAATGAGGGGACCAGCAGGTGGCATGATGGTTAAGGCGCTGGACACTCCCACATGGCTGACCATGGTTCGAGTCCCGGACCTGGTGGCTTGCTTTCTCACTCCTTCCACCCCCGCCTCTCTATGTCTCTTTCTCTGGTCAAATTAAATAAATGAGTAAATTTTAAGAAATTAAAAAAAAGAAAATGAATGAATAAATAAAATAAAATCAATAATTATAAAAAAAATAGTGAAAGCAAAGGGTAGTTTATTAAGTAAAAGCGAAAGTATACTCCTGAGCTGAGAGATAAGAGGAAGTGGCCCCAGCACAAGAAAGAAAGTGGCTCAAGGGCCCCTGTAGTTACTTTTCATGGGGTTTACAATTCCTTAACTGGTGATCATCTACTGGGCCCACTATGTGCTAGATATCTCCAGCCTATTATCACCTGGGGTAGGAAATTTTCTTCTCTAATGGGTTTTACTTTGCTTTCTTTCTTTCTTTTTTCTTTTTAATTTTTTTTATTCTCTTGAGAGATATTTGCTTTAGCAGGCATGTGCTCACTGGAGAGACAGAAAGTGAGGAATCACCCCTGGGGGGATGGTCTTGCCTCAACCCATTCTCCTCCATTCTCCTCTGGGTATTTTGGGCACACATGCACATGCACCTGGCATAAATTTCAAGGCTCTGGGTCCAGGACTTGAACCATGGTTGGCCACATGTGAGTCCAGCGTCTCAACCACTTTGCCACTTGCTGGCCTCCCTAATGGGTTTTTCTATTTAGCCACATAGGCAGAACTCTGGCACCCTTTCCCATTTCCATTTTCTAACTTTCTTCCTGCCTCAGTGCCTGCCTGCCTCTTCCACTGGATGGTGAACTCAAGTTCTACAGTTCTACTTCATTTATCAAGACAACCCCAACTGTGACTATAAACACGAAAATCTCAATAAATGTTGAGCTGAACTGAACTTATGCATCTGTATCTTCTGCAATTATTTCCTTTTGTTTCCTAAATTCTTATATAAGTTAATTTGGAAAATGTCAGCCTGTCTTAGCTGTCCTTAGAGGAAAGGAGGAAAAGGGCACTTGTTCACCTCAGGACTGAGAAAAAGCACATCCCTGGAGATTAGGGATTGTTACTGCTGTGGAAATGCAAGTGAGGGACCCCACAGGGAGGAAAAGAGGCAGCAGGAAATGCCAGAACAATGTCAACTGTTTTTTTTTTTTTTCCACCTGAAAAATGTCCTTTTGCAATCTCTTCCTTCCTGAAATCTGAATTGTCTTGGATGCTCTACACAGAGGGCCCTGTACCCCGTGAAGGGTCTGATGTGTGTTTGTGTGCAGAGGGTGGAGGGCAGCCTCCTGATTATGGGCTACCTCAGGTGGGATAGGAAGAATCAAGACCCGAGGGTTGCTTCATGGTTGCCCAACATCCTATCACCCTCCTGCCAGCTAATCAGAACATGGGCATATGCGGTAGAGCACACTTGTTTAAAACTTTTTTAGGAGTTATTTTATTTAACTTTATTTATTCATTTTCATTTATTTTAATTTGACCAGAGAAGGACACAGTAAGAGAGAGAGAGAGAGAGAGAGAGAGAGAGAGAGAGAGAGAGAAAGTCGCCAGGTCCAGGACTCGAACCACAGCAGGCCATGTGGGAGTCCAATGCCCTTAACCGCCACGCCTCCTGCTGGCCCCTAAATTTTTAAGAGCTTTATTTATTCTTTTTGTTGTTGTTTTTTAAAGAATTGCTTTATTTAACTTTATTTATTCATTTTGATTTGACCAGAGAAGTATAGATCAAAAGAGAAAGAGAGAGGGAAAGTGAGAAAGCAAGCCACCAAGTTCGGGACTCAAACCATGGTTGGCCATGTGGGAGTCCAGCACCCTTAACCACCACGCCATCTGCCAGCCCCTTATTTACTCATTTCTTCAATGAGCAGAGAGAGAGAGAGAGAAAGGACAAATAGCACCCCCCAACAAAGTCTTGACATCATGCTCCACTCAGCCAGCCAGGATCACAGGCATACACAAGCCTGGTGAACCCAGGGAGGTCACTGGTTGTGAACACAGGAACTTCCAACATGGGCCAGCCTCACGGAGCATCAAGTTGTACCTTCGAACCACTGTCCAGCCCTAGGAAAGACCTTCTGAGACAAGGAGATGGAGGTTTCTGGGAGAAAAAACAGAGACATGAATGTAGCCTTTATTTCTTCTGTGTCTCCCCATCTCCGTTGCTCATATCTGTTGTTCTCGGTGGCTCTCAAACCAATCCTCTGCCTCTCTTTGTCCTCCCCACTTCTACTCGGAGTCCTCTGCAAACCCTTTGGGTCTGCTACAGAGAGGAAGCTGGAAGCTGACTATGGCGGAGAGCCACAGGCCACGGACTCCAGCTTTCCCTTAGGATCTGGATGGTGTTTACCTTGTCCCCAGCCTGGAAATCATTTGTGGCACTCTCTGCCTTACTGAAGAAAAATGGATTTTGTCTCAATTCCTGATTCCTGTTTAAATATTTAGTTTAATCAGCACAAGCCCAAGTGCCTTTTCCATTTCCCCTGGTGCCTGGGAGCCATGCTGACACCAGTGTCATAAATAATGCATCCGATCCCAGCAACGTGCCACAGGCTCGGAGCCACTCCATCCCTCATGGCTCCAGGCCTGCCCTCGGCCGGCCGCAGAAGCTGTGAGTGAAGCTGGACTGGTGTGGGAAAGTCAGTCTGCAGGCCCACAGGGTTCAGCCTCACAGTTATTCCTGGAGTTGCAGAGACAAGCAAGCACACCCAGACGGAGGGTCCTTGGAGGGGTGTGAGATAGGCGTTCCTTGCAGGGGATAGAGGAGGAGGTAGGAACACCAAGGCCTTCGGGGTTGCTCTGACCTGGTGGGAAGACTTCAGGGTCACCTGAGAAAGGTTCTACTTAAAGGCTGGCAACACTCCGAGTGGCTGACCATATGGGTTCCAATCAGGAGACCTCCCTCAACACATCATGTGTACACATCTATGATCTAGTGCTGGCTGAAGTTGGAGTGGATCATGGTGTCATGAACTTTTACGGATGCTGTCTCTTTGTCACTACCTCTCTGTCCCTCTTTCTCTCTCGCTTACAGAGGTACTAAAGAAAGAAAAAGAAAACAACACCGCAAAGCAGCAGCTTTAAAGAAAGAAAAAAGCAAAGGTCCCACTTCCAAGGCTCTGTATGAACGTGGAGCAGAGGACAAGGACACCAGATTCAAGGAGGCACTTGAGTTCAAGAACAGAAGAAGGAAACTCCATGAAATGCTGGAAACTTCTCTCCTCCCTCCACCTCCAGAATTCTAGCTCTCAACATGGCTCCATCCTTCTTTCCAAGATCACAGTCTAGGTTTCACTCCTTTATCCTTGGAGGCTATGGGGGGAAAGTTGAGGCTTCTAGAGGATGGCCTCTTTGTCTCTTCTTACAGTGTGAAACCCATGGTGAGATTTGGCTGACAGGTTCTGGGAGCTGTTGGCCAAAACTTCAAAAAGTTTAAACTGCCTCCAGGTGCCCAGTCTCCGGAGCCGGCTCCTCAGTGCTCTGATCTGCTCAATTAACCATGAAACATTGGGTTCGTTGCCACTAATGATATGGTCTTGGCCTGGTTTTGTAAAAGCAGTTCCTTGGGGCAGCTTTTTAATGCTCTTTTTTTCCTCCAAAACTTTGCAGAGATAAAAGGAGACATAAACAATGATTTATTTATCCAGGAGTTCAAAGTTGAGCTTTGTGCTCTCCAAAATTTTTGGTCTTTTTGAAATCAATAGTGCAAATAAACATCCCTCAAACTCTTATAGAAAGGGCAGTTACTTCAAACCTATAGATAAAGATAAAAGGAACTGATGAAAGGAGCAGTCTCTCTCCCTCCGAATGGTGGGGTGGTGGGTAGGAGGATTCCATGAATTACCCAGTTGCCACCTTTGAAGTCATCTACAACATAAAATATCTAGGCCAGAATCCTATCAATTCACTTCAAACTGCCTAGGACCTACAGAATTTATCAATAAGGGGGCCTACAGGTGGCGTGGTGGCTGAGGGCTCTGGACTCCCACATAAATGACCATGGTTTGAGTCCTGGATCTGGCAGCTTGCTTTCTCACTTTCTCTCTCTCTCTCTCTCTCTCACCCTGTCCCTCTCTGGTCAAATTTTAAAAATAAATAAATAAAGTTAAATAAAATAATTCTTTAAAAAAAATAAAAAAGGAATCACAAAAGGAGGGCCAGCAGGTGGTGTGTTGGTGAAGAGGTCAGACTCCTATATGTTTGACCGTGGTTTGATTTGAGTCCTGGACCTGGTGACTTGCTTTATCACTTTTTCTCTTTGTCTCTCTGTTTCTATCTGGTGAATGCACATGTCCTATAGCAAATTAAAATCATCATCATCATCATCATAGTAGGGACCAGCAGGTGGTGTGGTGGTTGAGGTGTTGGACTCCCATGTGGTTGACTGCAGTTTGAGTCCTGGACCTGGGGACTTGAAACTCATTAGGCGTGTGCACATATGTTCCCAAAATTCAGAGAGGAGAGTGGGGCGATTGAGGAGTAGTCATTCTCCCAGGGGATGATTTTTTTCACTTTCTGACTCTCTGGTGAGCGCACACACCATATAGCAAGAATCTCTCTCTTAAAAACAAAAACAAAAACAAAAACAAAAACAAAAACAGTCAGTAAAGGAAAGATGGCAGGGGAAGTGGTCCCCAAAGGCTGAAGGCCACCACCTTTCCAAGTCTATTCAATAGTTGCTCTGGTTTGTTGCTCTGGTTTGTCACAGTTGAACTCCTCCCTTGTTCACTTGGCTTCCGGGACTATATTCCTCTGACTTTTTTCCTACCTCCTGCATTGCTCACACAGTCCTCCTTTGTGGCTCTCTTTCTCCTGATCACTGTATGGGTAGTTCTAGGTCTTGGCTGCATATTGGAATTGCTTAAGGATTTTCTTTTTAAGCTTTTTATTTCCAGAGGTGGGGGTACCCCTGACAGGTTTTGCTACCCTGCAATCTTCCCCCTCACATTTCAGCCAGCCATGATTACAGGTACCTACAGGTGCACACTCTGATTCAGGTTGACCTGGTATCCAAACCTGGGCCTACCATGTGGCATCAGTATTGCATGGTGGTGCCTACTTGTAGCACCACAGCGGGACAAGATGTTTTTGTTGTTTGTTTGTTTTTCCATAGGGCGTATGTGCTTGGCAGAAAGAGACAAAGACAGAAAGAGAAAAAGTGAGAAATCATCCCTCAGGGAGGACAACCACACTGCAATCCCTTCTCCTCCATTCTCCTCTAGGGATTTTGGGCATGCATGCACATGTGCCCAGTGTGATTTTCAAGCTGCTGGATCTGGGACTCAAACTATGGCGGGCCATGTGCGAGCCCTAGTACCTTAACCACCCTGTTTGCCCCTGACTAGGATTTTTTTTTTTTAAACTGAAAAACAGGGTCTATTCCAAAACAAATCAGGAACTCTGGGGATGAGGCTTGGCATTGTCATAAGAGTTTCCTTGGTGTAAGCAGAGTACATAATCCCTGCTCTTGATGCTGGCTTTCCCAAAGCTCAGGCCTCTGTCCCCCTCTTCACCCACACTCCTTTGTAGGTGATCTCACCAGTCCCAGCTTCAAGCCGCCATGACTCAGATTTATATCTCTAGCGTAGGACTTTCTGCTGAGCTCCAGAGCCCAGATACAATGGTCTGTTTAGCATTTCCAAATGGGTCTATAAGTTTTGTCTTCCCTACACCCAATCCTTTTGTAAGAGCTATTGGCTCTACCTTAGAAATATGTCTCTGGGACTAGCAGGTGGCATGGAGGTTAAGGGATCCCATACAGCCAACTCCATGGTTCAAGTCATGGACCTGGTGGCTCGAAAATCACACCAGACATATGTATGTGCATGGCCCAAATCCCAACAGATGGAGAGATGGAGGAGAAGAGATTTCAGCCTGACCATGTGCCATTGAGGGTTTTTTTTTCTGTCTTTATCCAGTCAGTGCACATGCTTCATGGCAAATATCAATAAACAAACAAATAAATAAAAATTAAATAAGAGGGGCCTGCAGGTGGTACGGTGGTTAAGGGTACTGGACTCCCACATGGCCAACCATGGTTCGAGTCCTGGACCTGGTGGCTTGCTTTCTCAGTTTTCCTCTCTCTCTTTCTTTCTGTTCCTCTCTGGTCAAATGAAAATAAATAAATAAATAAATAAATAAATAAATAAATAAAGTTAAATAAAATAATTAAAAAAAGAAAGCCTTTAAAACAATTGAATAAGGGACCAGCAGTTAGCGTAATGGCTATGTCGCTGGACTCCCACGTAGTTGACCGCGGTTTGCGTCCTGGACCCGGTGTCTTAAAACTCACCCCGGATGCGTGTGCGTGCGTGCCCAAGATCCCAAGAGGAGAATGGAGGAGAAGGGATTGCGGCGTGGCCATCCCCCCGGGGGGTGATTTCTCGCTTTCTGTCTCTCTGTGTCTCTCTCTGTCTGTCCGGTGAGCGCACGCGCCCTATGGCAAAAAAACCTCTCCAAAAAAAAAAAAAAACAATTGAATAAGAAAGAAAAGCAAATTTTTATAGACAGGACCCTTATATTCTTTTTTTAAAAAAGAATTATTTTATTTAATTTTATTTATTCATTCATTCATTTTAATTTGACTAGAGAGAGACACAGAGGGAGGGGGCAGGGGAAGTGAGAAAGCAAGTCACCAGGTTCTTGACGCGAACCATGATCAGCCACGCAGGAGTGTCCAGCGCCTTAACCACCACACCACTCGCTGGTCTCAGGACCCTTATATTCTTGGTAGCACCCCCACCCCAAACCACCACTACTATAGAAGCATAGATTAGCACCTGGGAAGCCAGAGTGCTTCCTGACAGAGAGACCCAAATAAGGTACTAGTTGGCACCTCACCCTCTTGGAAATCCATTTCTCACGCACGGGATGTCGCTGTCTCTCTTGTGTGCTTCCACCAGCCCTTAGTTGTGTTATTTTCTCTCAACATTAAGCTAACCATGTCAACTAGAAGCAGAGACAGACCCAAGAGAGATCAACAAATTGAGCTACTTCAGGAGTCTGAGTAGGACTTAGATGGAGCAGCTAAGGGCCCACTTCTTTCTCTGTATGTTTTTTTTATTCTCTTATTCTAGTTCTATGTCTTAGTCTCTGTATATTGTGTTTCAGGGTTTTCTGGCTGAAAATGTTTACTTAAAATTGAGTGGCGGGGGCCTCGCATGTGGCATGGTGGTTGGGGTGCTAGACTCCCATGTGACTGATTACAGTTAGAGTCCTGGACCTGGTAGCTTACCTTCTCACTTTCTGTCTGTTTCTGTCTCTCTATGGTCAAATAAGAATAATAATAAATGAATAATGAATAACATTAAATAAATAATTTTTTTGTTTGTTTAAACTTGGGGTCAGCAGATGTGTGTGCGTGCATGCCCAAGATCCCGGGAGGAGAATGGAGGAGAAGGGATTGCAATGTGGCCATCCCCCAGGGGGTGATTTTTCACTGTCTCTTTCTCTATCTCTGGTGCGCATATGCACCCAAAGGCAAAATCGTCTTTAAAAAAAATTGAGTAGTAGATAGCATCTGTATTGGTTTATGGAACCAACAGATGGTGCAATGGTTATGTCACTGGACTCCCATGTATTCAAACATGGTTTGAGTCCCAGACCCAGAGACTTAAAACTCATGCCGGAAAATCAAAACAAAACAACTCACCCTGGGCGTGTGTGTGATTGTGCCCAAGATCCCAAGAGAAGAAAGGAGAAGGGATTGTGTGAGCATCCCCCCGGGGGAGGTAATTTCTCACTTTCTTTCTCTGTCTCTCCAGCGAGTGTACATGCCCTATAGAAAAAAATCACTTCAAAAAAAAAAAAAAAAGAAAAAAGATATCATCTGTATTAGTTTTCTAGGACTGCTCTAATGAATTACTACAAACTGAGTGGCTTTAAACAACAGAGATGTATTCCCTCATGGTTCTTCAGGCCAGCACTTAAAATTTAGGTGTTAGCAGGGTTGTTGGCTGCTTCTGGAGACGCTGAGAGAGTCTGTCCATGCCTCTCCCACATCTCTGGTGTTGCTGGCAGTCCTTAGCATTACTTGATGTGTAACTCCAATCTTTGCCTTGCACTTCGCATCTTCACATGACCTTCTCTTCTTTGTGTCTTCCCTTCTGTCTCTTTGTTTTTTGTAATTTGCTAGAGTGTGTATGCTCACCAGAGAGAGACTTAGACAGAGAAAGGGAGAAAGCATAACCATGGGAAAGAGTCACGCTGTAGTCCCTTCTCCATCTGTACTTCCTTTTAAGATTTTGTTTTCTTTTGGGACCAGCAGATGGCGTAATGGATATGTCACTGGACTCCTATGTAGTCGACCACTGTTCAGGTCCCAGACCTGGTGGCTTAAACTCAAGCCAGGTGCGTGTGCGTGCGTGCCCAAGATCCCGAGAGGAGAATGGAGGAGAAGGGATTGCGGTGTGGCCATCCCCCCCTGGGGAGTGATTTCTCACTTTCTGTCTCTCTTGTCTCTTTCTGACGAGTGCACGTGCCCTATAGCGAAAACCTCTCCAAAAAAAAAAAAAAAAAAAAGATTTTGTTTTAAGAGAATTATTTTATTTCAATTTATTTATCTATTTATTTATTTATTTTAATTTGACCAGCGAGTGACAGAGTGAGAGAGAGAGAGAAAGACAGTGAGAAAGCAACCCGCCAGGTCTGGGACTCAAACCATGGTCGACCATGTGGGAGTCCAGCACTCTTAACCACTATGGCACCTGACAGCATCCCTTTTAAGATTTTGGGTATAGGGCCCAGTAGGTGTCATGGATGGTTAAGGGTGCTGGACTCCAATATGTCCATCTGTGGTTCAAGTCCAGGACCTGGTAGCTTGTTTATTCATTCTCCCTCTCTGTCTCTCTCTGATGAGCACATGTGCCCTATAACAAATTAAAGATAAATAAATAAATAATTCTTTAAAAAAATAAAAAAGGTTTTGGGCGTGCATATACACGTGCCCAGTGTGTTTTTCAAGCTGCTGTGTCTGGGACTTGAGTCTCATAGTCATCTATGTAGAATCCAGATCCTTAATCACTAGACCATGGGCTGACCCTCTTTTGTCACTTATAAGGACTCTTGTCATTGGATTTTAGGTCCACCCTAATCCACAATGATCTCATCTTGAGCTCCTTAACTTAATTACATCAGCACCCTTTCCCCAAATAAGTTCATATTCACAGGTTCCAGGTGGACACATCTTTTGGGAAAGACTCTCATTCAACACATTTCACTGTGTTACAGGCAAAAGGGTAAAGTGAGAATTAAATTTGTTTTTATTATTTTTTTTAATTGAGAGAATGTACCCCCTTCCCTTATGGGGCATGGTCACACTGTCACCCTTTTTTCTTTATTTTTCTGTAGAACAGAAACAGTGAGAAGGAAAGTAAGAAATCATCCCCTAGAGGGGACGGCCATGCCATAGTCCTTTCTCCATTCTCCTCTTGGGATTTTGGGCACACGTGCACACACACCCAGCATGAGTTTTAAGCCACTGGTCCGGGACTCAAACTGTGCTTGGCCATATCGGAGTCCAACGACATAACCACTATGTTTAACTGCTTTTCCCCTTGCATGTTTTTCAAGCCTCCGGCATAAGGATTTGAACTGTAGTTAGCCATGTGGGATCCTGATCCGTATTCATAGTCTTTAACTGCTACACCATGGGCCGGCCCTATATTTGCTTTTTTAGGCCATGTCCCTCCCCTTGGTTTTTGTTTTAATTGCCAGAGGGTGCATGCATACTAGCCAGCCAGAAAAGAAGAAAGTGGGCGTGGTCATGACGGAATCCCTTGTCCTTCATTTCTCCATCCTGCCAGGATTTGGGGTACGCCTACACACCTGCCCAGTGTGTTTTTCAAGTTACTGGGGCGGGATTCAAACTATAGTCAGCCAGTCATATGGGATCTGGCTCAGTAACCACTAGATCATGGGGCTGGCCCTTCCTACCCCAGCTGCTTTTCAGTTCTGGGAGAGAAGAGTGAGGGTTGATGCGGAGTTCTCTGTTAATGCTTGTTGAAAATGTTGTTCGCTGGCTCTGGTGAGATGGTCAACCCTGAGCATTCCCTCTTGGCTCCACCTTGCGCCTTGGGTATTGGGCAGTTAGTCGTGTGGCTCTGCCTGGGCTCTGTCTATTTGCACACTTGGACCTGGACTCTGATCTCTTGAACCAGACCTGCTAAACCTGTTTCCACCCATACTGAAGTACTCAGGGAACCTGCTTCTTCCCCTGGGGCCAGGGTTGGGCTTATTCTTTAGAGCAGACAGGCTGGGCCCTGGGTTGATGGTGACACAAAAGAGAGTATTTCCAGCTCTGTTCTTTCTGCTAAACTCCAGACCTGGTTATCCAACTGTTTACGAAAGATGAAACAATTATCTGGATGTTTCTCAAGGGACCTAGATCACAACTTTTCCAACATGGAACCAACATGGAAACTCTCCTCTGAATTCTCTACTCACTGAACTCTGCTTACCTCTCTCCACTTTTCCACTCATGGTCTTGGTACCATCCTGTTACTCCACGTCCCGCCGAAGGCACTAGATCCTATAGCTTGTACCTCTTAATAGCTCTCAAACCCATTACATCTCACTCCTACTGCCCGTCCTCTAGGCCAGGCCGTCGCCCCTTCTCACCAACTTTCTAGCTGATCTCATTTGGGCTCCCCACCCTCTAATCTATTAAAATTCTCTGCTACAGCCTGAATTATACCTATATTACTCCTTGTGATGTCTTTCAGCACTTCTTACTGCTGCTAAGGATTCTTTTTCCAGACATCACATCTGATACTGCCCAGCTATCTATCATTCAAATTTACAGAGAAAAAAAGGAAAACTCTGGGGTCAGTTAGCTTTCCATCTGGGATCTGGGGGTTTATCCTTGCTCCCGTCATGTCTCCCAGTGCTCTTCCACTATCTGTAGGTGGTGTCACTAGAAGGAACCTTCTTGTGGATGCAACAGAGTGGATGAACTAGCTGCCCACTCAGAGCATGATGGAAATATGAGATCCTAACATACATATTTCCAAAGCCAGGGCCTTCGGAGATTGGTCCTGAATTTCACTTTTGTTTTAGAGAGTTTTTTTTTGCTATAGGGCATGTTCGCTTGCTAAAGAGACAAAGACAGAGAGAGAGAAAGAAAGTGAGAAATCATCCCCCGGGAGGATGGCCAGAGATCACCCCCATCCCCCCCAACCCCTCCACCCCCGCCAGGAGGATGGCTACTCTGCAATCCCTTCTCCTCCATTCTCCTCTTGGGATCTTGGGCATGCACACATACAAGCCTGGCATGAGTTTCAAGCCTCCGAGTCTGGGTCTCAAACCATGGTTGGCCATGTGAGACTCCAGTGACATAACCGCTACACTATCTGCTGGCCCTGACTCTCATGGTTTTAGCACAGGGGATTGACCAAAGGAGAAGCTGTAGGACTCCCAACCCTGGTTTCCTTTTTCTCAGGGGCGCTCCTTTGAGGCTTGCTGTCTGTCACATGCCAACCTTTCTCTTGGAATATACTTCTTTGGCTTTAAAACCCAGGACTTAACACTGTCTGAAAGAGGTTGTTCTTTTTTTTAATAATTTCACTAATTAACAAAATAAATTAATAAAAGGAGGTTAAAAAAAAGAAAAATCTTGGGACCAGCAAGTGGCATAATGGTCACATTGCTGGACTCACACAGTCGACTGCAGTTCAAATACCAGACCCAGTGGCTTAAAACTCACGCTGTGGGACCAGAAGATGGCGTAATGGCTATGTTGCTGGACTCCCATGTAGTCGACCATGGTTCGAGTCCCAGACCCGGTGGCTTAAACTCACGCTGGGCGCTTGTGTGTGCATGCCCAAGATCCTGAGAGGAGAATGGAGGAGAAGGGATTGTGGCATGACCACCCTCCCTGGGGGATGATTTCTCACTTTCTGTCTCTCTGTCTATCTGTCTTTCTGGTGAACGCACATGCCCTACAGCAAAAAAACCTCTCAAAAAAAACCCCAAAAAAACTCACACTGGGCATGTGTGCATGCGAGCCCAAAATCCTAAGTGGAGAATGGAAGAGAAGGGATTGTGGTGTGGTCATTCCCCCTAGGGGATGATTTCTCGCTTTCTATCTCTCTGTCTCCTTCTCTCTCTCTGGCAAGCACACATGCGCTTTAGCAAAAATCTTTCTAAAAAAAAAAATCAAGACCGGCAGGTGGCATGGTGGTTAAGGACACTGGACTTCCACGTGGCCAACCATGACCTGGTGGCTTGCTTTCTCACTTTCTCTCTTTCTCTGTGTCCCTCTCTGGTCAAATTAAAATAAATAAATAAAGTTAAATAAAATAATTATTTAAAAAATATAATTTATTTATTTATTTAATTCTATTTGTTATTATTATTTTTAACTTGACCAGAGAGAGACAGAGAAAGAAAGGGAAAGCGAGAAAGCATGCTGCCATGTCTAGGACTCAAACCACAGTCGGCCATGTGAGAATCCAGCACCTCTAACCACCATGCAACCAGATGGCCCCCTAAATAAAATAATTCTTTAAAAAGAATTTGTGTCTCTCTAGTCAAATTAAAAATCAGAAAATAGGGGAGCCAGCAGTTAGCGTAATGGCTATGTCGCTGGACTCCCACGTAGTCGACTGCTGTTCGCGTCCGGGACCCGGTGGCTTAAAACTCACGCCGGGCGCGTGTGGGTGCGTGCCCAAGATCCCGAGAGGAGAATGGAGGAGAAGGGATTGCGGCGTGGCCATCCCCCCTGGGGGGTGATTTCTCGCTTTCTGTCTCTCTGTCTCTCTCTGTCTGTCTGGCGAGCGCACGCGCCCTATAGCGAAAACCTCTCAAAAAAAAAAAAAAATCAGAAAATAGGTGGCTGCGTGGCTGCGGTTGCAACTGGAGCAGAGCGCTGCACAGTGCGATGCCCTGGAGATTTCCCAACACCCCAGCCTGAGAACCAGTGAGGATGGGTGAGCAAGGAATTGCACACACCTGAGATGCACTACGGAACAACACGTGCCAGAAGTGGAAGTCCAGGTCAAATGCAAAGGGACGGCATCACTGGGCAGTCAAGAATGTCAGTTGTATCCAAGACGTTCTCAGCAGCAGCAAGTACCTGTTGTGGATTTCCAGGCAGAACTAAGGTACTCTTAGCTGAGACACCAAGACGCGGTTAAAGCAGTATTAAAACACTGACGCTTGGGACCAGCAGTTAGCGTAATGGCTATGTCGCTGGACTCCCATGTAGTCGATCGCGGTTCGAGTTTCAGACCTGGTGGCTTAAACTCACGCTGGGCACGTGTGCGTGCGTGCCCAAGATCCCGAGAGGAGAATGGAGGACAAGGCATTCTGGCATGGCCGTCTCCCCTGGGGGAGTGGGGTGTGATTTCTCACTTTCTGTCTCTCTGTCTCTGTCTTTCTGGTGAGCGCATGCGCCCTCTGGCAAAAACCTCTCAAAAGAAATAAATAAATGCATAGAGAAATTTTTTTTAAAAATCAGAAAACAGGAACAAAGATATATAGTCTCTTATCCAAACCTGGCCTCCTGTTTCAGATTAATTTCATTCTAGACACCTAGGCTCCTTTCCTGGGTTTGATATCACAAAGCTCTCAGACTGTGGAGATCACCTTCTTCCTTTTTTTTTGGATGTATAACAACTCCATCCCTAAGTTGAGTCAAAGATCAACTCTCCATCTCATCTATGGCTTTCTTGCAGCATCTACTTCTCTTCAGCCAAACGGTAAAATGCTGAAGACTGACACAGAGAAGGTCTTGGGCCTTCAGGCATTCACTGACACTTGATTTTTTTTTTAAGAATTATTTTATTTGATCTTATTTATTATTATCATTTTAATATTTCCAGAGAGAGTAGTTGGGAGGTGATGTGGTGGTTGAGGGAATTAGACTCCCACATGGCTGATTGTGGTTTAGGTCTTGGACCTGGCAGCTTACTTCCTCATTTTCCCTGTCTCTCTGTCTCTCTCTTTCTCCCTCTCGAGTCAAAGTTAAATAAATAAATAAAGTTAAATAAAATAATTATTAAAATAAATTGGGAGGGCCAGGTAGTGTAGTGGTTAAGGGCACCGGATTCTCACATGGCTTACCGCGGTTCAAGTCCTGGACCTGGTGGCTTGCTCTCTCACTTTCTCTCTCTTTTTTTTTTTTTTGGAGAGGTTTTTCGCTATAGGGCGCGTGCGCTCGCCAGACAGACAGAGAGAGACATAGAGACAGAAAGTGAGAAATCACCTCCCGGGGGGATGGTCACGCCGCAATCCCTTCTCCTCCATTCTCCTCTCGGGATCTTGGGCACGCACGCACATGCGCCCGGCGTGAGTTGTAAGCCACCGGGTCCGAGACGCGAACCGCGGTCGACTATGTGGGAGTCCAGCGACATAGCCATTACGCTAACTGCTGGTTCCCTTTCTCTCTCTCTTTATCCCTCTTTGGTCAAATTTAAATAAATAAGTAAACAAACAAACGAACTTAAATAGAATAATTCTTTTAAAAAAAGAAGAAAGAATTTTCAAGAGAGAGAGAGACAGAGAAAGAAAGGGAAAGTGAGAAGAAAGCAAGCTTCTAGGTCTGGGACTCAAACCACATTCAGCCATGTGGGAGTCCAGTGCTCTTAACCACCATGCCACCTGCTGGCCATGACACTTGGATTTTTTTTTTCCTCTTTTTTGACCACCCCCCCGGGGGGGGGGTTGGAGGAGGGATGACATGGTATAATCCCTTCTCCACTCTATCTCCAGAGATTTGGGGCATGCACATACCCCCGGCATAATTTTCAAGATGTTAGGTCCAGGAATTGAACCGCCGTTGGCCAGCCCAGTGCCTTAACTGCCACACTACCTGCTGACCCTAACACATGGTTCTTTACGTATTTATATTGTATTGTATTTATTTATTTATTTTCTTAGGGATTTTTGCCAGGAGGTGTGTGTGCTCATCAGGGGGAGACAGAGAGACAGACACAGTGAGAGGGAAAGTGAAAAATCACCGCCCAGGGAGGATGGCCACATGGCAATCCTTTCTCCTCCATTCTCCATCTTGAACATACACACACACACATATGCACCCAGCCTGAGTTTCAAGCCACTAGGTCTGTGACTCAAACTGTGGTCAGCCATGTGGGAGTCCAGCACCTCAACTACCCCACCACCTACTAGCTCGTTTGCTCTAATTCTTAAACAACCAAAGTAGGAGTGAAATTTGGGCGGCTTGATGCTTGATGACAAGTCTGTGATCTACACCATGCAGCCCTAGGAAAGAGAGGAGCCTTTGTTTTCTTTGAAGACTTCCACCTTTCTTTGGAGGTTTCTTTCGATCTTTAAACATTTTCTGAATACCCTTAAGGGCGTGCAAACCTCTCTGGTTCTAGGGTGTATGAAAGTTTCATAGACAAAGTCCTTGCATTCAGCTCTTCTCCTGGTTCTCTATACTGAGCCTGTCATTCACTGGCATTTATTCTGACAGATTTTGAGCCCCTGATACAGAGGACACAGGCCTGGGAACTAGGGGCAGAGGAATCTAGAGGAAGGAGAGGATTCCAGGTCTTGCCACCATCATTATCCCCTGCTCTCCTCCCTAAGTCTCTGAGGTCTTTTGTGGGCTCTGGATAAGCTATTCCTAAAGGGAGAAGGTGGGTATGGATATAGGGAGTTTGCCTGGCACCTTTCACCCATTGACTGTGGTTACTACAGTCATCACCAGCGTCTGGTAAGGACATGAGACAGGCAGACAAGGAACTAACAAAACTACAGATATATCTTCAGGAAGAGGAATTGCTCATTTACTAAAAAATAATGGGAAAGCACCCTAAGGCTTGTGATCCATTTCTTTGCAGTTTATTGTTTCTTTTTTCACTCAGAGAAATGCTTTATGGTTCAGAGCATTTTAGGTCAGAGGAAAAGGCTGAATTATAATCCTAATGGTGCTGCAAGTTGACTGTAAGACTGCAGGTGAATTATTCAGCCTATTTATTTGTCAGCTCAGAAATGGAGAGAGTGATGTCAGATATGTCATAATATGTTTTTGGTGAGATCTTCAGTAAAAAGAGTAAGATAAACAACAGGTATGCATTTGCATGCTTGCATAAGAGAACACTTTTGCTTTCTTCTGAGGGTCAGAAGAGCTGACAACAGCTCACAGTTTAACACATGGCATAAAACCCCTGGGAACTTGAGGCTTTCAGGGGTTAAGAAAAAGCAACAGACACCTGCTATTTGCATAATGCTCTGTACTTTCTGTTGTACAAAGCATTTTCAGATATCATCACAACTGATTGTTACCACACCTGCGAAATGAAATTAGTGTCCCCATTTTATAGATGAAGAAACAGGTCACAGAGTCATGTAATTCAGGCAAAGGTGCTTTCTTTCTTTTCTTTTTAAATATTGCCTCAACTATTCAGAATATTATTTTTTTCATGTCAATAATTTGGATAAGGGACCGTCACAAATGACATCATGGACAACCGAAACACGGCCTTCTCTTCTGGGGACATCTCCGGCTCCTGCAAAGACTTCAGACCCAGAGCCAGTAGCACAGAGCTGCCCATCACAGGACACTCCCAACAGCCCACAACAGAGAGGGATCATCTTCATATTTATGGCGCAACATCTGGGAGTAGTTTGGAATGCACTGGCTTCTCTAGAGAAATTTATTCCTGGGACCAGAGGATGGTATAATGGTTATGTCGCTGGACTGCCACGTAGTTGACTACGGTTCGCAACCTGGGCCACCGGCTTAAGACTCATGCAGGTTGCATGTGGGTGGCTGCCCAAAATCCTGAGAGGAGACGAGAGGAGAAGGGATTGCAGCATGGGCATCCTCCCTGGGGGGTGATTTCTTCCTGTCTCGGGCAAGTGCACAAAAATCTCTCTAAAAAAACGAAAAAGAAAGTTATTTGTGTTCATTTCGGGGATAGTCAGCCTAAGGCCCAACTTGGTCATGTTTCTGTGAGGGTAGGATGGCTCTGTAAACCAGGGTTGTCTAGAGAATTGTAGCATGGGAAAATAACCATTTGAAAGCTTTAGGCACATAATGAGTTAAACTGTCCATCAATAACAAGCTGGTTGACAGTAACTCCTCCTTTGGGGGTGCTGGACAAAGAAAGCCTTCCTCTTTCAAAGGTCTCTTGGCACTTGGTAGCCCACCCTTTACATAGGGCCGGCCGGCCGTAGGGCCGCCTAGGGGCAGAGCCTCCGCGTATGGGCCAGATGGTTCTGCACTGCCCGGTTTTGGGTGAAGGATGGCAGACCTGCCTGGTGTGGACACAGAAGGGAGCCAGTTTGTGCTGCCCCGGGCCCAGCCGGGACCCTGGGGAAGGTGCGAGCATCTGGGGTCTTCCTGGCCTCAGGGCCCTCAGGCTTCAGGCCGGCAGCTTAGCCTCCCCATGAGGAAGGGAGGAAGGCGCCCTGCAGCCTGCACTTATTTGCATCTCAGAGTTTGCATCGAGCCTGGCGCTCGCGTGCTTCAGGTCACACGTACTGGGGTTCCCCGGGGACAGTAGCAGGGAAGGAGGACCTGTCTCTCGGGGTGGGCAGGTGACAAGGTGCCCTGGGTAGGGCAGGAGGCACTCTGGAGCGGCGACCCCAGTTCCCACCCGGATTCCCTATAGCCCCTGGCCTTAGGGTCCTCAACTTCCAGCAAGGCCCCCCAGTCCCCGCTCCCTCTCCTCCTCCCCCACCCCCCACAGGCCCCGCAGCGCTCGGGCCTCCCCCGGGCCAGCCCACTCGCCTTCGCTAGCCTGGCGCTGGGGGCGGGCACCAGCCCCCACCCCTCGGCGTCCCCTCCCCTCGTCCCCTCCCCTCCTTCCTCCTCCCCTCCCCCCCGCGGCGAGGCGGCGGCGGCGGCGGCGGCGGCGGTCGAGGCTGAGGCTGAGGCGGCGGCGGCGGCGGGCGGGGCTCGACTCGGGCTCCGCGGGCGGGCGGGCGGACATGGCGGCCAACATGTACCGGGTCGGAGGTAGGAAGGCTCGGCCCGACCCGGCCCGTCTGGGAGCGGGCTTCGGGAGTGGGGATTCGGGGCGAGCACACGCCAACTGCCCGGAGCCGCGAGCGCCCGGGCTCAGGTCGCACCGGGCTGGGGACGCTGGGCCCGCGGTGTGGGGGGGTGTCGGGCTCCCCGCCCCCACTCCTCCCTTCCCCCCACGGTGGCCCGCAAGTGGTCGGGGCCCGCCCGCGCTCCCACACCCCGCCCGGGTTTCCAGGGCCAGGCCTGGACTTGCGGGTATGAATTACAGCCGCCCCCTCCATGAAGCCCCCATGGGGGTAGGGCCCGTCGGGCCTCGTACAGGGTGGCATTCGCCTCGCGTGGGCTCCAGGCAGTGGGGATTGGAGAGGATGAGGGACACCCCCTCCACACCTCACCTTTAGTGGGAGTGGGGGGTGGGGACGATGGGGGCCCAGCCGGGGGCACAGCTGGACAGGCCTTTTTGCGGGCCAGGCCCCTGCACCTCGTTCCCCCTTCGGTTTCTTGTCCAGCTCCCCAAAAATGGGGCTCAGCGGGCTCAGGGCACCACAGCCAGAGGTGGGGTGTTGAGCTCTGCCTGGACGTTTGCTCTGCCGACTGCCTCCTTCCCAGCCCTCTGCAGAAGAGAGAAATAAGGTCAAACAAACTTTCTGCTCGCGACGCCCTCCTCCCTCTTTCCTGGTAAAATAATAATCCAGATAAGTGGCGTGTTTGTGTGTGAGACTTGCTCTTCTCTGCTCATTAGCTCAGCTCCTGATGGATGGTGGTGGGAATGGCCTGGCGAAATGAGGCCACTTTGCAGAGAAGAGAGACGGGCGAGCCACCAGCATAGACTAGCCATGCTGTTTAGCCTTTCAACACGCACACAGTGGGTTCTTTCCAGGGCCTGTAGGGTGGGAGGAAAGGCCACATGAAACATTTTTTATCCTTTCTGTTGAAAACCTGCAGCAATTTCTTTATAACAGGATTCTAAATATCTGGATTAAATATGGCAAAAGGATTAAAAAAAAAAAAGTGCTGATAGCCCCCGGGGGGTCCTGTCCCAAAAAGTGCCCTCCTCCATTCTGGCCTAACTTTTCTAATCTTTACAGGTAGAGCTATGGACTAGTTGTCAACAAGCTTCCTCTTACCTGCTCTGCTCATCTAATTGGCTTTTGCTTTTATTTTTTTAAGTTGGTGATTGAAATGTAGGCTGGGCTGTTAAGCCTTTGCAGATGCTCTGAATTTGTCTTAGGTCAATAGTTTTATGTGAGAAGCATACTCCAGGGCAGATTGAACTGGAGGGGAAGGATGTGGGAGCAGTTAGAGTACAGAGGACACGTGTTCTGTGAGCCCTGACAACTCAGTGAGAAGAGGTGCCTTTTTGTTTATTATTAGAGAAATCACGCGTGTGATGAAAGCCTAGGAGATCTTGCTGAAACATTAGTTGAAATGGAAATATGTAAGCACTTGAGACAGTATATAGATATAAATTTTGCTAGAGGGCATGTGTGCTCTTTGAGATAAGGAGAAAGAGAAAAAAGGAAAATGAGAAAGCACCTTCCCTGGGAAATGGTCAAATCCCATCCTTTCTCCATTTCTCACTCCTGTTGGGATTTTGGGTGGGTATCCATGAATACCTGCCCACAGTATTTTTCTCTTCTTTAGGGTGTGTTTACTCACCCGGAAGAGACAGCCACAGTGAGAGGGAAAGTGAGAATTCGCCCTCTGCGGGATGGCTACTCCACAATCCTGTCTCCATTCTCTTGGGATCATGGGCATGTATACAAATGGGCTCGATGTGAGTTTCAAGCCATCAGATGTGGGATTTGAGCCTCAGTTAACCTTATGGGAGTCCAGTGACGTGACTGCTACGCCATCTGCTGGTCCCACCCAGAGTGTTTTTCAAGCCTTGGGGTCCAGAACTCGAACCACATAGTTGGCCGCTTGGGATCCACTTGTCTTAACCACCATGTCACTGACTGGCCTGAGAGACTATATTAAGGTTGCACTTTTAATTTATTATTATTTTTTTGCCAGTGAGTAAATTATATGCTTACTTTTGATCTTAAAAATTATTGCTCCTCGGGGACCAGCAGGTGGCGTGGTGTTTAAGGCACTGGACACTCCCACATAAGCAACCACGGTTCAAGTCCTGGACCTGATGGCTTGCTTTTGCACTTTCCCTCTCTCTCTCCCTCTCCCTCTATGTCTCACTCTGATCAAATTAAAAAAGTGATAATAAATGAATAAATAAAATTAAGTAAATCTTCAAAAAAATTATTTCCCCTATGTATGATAGAATGTATGCAAGTGTGAAACGGAGGGAGGGAAAATGAGAAGAGGACCTTCCCACAGAGTCCAGTCATGCCACAGTCCCCTTCCTCCAGCCTTTGGGATCCTGGGCACTCATGCACTTGACTGGCATGTCTCAAATTAACTAGGCTCAGGATTTGAACCTTAGCCTCCAGCTTGTCTGGAGCAGCTCATTACACAGAGCTGGCCAACACGCTTAATTTTGAATGTGAATTGCCTTCTATAGAAAGCCATAGATTGGGGATCAGCAGATGACATAATGGTTATGTCGCTAGACTCCTACATGGTCGACTGCAGTTCAAGTCCTGGACCCAGTGGCTTGAAACTCACGCCGAGCACTTGTGCATGTGTTCCTAAAGTCCTTAGAGGAGGGTCTAGCAGTTGACGTAATGGCTATAATGCTGGACTCCCATGTGTGTTCGACCGCAGTTCAAGTCCCGGACCTGGTGGCTTAAACTCATGCTAGGCATGTGTGTGTGTGCGCGTGCCCAAGATCCTGAGAGGAGAATGGAGGAGAAGGGATTGTGGCATGGCCATCCCCCCAGGGTGGTGATTTCTCACTTTCTATCTCTCTGTCTCTCTGGTGAGTGCATGCGTCATATACCAAAAAAAAAAAAGTTCTTAGAGGAGACTGGAAGAGAAGGGATTGTGGCATGGCCATCCGCCCTGGGAGGTAATTTCTTTTTGTTTCTGTCTCTCCATCTCTCTGGAGAACACACACGCCCTATAGCAAAAATTTCTCAAAAAAAAAAAAAAAAAAAAAAAAAAAAAAGAAAGCCATAGATGACAAATATGAATTTTTCTGTTGAAAAGGTTATTCTGTATTTCTTTAATTACAGATTATGTCTACTTTGAGAATTCCTCCAGCAATCCATATCTAATCAGAAGGATAGAAGAACTCAATAAGGTATACTATGTACTGTTTTTGATTTTTGTATTAAAAAAACAATTTGTTGTTCATTGAAGGGCAATTGGGTAAAGGGCAAAAGAGGGGATTTTTACATCCAGCTCCAGACTCTGAAAGTAGAGATTTCAGGTTAGAGAATATGTTGGTTTATAAATACTCTTTTTTCCTCCTTATAATCACCTATTTTTCTTTCTGATATTACATTTTGTTATTGAACGTCTAATATTCTATAGATTTCTTCAAATTGATTAAACTCTCAAAGAACTCTTTGAGAGGGACCAGCAGTTAGCGTAATGGCTATGTTGCTGGACTCCCATGTAGTCGACTGCTGTTCGAGTCCCGGACCTGGCGTCTTAAACTCACTCTGGGCTCATGTGCGTGCCTGCCCAAGATCCCGAGAGGAGAGTGGAGGAGAAGGGATTGCGGCGTGGCCATCCCCCCGGGGGTGATTTCTTGCTTTCTGTCTCTCTGTCTGGCGAGTACATACGCCCTATAGCAAAAACGTCTGGGCGGGAGGAAGAACTCTTTTTGAGAGTTGCTGAGTGGTAGAACCTACTTCTGTAACCTAGTCCGTTTATATGTTTAAAATCATAATGTATATTCTTTTTTTATGGAGAGGTTTTTGCTATAGGGCGCGTGCGCTCTTCATTAAAGAATTGATTTTTCTTCTGGCTTTAATGGAAAAAGTTAGGAAATATAACATTGAAAGGAATTTGTAAATTTGTAAAATTCTGGGCTAGAATCATAGCAATATAGTTTTGATAGAATGATATAAAGTAGCTTTGTATCTTTGGCCCACGTAAAATAAAATGTTCACCCCAAGATTTGTCCCTGATTGCAGGTGTTTAGGATAACAAGCATTATGATGGCTTAGAGTGGATGAGCTTTGACAATGGAGGCCCTGGAAAGCAGTTATAAACTACAGGAACCATAGATTTCTTTTTCTTTCTTTTATTTTTTTAAGGGTCTGTGCTCATAAGAGAGAGACTTAGACAGGTGAGAGGGAAAGTAAGAAATCACCCCCCAGGGGGTTATGGCCACGCTGCAGTCCCTTCTCCTCCATTCTCCTCTTGGGATTTTGGGCACTCATGCACATGTACCTGGCATGATTTTCAAGCCACTGGGTTTGGGACTAGAACTGCAGTCTGCCAGGTGGAAGTCCAGCATTTTAAGCACTATTCGACCTGCTGGGCCCTTTTTACTTTTTTAAATGCACACTGGAATGGGTACAAAAGGAAACTATTAATAGAAATCACCTCCATAGGGGTTGATCATGCCACAATTCCTTTTCCTCCATTTTCTCCTCCCTTTGGGATTTTGAGCATGCATACATATGTGCCTGGTGTGTTTCTCAAGCTGTCGTGTCTGGGACTCAAAACTGCGCTATCAGTTATGTGGAATCCAGCCACATTGACCACTAGGCCATTGACTGGCCCTCGCTTCTTTTTTAAAAGTTTATTTATTTATTCTGAGAGAGAGTGAGAGCAAGAGCAAATAAGAGTCTTCGTGCTGAGATCCAGCACTAGCTCAGACAGAATCACAGGTACTTGTGTGATGAGAGAGTCCAGGATGTGAACCCAAGACCTCTCCCATGTGGGTCCAATTGCCATACTGCTGGGCACTACCACTTGGACCCCTCTAAATAGAATTTGTCAAACAAAATTTCTGGGATGAGCTGTCAGTTACTATTATTATTTTTGAGAGATATTTACTATAGGATGCTTGTGCTTGCCGGAGAGACAGGGAGATGAAGAGATAGAAAGTGAGAAATTGTGGGGTTGGCAGGTGACATGGTAGTTAAGGGCGCTGGACTCCCACATTGCTGACCTCGGTTTGAGTCCCAGACCTGGCGACTTGCTTTCTCACTTTCCCTCTCTCTCTCTTTTTCTCTCTCACTCTGTCCTTCTCTGGTCAATTTAAAGTAAAGTTAAATGAAATATTTTTTTTTAAAGAGAATTATTTATTTAGTTCCATTTGTTATTATTATTTTTTAATTTGACCAGACAGAGAAAGAGAAAGGGGAAGCGAGAAAGCAAGCTACCAGATCTGGGACTTGAAACAGGGCCTTGTGGAAGTCCAGCACCTTTATTCACCATGCTACCTGCCGACCCCAAGTGAAATAATTCTTTAAAAATAAAAGAGGGACTGTCAGGTGGTGTGGTGGTTAAGGTGCTGGACTCCCATGTGGTCAACTGTGTTTCAAGTCCTGGGCTTGCTTTCTCACTTTCCCTCTCTCTATCCCTCACTCTGTCCCTTTCTGGTTAAATAAAACAAGCAAACAAATAAATAAATGGATAAATAAAGTTAAATAATTAAAAAAAAAGAGAGAAAGTGTGAAATCATCCACCCCTTCTTGCAGGGAAGGCCATGCTGCAATTACTTCTCCATTCTCTTCTCGGGATTTTAGGCAGTCACACATGTACCTGATATAAGCTTGAAGCCACCAAGTTCAGGGTTTGAAATGTAGTCAGCCATATAGGAGTCTAGTGCTTTAACCACTTACATGCATCACCTGCTGGCCCCTACCAATTACTATTTTTTTTTTTTTTTGTTATTATTTTTGGAGAGGTTTTTTGCTGTAGGGCACATGTGCTCACCAGAAAGACAGAGAGAGGCAGAGAAACAGAAAGCGAGAAATCACCCCCCAGGGGGGATGGCCACACAGCAATTCCTTCTCCTCCATTCTCCTCTTGGGACCTTGGGCATGCACGCACATGTGCCTGGTGTGAGTTTAAGCCACCAGGTCTGGGACTTGAACCAGGGTCGACTACATGGGAGTCCAGTGACGTAGTCATTGTGCCATCTGCTGGTCCCTCAATTATTATTTTAATAAAAACAGTTACACTTGGATCCACAAGTGGTATATGCTCAGTTTGAAAGCGGAACTGAATCCTTTCTTTCTTTTGTTTTATTGCAGTAATAACTGTGTATCTGTGCGTGTGTGCACGTATGTAGAGACAGGCTCTTACCATGTTGAAATCCTCCCACCTCAGCCTGCTAGCTAGGATTATAGATGTGCTGTACTACACTTGGGTTGCTGTCTTTCTCTTTTTTAGTTTGCTATAGTGTGTGTGAATTCACCAGAAAGAGACAGACGGGTTTGGGGGGTCTGAGGGGAAAGTGAGAAATCACCCTCCCAGGGGACTTGGCCGTGTTGTAATCACTTTTCTGTTCTCCTCTCAGGATTTTTCTTTTTTTTTTTTTGAGAGGTTTTTGCTCTACAGTATGTGAGCTCGCCAGAAAGACAGAGAGACAAAAAGCAAGAAATCACTTCCAAGGGGGAATGGCTACACTGCAATCCCTTCTCCTCCATTCTTCTCTCAGGATCTTGCGCACGCATGCACATGTGCCTGGCGTGAGTTTAAACCACCGGTTCCAGGACTCGAACTGCAGTCGATTACATGGGAGTCCAGGGACATAGCCATTACGCCAACTGCTGGTCCCTCCTCTCAGGATTTCTAGCATGAATTTTTTAAGCTGGTGGGTCTGGGACTTGAACTGCAAAGTCGTCCATGTGAGATCCAGCTGCCCTAAACACCATGACACCTGTTGGCCTATCTTTTTTTTCCCTTTAATCATTTATTTAATTTCATTAATCAATTCATTTATTTTAATTTGACCAGAGAGAGAGGGAAAGTGAGAAAGCAAGTGGCCAGGTCTAGGACACATACCGTGGTCAGCCATGTGGGAGTGCCCAGCACCTTAACCACCACACCACCTGCTGGTCCTAGGCCCATTTTTAAACAACAACAACAACAACAACAACAACAAAAAACATAGAATTTTACTATATTGCTGGGCCAGCTTGAGTTTCTGATCCTCTTTAGCCTCCCCAAGTCCCTGGGACTACAGGTTTATACAGCTGTTCCCAGCCTTTAGGTTGGACTGGGAATTTAATCCTGGCTTCTCATGTTCTAACCAGTGGAATACAACACATAGGAGCATGTACTACCAAAGCTGACCCAATAGTAATAGATTTTTTTTTTAAGAGTTTTTTTTTGTTGTTGTTGTTGTAGGGTTGTGTGCTTGCTGGGGAGAGAGAGAGACAATGAGAAAGTGAGAAATCATCTCCCAGCAGGGATGGCCACACCGCAAGCCCAAACCCTTCACCTCCCAAGATTTTGGGCATACACATACACACACACACACACACACACACACACGCTCGCCTGGTGTGAGTTTCAATCCACTTGAAACTCAAGTCTGAGACTTGAACTGTGATCAGCTATGTGGGAGTCCAGCTATGACATCTGCTGGCCCCAATAGATTTCTTTTTTTAGAATTATTGATATATATATTTTTAAAATTTATTCATTTTATTTTAATTTGACTGGAGAGAGACATGGAGAGAGAGGGGGCAAGTGAGAAAGCAAGCCACCCGGTCCAGGACTCAAACCAGGGTCCGCCATGTGGGAGTGTTCAGCACTTTAACCACCAGGCTGCCTGCTGGCTCCCCTGATAGATTTTTTTTTTTAAAAGAATTATTTGTTTCATTTTGTTTATTTTATTATTATTTTAACCATGTCATGGTGGTTAAGGTGGTGGACTCCCATGTGACTGACCATGTTTTTTTCTTTCTTTTTTTTTAAATATTTTATTTTATTTTTTTGGAGAGGTTTTCGCTATAGGGCGCGTGCGCTCGCCAGACAGACAGAGAGAGACAGAGAGACAGAAAGCGAGAAATCACCCCCCAGGGGGGATGGTCACGCCGCAGTCCCTTCTCCTCCATTCTCCTCTCAGGATCTTGGGCACGCATGAACACGCGCCCGGTGTGTTTTAAGCCACCAGGTTCGGGACGTGAACCACGGTCGACTACGTGGGAGTCCAGCGACATAGCCATTACAATAACTAACTGCTGGTTCCCTGACTGACCATGGTTTGAGTCCTGGATCCTGTGGCTTGAAAGTCATGTTGGGACGTGTGTATTTATGCATGCCCCAAACTCTCAAGATATGAATAGAGGAGAAGGGATTTGCAGTGTGACTATTTCCCTTGGGGGGTAATTTCTCAGTTTCCCTTTCTCATCTTTCTCCAGCTAGTGCATGCACTCTGTGGCAAAAACCTAAAAAAAATTTCACTCTCTGGTATTTTTGTAAAATTAAAGAAAAAAAAAACCAAAAACTACATTTAATAAGGCTTATATTGGGGATCAGCAGGTGGTGTGGTGGTTAAGGTGCTGGATTCCCACATGGCCGACCACTTGTTTTTTAAAGAATTATTTTATTTAACTTTATTGATTGATTTAAATTTGACCAGAGAAGGACAGAGCGAGAGTAAGAGACTTCTTTAAAAAATAATTATTTTATTTAACTTTATTTATTTATTTATTTATTTAAATTTGATCAGAGAGGGACAGAGCAAGAGAGACAGAAAGTTAGAAGCCTGGCAAGCCGCCAGGCCTGGGAATTGAACCATAGTCAGCCATGTGGGAGTCCAGAGCCCTTAACCACCATGCAACCTGTTGGCCCCTATGAGCACAGTTTGAGTCCCAGACCTGACTGCTATCTTTCTCACTTTCTATCTCTGGTGAGTGCAATTGTCCTATAACAAATGAAAATAATAATAATAAATGAATGGGGCTGGCAGGTGCATGGTGGTTAAGGTGCTAGAGTCCATGGCCAAGCACATGGCCGACCATGGTTGAGTACCAGACCTGACAGTTTGCGTTCTCACTTTCCATTTCTCTCTCTCTCTCTGTCTCTGTCTCTTGTCTGTCTCTGAGGAGTTCACATGCTCTTTAGCAAATTAAAAATAAAAATAAATGATAGTAAATAATTCTTTTCTTTCTTTCTTTTTTTTTTTTTTCTGGAGAGGTTTTTGCTATAGGGTGCGTGCGCTTGCCAGAAAGACAAAGAGAGACAGAGACACAAAAAGCTAGAAATCACTCCCTGGGGGGATGACCATGCCACAATCCCTTCTCCTTTCTTCTCTCCCAGGATCTTGGGCACACACATACATGTACCCAGTGTGAGTTTAAGCCACTGGGTCCGGGACTCAAACTGCAGTCAACTACATGGGGAGTCCAGTGACATAGCCATTATGCCAACTTCTGGTCCCAAAATTAATTTTTTTTGAAAATTATTTTTAAATTTAATTTTACTATATATTATTATTTTCCAGTTTGATCACAGAGAAAGAGAGGGGGAAGTGATAAAGCAAGCCACCAGGTCCAGGGCATGAATTGTAGTTGGCTATGTGGGAGGCCAGCAACCTTAACCACCATGCTACCTGCCCGCCCAAATAAATGAATCTTTAAAAATAAAAAAAGACTATTGGCCTAGTCCCGCTTTTAGTAGCATATTGCACTGCAGTGCTGATAGCCACGGGTCATGATCCCCTTTCTCCAGCCTTTCTGTGCCTTCGGATCTTGGACATGTGTTTTCAAGCTGACCAGGGGATCTGAATCTACTTTCAGCCATGGCTGTATGAAATAAATTAAGAAATTGCTAGAATATACATTCCCTCAATCTTTGCACTCATTTCATTACACACCAGTAAAAGTTGTAGACTGGTGGGGTGTGGGGGTTGTAAACCACAATTTGAGTAACTAATTCAAGAGTACTGCCTGAGGGATGGATATATATATTTTGTAGGTGGAAAGAGGAATATTGTAGTTGGGGCCAGCAGGTGGTGCAGTGGTAGAGGGTGCTGGACTCCCACATGGCCTAATTAAATAAATAAAGTTAAAAAATTTTCTTAAAAAGGGAGGTATGACCAGCAGATGGCGTAATGGTTAAGGTACTGGATACTCCCACATGGCCGACCATGGTTTGAATCCCAGACCTTGTGGCTTGCTTTCTCACTTTCTCTCTCTCTCTTTCTCTGTGTCTCTCTCTGGTCATATTAAAGTAAATGAATGAATAAATAAAATTAAATTTAAAAAATAATTCTAAAATTAAAAAAAAGGAATACTGTATTTATAAACTACCCAATAGCAAAGTATGTGCAAGGGTCAGAGAAAATATTTTGAACTATGCTCCCTGCCTTTCAAGTAGGTTTAAATAAGAAATTAAGGGCCAGACCAGTAATAGAACAGTTATGATAGCTAAATCTCACTTGACCAACTGCAGTTCAAGTCCTGATCCCAACACCTTGAAAAGTATGGTGGGCATGTGCCCCAAATCCTGATGAAAGGGAGAAGGGATTGTGGTGTGATTATGTCCTATTGAGAGATGCTTTTGGGGGACCAGCAGCCGGCGTAATGGCTATGTTGCTGGACTCCCATTTAGTCAACTGTGGTTCGAGTTCTGGACCCAGTGGCTTAAACTCATGCCAGGCGTGTGTGCTTGTGTGCCCAGGATTCCAAGAGGAGAATGCAGGAGAAGGGATTGCGGCTTGGCCATTCCCCCTGGGGGGGGATGATTTCTCACTTTCTGTCTCTCTGTCTTTTTGGCAAACGCATGTGCTCTATAGCAAAAACCTCCTCCCCCCCCCAAAAAAAAAAAAACAAACCAAAAGACGTTTTCTCTCTTTCTCTCTCTGGCAAGCTCATGTATCCTCTGACAATCAAAAAGGAAAGAATTTCTGAGCTGTGTAGGGCACCCCTGTTGGAGAAAGTCAATCATGAGACTGAAAATATAGATTGAAATGTTTGCTTTGAGTTCTTGACATGATTTTGTCAGAAAGACCAGAATGACAAAAAATTACAGTTGAAATCATTGATTTTATTTACGTGGAAATTTGAGCTGCCCATTTAGGGGGTTTCTGGATCATTACTTCTGGAGGATGTATTTGATCGTACCATTAAGAAATAATAGCATTTGGTTAGGAATTTAATACGATTTCAGTGTTAAGGGGCATTACTTTCATAAGACCTTCTCACTGTAAAATGCTGCTGCTGAATTTCATAACATTGACAAAATCACTGTAGCACATATTTTATTATTTCTTTATATTTGAATATACCTGTAAGCTCAGATAAATTCTGAAGACTTGTTCGCACATTTGTTTGAAAATGGAAATCACAGTAGCATTTTGTTGTAATATATGTGTTTTATGAGGAACTTTGTAATGAATGATTGAACTTCCTGATAGCTCTCAGAATTCATAGAAATGAGAAGACGAGGAGCCTTGGCCCCAGGTGCAGTAAATTACAGTCTAACTGAATATTGAGTGTATTCTACGCTGTAGTCAAAAAGAGAAAAGAGCTTCAGTGTTCATAACTCAAGATTTTTAATACTTTGCTGTGTGAAGGTAAAAACTAAGTACCACAAATACTGAGTGTCATGAGCTCAGACTCTCTTGGGCTGGAGGATGCTTTCCAGGTCACCTGGTCCGTTCTGCATGGTGGCCGATCTGCACCTACAGAGCTTCGGCATCAGGGCGATCGTAGACTTAGACTGTGCTTTCTGGGAATGGGTTTGAAGGAGATATTTTTAAATGTGTTAAATAAATTATGATGTAGCTTTAAAAATGTGGAGGATTAGTTTCTTAAAGCTAATCAGAATTAAGTATGTCTGGCTTTAGTCATTAAAGCAGTATAATCACTTTAGTTCAAATTGGTGCCAATGAGTTACTTCATGTTTGACATTGCAGTTGTACTTGGAGCCTATACAAATGTTGCTCATCCTTACTTGAATTCAGTAGCTCTCTGGTTATCCTGCAGTTGTGGTTGGAACAGTGTAAATTAAAGGGATCTTTTAACTGTGTTGTATCTAGTTTTGTTTTATAAGTTTTTTGACTTTATTATCAGTAATATCAGTAAAGGGCCATCTGCAGGTAGAGTGTTTAAGGCCGCTAAGGCAGCTAGTCCCAGACCCAGCTGCCTGAAAACATGACAGGCTTGTGTGCGTGCATATCCAAAATCCCAAGAGGAGAATAGAAAAGACTGTGGCTTGCCCATCTCCCCCCCCCCCCGCCTTTCCCCTCAATCCCCTTCCCCCTCAACCCCTTCAACCCCGTCTTCCTCCCTGTCCTCTACCACTCTCATGCTTTCCTTCCCCTATCCTTTCTCTGTCTTCAGTAAGCAAGCACACACCCCTCTAGCAAATGAAAAAAAAATTAGTAAATATGACTTATTTTTTTCTTATTTCTTAGACTGCAAGTGGCAACGTGGAAGCAAAAGTAGTGTGCTTTTATAGACGACGAGATATTTCCAACACGCTTATAATGCTTGCGGACAAACATGCTAGTAAGTTAATTGTCTTTTTCTTGGGTTAATACAGTTTATCTGTTTTTCGTGATGTGAGGGTTTTATTCCTGAGGTTTTTTGCTTGCGCATGTCTTCTTTGTAGTTTAGATGGGGATAATTTTTTGGGTGGTGCTTGATTTCAGTATATATTTTTTGGAGGTTACATCATACCTTTATTAGTCAAAAATGTTGAAATTGATGTCTTAGAAAGTAGGCTTTAGCAAATAGGGCAGTCCTAAGCCATCTGCTGTTTCCAGTGGTGGTTTTGATACAGACAGGAGGAGACTTCGTGTTATTTATTTATAAATTTATTCTTTTAAGAATTTTTGCCAGAGAGCGCATGTGCTTATTAGAGACAGAAGGAAAGTGAGAAAGCCACCCCTCCACGGGGATAGTCACATCGCCGTTCCTTTTCCTTTGTTTCTTCTTTTGGAATTTTGAGCACATGCACACAGACCCCTAGCATATTTTTTAAGCTACTGGGTTGGAGACTGGAACATGGCCATGTGGGGTCCAGTTGTCTTAAACATTTTGACACTGCTACCAGCTGGCCTAATTTATTATTTTTTAGATTATTTATTTTGGAGGATATTTTTCCTCCTATAAAAACTAGGTAATACTTAAGTTTTTTAAAAAAACTCTTCTCTATTCTCCTCTTGGGATTTGGGGTATGCATGCCCATGTGCCTGGCACAGTCTTCAAGCTGCTGGGTCTGGGATTTGAACCATGGAGTTGGCCATATGGGATCAAGTGCCTCAACTACCACGCCACCTATTGGCTCAATACTTAATATGTGTGTGTGTATAAAAACATGTATAAATACTTAGGTTTTAATAGGGCGTGTGTGCTTGCTGGACAGAGGGAGGGAAAGTGAGAAATTACTCCCCAGGGGAGATGGCTATACCACAGTCATTATCCTCTATTCTCTTGGGCTTTGTAGACGTACATAGGTGTGAGTTTCTTCTTTTTTTCCTGTTTCTAAGAGTTTTTTTCCATAGGGCATGTGTGGTTGCCAGAGAGAGACAGAGACAGTGAGAGGGAAAGAGAGAATTCACCCCCCCACTGGGTAGATGGCCATGCCGCAGTCCTTTCTCCTCCATTCTCCTCTTGAGATTGGGTATGCACATACATGTGTCTAGCATGATTTTCAAGCTATGGGTCTGGGACTTGAACTGTAGTTGACCATGTGGGAGTCCAGTGATGTAACCACTACATCATCTGCTGGACCCCATAGATGCGATTTTCATGCTGCCCCATCTGGGACTAGAACTGTGATTGGCCATATGGGAGTCCAGCACCTTAAACCACCATGCCACCTGCTAGTCTTTTTTTTTTTTGGGAAGAGGTTTTTTGCTATAGGGCTCATGTACTTGCCAGAGAGACAGAAAATGAGAAATCACCCCCCCCCCCCCCCCCCAGCAGGGTTGATCACTGGTAGTCCCTTCTCCTCCATTCTCCTCTCGGGACCTTGGGCATGTACGCACACACGCCCAGCGTGAGTTTAAGCCACTGAGTCTAGGACTTGAACCATGGTCAACTACATGGGAGTCCAGTAACATAGCCATTACACCAACTGCTGGTCCTGTGTTGTTGTTATTTTTTAATTTGGCCAGACAGAGACAGAGACAGAGAGAGAGAGAGGAAGGGAAAACAAGAAAGCAACCTGCCACGTCTGAGACTTGAACTGCAGTCAGCCTTGTGGGGATCCAGCGCCTTTAACAACCACCATGCCACCTGCCGGCTTCTAAATAGGGTTTTTTTTTTTTTTTTTTAAGTTTTGAGAAAAAGTTTTAGTTTTAATAGATCAAAATAAAAAAAAGTTAAGAGAAATTTGCTTAAGACTTAAAGCCAGGAAGAAGGTTAGGATTAATTTCAAACAGTAGGTAGATGAACCTATCAACAGTTTAAGAGAAGACAAAAATTCTTAAATCTGGAAAACAAAGCATAGAAGAAAATCAGTACTGTTTTAGTAAAAAGTCATAAAATTTCTATTTTACCAGTTCAGTCTCATGTAATTAATCTCTCTTATATTGAATTTGCAGTATTACTGTGGTCTGATCTTTCCAGTTAAATTCTAGAGGTTAACATTCAATATTATTATTGATCTTTCCAGACTTCTTCCTACTATGAAGTTGGCCATCCTCTTAGTTGCTTTTTGTACTCTTCCTTCTGTGTGTCTGACTTAGTTTTCCTGGTATAGCACTCCCTTCAGCACTTCCTGGAGAGTTGGCTTGGTGTTGGTAAATTCTTTTAGGTTTTGTTTATCTGACAATGTTTTTTTTTTTTTTTTTCTTCTCATATGAAGGATAATCTTGCCAGGTTAGTATTCTTGGTTGAAATTATTTTCCATTTAACACTTTGAATATATTTTCCCATTCTTTTCTTGCTTGCATTGTTTCCAATTAGAGGTCCCATATTAGCCTGATGGGATAGCCACCAGATCCGGGACTTGAACCATGGTCAACTACAGGGGAGATCAGCGATGTGACCATTACGCCATTTGCTGATCTTTTATCTATCTATCTATCTATCTTTTTAATTATTTTTTCATATAACTTCTTTATTGAAACTTTCAGTTTTACATAAAATTTTATAAACTTGATAGAAAATGGAAGACGTTACCAATTTCATGTCAGGAAAAAAATATTTTAATGGTGGTGTTATATAGTGTATTGGCTAACTCCAGGGGATTCTCACCTCTTATTGCTGACATTATCTTTAATATTTGAATTAAATGGCAGGGTTCATTTTGATCTCTTAAACAATGTCCATTTTCCCACTTCTTTTTGGGTAGGAAATGTAGTTTTTATATATTTTGATCCAGCATGTGTACTTTTGACTCCACACCAAGGTGCATGAGTCTCCATCATTAATTTTTCACTAGGTATTGACTTCAAAACTGCCAAGTTAGCCTCGGTTTTTACTGAACAACCATTAAACTCTATATGAAGATCCAAGTCAGTCAAAGCAGCTATTGCTTCCTTGGTACCATCAAACGAGTGCACCACTCCAGCAACTCACCGGTCTCTATTTCTTTTCATTATGTCCAAAAATTCAGCGTGTGAGTTTCCACAATGAAGAAACATAGGTAATTTTGTTTGTTCTGATAGTTCGAACTCATTTTCAAAATATTTGAGCTGAGTATGTTTGGGACAAAGCTGCATTTGGTCAAAATCAAGTCCACATTCCCCTATTGCTGCAACTTTCCTCTTACTATTTTCAGCAAGATTTAGCAACTCCATTAAGTAAAGATCAGGGTTATTCTTTTCAGATTCATCACATCTTGTGGGATGACATCCATCTGTACTGGAAAACATCTCATTTGTTTGTGCCAAATGCAGTGCATCTTTACTGTCTTGGAGATTCCCACCTGTAATCATAAACTTTTTAACACCAATCTGCACAGCTCTCTCTCTCTCCTGTAAGTCATCTTGATGCTTTCGACCCCCCTATAAATTCCTCTGAACATAGGATCTGTCAAGTTAATACCAAGGTTGATGAACTTAAAGCGTCTCATGACAGCATGACATAACTCCTCCTCGGCGGAAGCGCCTTATTTATTTGTTTTCAAGAGAGATTTTTGCTATAGGGTGTGTGCACTCACCAGAGAGACAGAGGGGGACAAAGAGACAGAAAGCAAGAAATCAATCCCTGGGGGGATGGCCACACCAAAATCCCTTCTCCATTCTCTTGGGATTTTGGGCATGCATCCAAAATAAAATGAAATGAAAAAAAAAAGTTATTTATTTACTTTTATTTATTATTATTTAAAAAAAAAATTGCTATAGGGTATGTGTGCTCACCAGAACAGGTGGAGGAGTGAGAAAGCAAGCCGCCAGGTTTGGTACTTGAACTGTAACTGACCATGTGGGAGTCCAGCATTTTAACCAGCATTCCACCTGCTGATCTAATAGTTTGAATCTGTTTAAAAAAATTTTTTTAAGAATTATTTAATTTTATTATTATTTAAAAAAAATTATTTAACCTTACTTTTTTATTTTTTGGAAAGGTTTTTTGCTATAAGGCACGTGCACTCGCCAGAAATCAGAGAGAGACAGAGAGATAGAAAGTGAGAAATCATCCCCAGAGGGGATGGCCATGCCATAATCCCTTTTCTCCCATTCTCTTCTCAGGATCTTGGGCACGCACATGCATGTGCCCGGCATGAGTTTAAGGCACTGGGTCTGGGACTCAAACCGTGGAGTCCAGTGATGTAGCCATTATGCCATCTGCTGGTCCCCCTATTTGTTTATTTTTAAAATTGACGAGAGAGAGAGAGAGAGAGAGAGAGAGAGAGAGAGAGAGAGAGAGAGAAAGGGAGAAATGAGAAAGTAAGCCACCAGGTCTGAAACTCAAACTGTGGTCATCCATGTGGGAGTCCAGTGCCCTTAATCACAACACTACCTGCTGGGCCCATATTTTTATTATTTTTTAATTTGATGAGAGAGAGATGGGTATGGGGGCTGTGTGTGGAGGGTGAGAAAGCAAGCCACCAGGTCTAGGACTCTAGAATCATAATCCTTTTGCTTTCGGAGAGTCTTTCTTTAAAAAAGATGGCTGTTGAATGATAAGGGCGGTAGTTACTGAAGGTTTGGGTGGCAGTGGCAATTTCTTAAACAACTTTGAAGTTTCCTGCATTGGTTGACTCTGACTTCCATGAAACATTTCTGTGTAGTATATGGTCCTGTTTGATGGCATTTTTCCCACAATTAATTTTTTTAATTTAACTTTATTTATTATTATTATTACTATTTTCTAGTTTGATCAGAGAGAGACATAGGAAGAGAGAGGGAAAGTGAGAAAACAAACCACCAGGTCCAAGATTTGAACCATGGGTGACCATGTGGGAGTCCAGCACCTTTAAGCACCATGCCACCTGCTGGCCCCTTTCCCACAATTTTTTACACAGTTAGAATCAAACCTTTCAAGTCTTGCTGCTGGGTTATCAGTTAAGTTATGTAATATTATAAATTCTTTGCTGTCATTTCAACAACATTCATATCATCTTCACTAGGAGTAGATTTCCTCTAAAGAAACTACATGCATTGCTCATCTGTAACAAGCAACGCCTCATCCATTAAGTGTTACCCTGAAATGGCAGCAGCTCAGCTACATCTTCCGGCTTCATTTCAGATTTCAGTTCTGTTGCGATTTCCAGTTACTTCTAATGAGGGTCTCTTTTTTTTTTTTTTCGGAGAGGGTTTTGCTATAGGGCGCGTGCGCTCACCAGAAAGACAGAGAGAGACAGTGAGACAGAAAGCGAGAAATCACTCCCAGGGATGATGGCCACACCGCAATCCCTTCTCCTCCATTCTTTTCTTGAGATCTTAGGCATGCACGCACACATGCCCAGAGTGAGTTTAAACCATCGGATCCGGGACTCAAACCGCATTCGACCACATGGGAGTCCAGCAACATAACCATTACACCATCTGCTGGTCTCTCCACTGAGGTTTTGAACCCCTACGATTCATTTATGACAATTGGCATAAACTTTTTCTTTATTTTTTTCCTTCTTTTTTTAAAGAATTATTCATTGATTTTTAAATTTATATCTATTCTATGCATTATATTTTATTTATTTTAAAGAATTATTTATTTAATTTCATTTATTCATTCATTTATTTTTAATTTGACCAGAGAGAGACACAGAGAGAGAGAGAGAGAGAGAGAGAGAGAAGGAAAGTGAGAAAGCAAGCCACTAGGTCTAGGACTTGAACTGTGGTCAGCCATGTGGGAGTGTCCAGCACCTTAACTACCATGCTAGTCCCCATTATATTTTAATTTTTTTTAATTATAATTTTTAATTTTTTATATTTTAATTTGACCAGAGAGAGACACAGAAAGAAAGAGAGGGAAAGTGAGAAAGCAAACCACCAGGTCTGGGACTCGAACTGTGTTTGGCCATGTGGTAGTATTCAGTGCTTTAACCACCACACCACCCGCTGGCCTTGGTATAAACTTTTTCTAAAACTTTGTCAGTGTTTATATTTTGATTTCCTCTTGTGAATCCTCAAAGTACTTGTCATCTAGAATCAAGTTTTTTAAAAATAATTATTTTATTGAACTTTATTTATTTATTTTACTTAAATTTGACCAGAGAGGGTCAGAGTGAGAGAGAGAGAGGAGGAAAGTGAGAAAGCAAGCCGCCAGGTCTGAGACTTGCACCGTGGTGGACCATGTGGGAGTCCAGTGTCCTGAACCACCAGGCCACCTGCCAGCCCCCAAGTTTTTTTTTTTTTTAAAGAGAGATATTTTTCCTATAGGACATGTGTGCCCGCTGGAGAGACAGATAGAAAGCGAGAAATCACCCCGTAGGTATATTGGCCATGCCGCAATTCCTTTTCCTCCATTCTCCTCTCAGGATTTTGGGCACTCACGTATGTATACCTGGTGTAAGTTTCAAGCGGCTGGTTCTAGGACTGGAACCATGGTCGACTACGAGGGAGTCAGTGGTATAAGCATTACACCATCTGCAGGTCTCTCGACTTGTTTTTTCTGTTACAGGGCATGTGTTCTCACTGGAGAGTGTGAAACTGAAAGGAACTCTTCCCCACCAGGGAGGCCATGCCACTGTCTTTCCTTTTCCATTTTCTTCATGGCGTGTATGCACATGTATTTGTTTTCTAAGCCACCAGGTCTGGGATTTGAACCGTTCAGTCAGCCATGTGAGATCTCACTGCTTTAAATATCGTACTACAACCACTGGCTGGCCCCACCAATCAACTTTTACTTTTTTAAAGGGAGATTTTTGTTATAGGGTGGTGCATGTTCTTGCTTAACAGACGAAGGAGAGACAGAAAATGAGAAATCACCTCCCCTCCCCCACCCCCGGGATAGCAACGCATATAATCCCCTCTCCCCCTTACTCCTCTTGGGATCTTGGGTATACACTCACACGCCCCCGGCGTGAGTTTTAAGTCGCTGGGTTCATTACTTGACTCTCGATCATCTACTTGAGAGTCCAGCAATTGATGTAACCATTATGCCATCTGCAGGTACCCCAGCCAGTGAACTGTTAAAAACCTTCTTTTTATGCTGGCTTCCTGGCCTGGTGGCTGGAAAGCTGGATTCCACATGGCCACATGTACGGTTCAAGTCGTGGCCCATGATAGTTTTGAAATATATGCCAGGTGTGCGCATGCGCATGCCTGGGATTGCAACAGGATGGAGAAATGGAGGAGAAGGGATTCCGGCACGACCACACCCTGTTCAGAGGTGCTTTCTCCCTTTCCCTTTCTCTTTATCTCTTTCTGGTGAGTACACTGGACATCTGGTAAGTTAAAAAAAATTATTTTTTTCGTGAGAGAGAGACAGACAGATACTGTCTCAATAGAATCTTGCCACACCAGGTCCTCGTCCCAGCCTTCCAGGCAGCCAGTGAGAATCACGGTATATATATGTGTGTACAGTATATTCTCTTGACCTGGGTTCTGAACCCAGAGTTCCCGTGTGACCTCAGTATTGTGCTTAGGAGGCTTTGTGCCGCTGCATGATACTGGAACCACATGGGAAGGTCAGGAAGTCCTTGGGTTGACCTGAACACACAGGACTGCCTGTGATACTGGCTGACTAGAAGGCTATAGAGGGACTATAGTGTAGTGAGATCTGGCTGTGGGTCTCTATTCTAAGGCTGAGTCTCTGTCTTTATCTATCATGAAAGAAAGAAACAAAGTTAAACAAACAAAAAAAAAGATCAACTCAGTAAACTAGGCTTTAAGCATATGTACTGTCTTCCCAAGGTCTTGTTGTTCCACAAAGCGTATAGACAGAGGTGGACCATCCCTATAGCCTCATGGTTAAGGGCGCTGGACTCCACATGACTGACCGTGGTTCTGATACCTGCCCTGGTGTGTGAATGTGTGTGCGCACCTTCATCCTGATAGAGGATGATTGTAGAGTGACTTTACTCCATGTGGGGTGCTTCGTCCTCTCTCTTTTCTTTGTCCCTCTCTTGTGATTGTTCATGCCATCTTGCAGTTGAGAAGGTACAGGCAGAGTAGACTTAGCATGATCCTAAGTGCCCTAGGAGGTTTTCAATGGTAAATTTGATCAGGATCTTGGGTATGCATGCACATGTACCTGGTGTATTTTTTAAGCTACCAGGGCCAGGATATGAACATACAGTTGGCCATGTAGGATCTAACTCCCTTAAGCACTAGACCATAGGTCTAGCCTCATACTTTATTTTAAAAAGTAATATTATGGAGTGGGCAGGTGGCATGGTGATTGAGGAAGCTGGACTCCCACATAGCTGACTGCAGTTCGAATCCTGGACCTGCCGGCTTGCTCTCTCTCTCTCTCTCTCTCTCACACACACACACACACACACACACACCCACTATGCCTCTCTGGTCAAATTTAAAGAAATTATGTAATTAATAATAATAATAATAATAAATAAAAGTAATGTTTTTCTTCCTCTATTAGAAATAGAATTTTGGATTAAAGAATTCATGTCAGTTTAGGATGGGCATGTTTTTCAGTACTGATGGATTTTTCAGTAATGAAGAATTTTGAGTCAGTAGGTGGCATGGAGGTTAAGGTGACTGGATCCCACATGGCCAACTGTGCTTCAAGTCCTGGACCCAGCAGCTTGGAAAACATGCTGGGCACATGTGTGTACATGCCCCCAAATCCTTCTCTCTGTCTCTTGCTAGTGCATGTGCCCTATAGTAGAACTAAATAGAATGTCCTCCCTCCCTCAAGGAAATGTCAAAGAGGATGTGTACACCTTTGCCAGATGTACTGGGAAGGTCTCTGGTCTTGATTCACGGGTTTCCCACATGGGATTGCCTGCACAGTGTCGTGTTTTACCATTGGGCCACCATCTGGCTCCTAGATTTTCATTGTTAAATGAAAAACTTAAGAAAATTAAATTCAGTGTTACTTTCATCTGTTTTTCAGAAGGTACCATGTTTATCCCACTTAGAGCTTCGTTGGGATTTTTTTTTCTCATTGTTCAGTCTTTGCGAAATTTTCCCTGGCTCAAGTCGGGACATAAAGGAAAAGTGGACTGAAGAACAAAACAGAATGAATGCAGAATGGTTCTTTTACTTACTGACGCCTGTCCTGTTTGATCCACCTCTCTGCCTCCACAGATATAACTTTGTGGTGTTTAGACGGAGAAAAGGAAAGAAGGTGAAAAAATTTATTCTGCCTCTTCACAATTGTAAAACTGAACTGGCAGTGGTAGATGGTTTCGTTAGTGAATTTTGCTTAAGACTTCTTTATTTATTAAATAATTTCATTACAGAGCAATTGCGCTTGAGGTGGAGGGCTGAAAAGTATCTCCCCTCCCACCGGTATTGTCATGCTACAATGTCCTTCTCCTGAGTCTGGAATCCAACATCCTTAACCACCATATCACTGGCTGCTCCCCACCCCCTTTTGTTTTTTAGTCACTAGAAGGCTTGTGTTCTCAGGCGTTTGCAGGTGTGGGAGAGTAAAGGGGGGGGGAGAGAGAGAGAGAGAGAGAGAGAGAGAGAAAGAGAAATAGAGAGCACCTTTCTGTGGGATATGGTCACATTGTAATCCATTTTCTCCCATTTCTTGATCTTTCTCTAGCCTATGGGGATTTTCATTTTGCTTGCAAACATGCCTGCCTTATCTCCCAGGCCTCCAGGACTGGAATTCAGCCATAATAGGGCCTGCCCTCTATCTTAAGTCTTGATAGTCAAGCACTTATGGATGATTCTGGGATCTTGGTCTTAACTTTTTCTTTTTTAAAAAATTTGACCACAGGGAGACAGAAAGAGAGGAAGAGGGAAAGTAAGAAAGCAAGTCACCAGGTCCATGACTTGAAGTGCAGTTGGCCATGTTCAGTGCCCCAACTACATGCCACCTGCTGGTCCTTTGGTCTTAACTATTGTAAGCAGTTTCCCAGAGTAATGTTGGTGTAATTCTTAGTTTTTTAAATAATGATGGAACTGGTAGGTGGCGTGGTGGCTAAGGTGCTGGATTCCCACATGACTGTCCACAATTCGAGTTCTGGACCTGGTGGCTTGCTTTCTCACTTTCCCCTCTCTCTGGTTGAATTAAAGAATAGTAATGATAACTAAAAAATAAATAATAAAATAATCCTTAAAATATTTAAAATAATGGGATTAAAAAAGAATTATTTGTTGTTTTTATTATTTTTTTAAATAATTATTTTATTTTAACTTTATTTATTATTATTATCATTATTATTTTTCAGTTTGACCAGAGACAGAGAGAGAGAGAGAAAGTGAGAAAGCAAGCTGCCAGGTCCGAGACTTGAACCGTGGTCGGCCATGTGGGAGCCCAGCGCCTTTAACCACCGTGCCACCTGCCAGCCCCTATTTGTTGTTATTATTTTTAATTTTATCAGAGACCGACAGAGAAGGAGAGAAAGGGAGAGTGAGAAAGCAAGCTGCTAGGTGCGTGTCTTGAACCATAGTCGACCACGTGGGAGTCCAGTACTGTAACCACTGTGCCACCTGCTGGCCCCCAAATAATGAGACTTTTTTTTTTTTTTGGAGAGGTTTTTGCTATAGGGTGGTGCACTCGCCAGAGAGACAGAGAGATAGAAAGTGAGAAATCACTCTTCAGGAGGATAGCCATGCCGCAATCCCTTCTCCATCCTCCTCTTGGGATCTTGGGCATGCATGCACATGCGCCTGGCCTGAGTTTAAGCCACTGGGTCTGGGACTTGAACCGCGGTCGCCTACATGGGAGTCCAGTGACATAGCCATTATGCTAACTTTTGGTCCCAATAACGAGACATTTTAAGGTGTGATAATGTTATTAGGTAATCTGGTTATAATTTGTCTCAGATGAAAAGTGAGGTGAGTTCTATACTGAATACTTTTTTAAAATTAATTAATTTATTTTTATATACATTCAATGACATTGTTTAGCTTATGAAGTGAACATTTCAATATCGTACTGAATACTTGTTACACCCTGGTCTTATACTCCTGTTAAATGGAATTGCTGTCAAAAGTGTGTGTGTCAAAGGGCATATTAGGAACTTTTTATTTCTTTTTAGTTATGCTACAGGGTGTATGCAATAACTGGAGAGTGACAGAGAGAAGGAAAGAGAGAGCAGCTCCCAGGGTGATAGGGCCCACAGTCCTTTCTGCATTCTTTCTCTTGAGAATTTGGGCATGCATGTATAGGTGCCTGGCTTGTTTTTCACGCTGTTGGGTCTGGCACTCCAACTGCTCAGTTGGTCATGTCGGATCCAGCTGACTTACCACCATGCCACTAGCTGGCCCATATTTTATGAGATTTTGCAGATTTGATTAAGAATTATTATTATTTTTTTAAGAATTATTTTATTTGGGTCAGCAGGTGGCATGGTGGTTAAGGCTCTGGACACTCCCACATGGCCAACCATGGTTCGAGTTTTGGACCTGGTGGCTTGCTTTCTCACATTCCTTCTCTCTGTGTGCCTGTCTTTCTCTGGTTAAATGAAAATGACTGAATGAACAAATAATAAAATTGAATAAATAATTATTAAAAAAGAATTATTTTATTTAACTTTAATTTGACCAGAGTGGGACAGTGAGAAAGAGAGAGAGAGAGAGAAAGCAACAGTGGTCAGCCATGTGGGAGTCCAGTGCCCTTAACCACCACACCACCTGCCGCCTCTGGACTCCCACATGGCTGACAACAGTTTGAGTCCTAGACTTGGCGACTTAAAAAGCATGCCAGTCACGTGTGTGTGTGTGCCCAAAACCCAAGAGGAGAATGGAGAGGGGATTGTAGTGGCCATCCTCCTGGGTGGTGATTTTTCACTTTTTCTTGCTTTTTCTTTCTGTCTCTGTCTCTGGAGACAAGCACATACACCCTATGGGAAAAACAGAAAAAAAAAAATTCTTGATGTGAGAGAGAGGGAATGAGAGAAAGAAAGGTGTAGGGAGAGACAGAGATGGGTATTTTTGACGAGGTGTCACTGTTTTCACCACACTCCTGCAGCGGCTTCCTGTTTAGCTAAGATTGCTTTGCCCGCAACCATTTCGCAGAGTGCCTAGGCTAGCCCAGAGCCCATCGGGCCTCCTGTGTGACCTCTGGTATACAGAGTGGCGGTACTGTGTGCGGGTATCTAAACCTTTTCACCAAAAATTTAAATAGTTGAATGGTGTTTTACTCTTTTATTAATTTGGCAAGTATATTTTAAACTCCTATGTAGTGGATGTTCTAAGTACTGGGAAAGAGCAGTGGTCAAAGCCACAGAAATCCCAGCCCTCAGCACTTATGTGAGTCTCACTGTTTTGCTCTTCTGACTTGTATTTGAACAATCATGTCGTAATCTCAGATGAAATGATTTTTAGAGACTGGCAGGTGGCGTGGTATTTCAGGTGTTGGACTCCCACATGGCTGGCTGCAGTTCGAGTCTGGACTTGGTGGCTTGCTTTCTCACCCTCTCTCTGTCTGTCTCCCACTGGTCAAATTAAAATAATAAATAAGTTAAATAAAATAATTATTTGAAAAAAATTATTTTTAGTGATGTAGCTGCTGACAATTTAAAAAATGCCATAGAATGCGCGTCCTTAGTGAGAGATAGACAGAGAAAGGGAAAGGGAGAAATTATGCCTCTCTCACCCCCCCACCCCCCGGGGAGAATGGCCACACCATAATCTGCTTTCCTTTGTTCTCCTCTTGTGGTATTTTTGGGCATGCAGGCACATGCGTGGGAATGTGAGGAAGCAAGCCACCAGTCCGGGACTCAAACTGCTGTCGGCCATGTCGTAATACACTACCTTAACTACCACGCTGCCCCCCAGTAGCTGACAATTTTTTTTTTTAAACAATTATTTTATTTAACTTTATTTATTCATTTACTTATTTTAATTTGACCAGAGAGGAACAAACTCAGAGAGAGAGAGGGAGAGAAAGAGAAGTGAGAAGGAAAGCCACCAGGTCCGGGATTTGAACCATGGTCGGCCATATGGGAGTCCAGCACCCTTAACCACCATGCCATCTGCTGGCCCCAGTAGCTGACAATTTAATTAGGTCTTTTTTCAGTTTTGCTGGAAGCAGAGAATTAAAAACCACCCTACTTGGAATACGCTTTATTAACAAGTCATCAGAGCCATTTACATTTTCTGAGAAACACAGTAGAAGGGTTTGAGAGATTTTTTTTTTCTTAATTTTAAAATATTTGTTTATTTATTTTAGTATTCTTTTTAAAGAGGTTTTTGGTATAGGGTGTGTACACTCACCAGAAGGACAGAGAGAGACAGAAAGTGAGAAATCACCCCCCAGGGGGGATGGCCATGCCACAATCCCTTCTCCTCCATTCTCCTCTTGGGATCTTGGGCACACACACACACACACACGTGCCTGGTGTGAGTTTAAGCCATTGGGTCCGGGACTTGAACCGTGGTTGACTACATGGGAGTCCAGCGACATAGCCATTACACCAACTGCTGGTCCCAAAAATATTTATTTATTTATTTAAAGAGAGATTTTTGCTACAGAGTGTGTGCATTCTCCAGAGAGACGGAGAGAGATGAGGAGACAGAAAGCAAGAAATCACCTCCCGGGGTTTGGCCAGGCAGCAATCCCTTCTCCTCCATTCTCCTCTTGGAATTTTGGGTACACACGTATATGTGCTACGTATGTTTTAAGCTGCCCAGTCCAGGACTCGAACTGCAGTTGATTATGTTGGAGTTTAGCAATGTAACTGTTAGGCCTTCCGCTGGTCCCAGGTTTCAGAGATTTAACAAATTACTATTTATTTATTTATTGTATAAATAAGAATTTAATTTAATTTATTATTATTTTAAATTTGCTATAGGGCACATGCAATCATGGGAGGGGGGGAGAAATAAAGTGAAAGCAAGCTGAGGGAGAGTGTGTATGAGAGAGAGAGAGAGAGTGGAAGCAAGCTGCCAAGTCCAGGACTCGATCCACTGTTGGCCATGTCAACAAATGACTTTTTTAAAAAAGGAATTATTTATTATATTTATATTTATGGTATTTATTTATATTTTATTATGTTACTATATTTCATGTTTATATTTATTATATTATTATTTTTAATTTGCCATAGAATTTTAATTAGCTATAAGATTATTTTATTTATTTTTTGGAGAGGTTTTTGCTATAATACACTTGCGCTCGCCAGAAAGAGAGAGACAGAGATAGAAAGTGAGAAATCACCCCCGAGGGGGGATGGCCACGCTGTAATCCCTTTTCCTCCATTCTCCTCTCAGGATCTTGTGCACACACGTACACGCGCCCGGCCTAAGTTTAAGCCACCGGGTCCGGGACTCAAACTGCAGTCGGCTACATGAGAGTTCAGCGACATAGCCATTACGCTAACTGCTGTTCCTGAGCTATAATATTATCTTTAACTTGCTCTGTGCAGGTACCAGTCAGAGAGAGAGGGGAGAAGGGAGTGTGAAAGTGAGAAAGCAGGCTGCTAGGTCTGTGTCTCCAACCACATTCAACCATGTGGGAGTCCAGAGCCTAACCACCATTCCACATGTGGGCCCCATCAGCAAATTACTGTTAATTATACTTCTTAATCTATCACACACAGAGTACTACCAGATTAACAGTAAGAGATTATACATGTACATGTATAAACTCATGTATGTATATGTATCCATGTACACACATACTGGGGATACATTTCAAGACCCCAGTGGATGCTTGAAACCACAGACTGAACCCTTACACACTATGTTTTTTCCTTTACATACATACTTATGATAGTTTAATTTATAACTTAGGCACAGTAAGAGATTAATAACAATAGTTAATAATAAAATAGAAGAATTATAAGAATATAGTGTAGGAAAAGTTATGTAAATGTAGTACTTATATCAATGTACTTATGTACTTATATAAATATAGTACAAAATAACTGTACTACAGTGTGAGTAACTGAAACTGCAGAAAGTAAAATCGTAGGTAAGAAGGAAATACTGTGTACGTATAATTTTATGTGTACAAACTTGCTATCTATATAATCTTCTACGGGCTTATATACCTATAAAGAGATTTATTGCATGGACTAGCCCACATAATTTTATAGGCTGGCTAGGCTGGTCTGAGATCTGCAGGGTTGTTATAGGTGGAACAACAACTTTCTCCTGGAAACCTTGGCTTTGCTTTTATGGGGTTTCAGCTGAATAGATGAGGCCCACCTAGATTGTACAGGGTAATCTCCTTTACTGAAAGCTTGCTCATGTGATCCGCCTCTACAAAATGCCTTCACAGCAACACCTTGATTAGATTTTAAAAATTCGCCCATTTCTTTCTTTCCTGGGATAAAGATAAAGACAGCACTCCCAATAGGGCCTTGATTCTGACATTCGTCTGCAGCCTCAGCTAGCCCAGATCACAGGCACACATGTTTCTGGTGTGTTCAGGGAAGTCTCTAGACATGAACCCAGAACCTTCCCATATAGGTCAACCTTCCAGAGCATTGCATTTTACTGCAGTGCTATCATCTGGCCCCCTAGAATAGATTTTGATAGAATAAGTACTATAACGTGGACCAATTGACATTCGAAACTAACCATCATTGGGGCTTTACTTAAATCAATATACTCTGAACGTCTTGGGAAGGTTGAAATTATGTTCATTTAAACATAACCATTGCATTTTAAATTTATGTCTGGTAAAATGTTAGACTCTTGTATCATTAAGTTTTTTTTTTTTTTTTTTTTTTTTTTTTTTTTGAGAGGTTTTCGCTATAGGATGCATGCGCTCACCAGACAGAGAGAGACAGAGAGACAGAAAGCGAGAAATCACCCCCTAGGGGGGATGGCCACGCCGCAATCCCTTCTCTTCCATTCTCCTCTCGGGATCTTGGGGCATGCATGCACTCACGCCCGGCGTGAGTTTTAAGCCACTGGGTCTGGGACTCAAACCGCGATTGACTACGTGGGAGTCCAGTGACATAGCCATTACGCTAACTGCTGGTCCCAAGTTTTTGTTTTTTCTTTTTGAGTTTTTTTTTTTTTTTTTTTTTTTTTTTTTTTTTTTTTGCTACAGGGTACGTACGTTTGCCAGAGAGACAGAAACAGAGAGACAGAAAGCAAGAAATCACCCCCCAGGGGGGTTGGTCACGCCGCAATCCCTTCTTCTCCATTCTCCTTTTGGGGTCTTGGGCACGCATGCACACGTGCCTGGCATGAGTTTAAGCCACCGGGTCTGGGACTCAAACCGCAGTTGACTGCATGGGAATCCAGCGACATAGCCATTACGCCAACTGCTGGTCCCTATCATTATGTATTTAAAATATACTTAATTCTGGACTGTAGATTCATATACTAAGTATAAATTTTTTTAAAAAGAATTATTTAACTTTATTTATTTATTTATTTTTATTTTAAGTTGACCAGAGAGGGACAGAGAGAGAGAGAGAGGGAGGGACAGTGAGAAAGCAAGTCACCCGGGTCCAGGACTTGAACCTTGGTCGGCCCTGTGGGAGTTCAGTACCCTTAACCACCATGCCACCTGCTGGCCCCACTAAGTATAAATTAAATTTATTTTTCATCATACTAATGGAACTGTTAAGTTAATTAATTCAGCATGGTGAATGAACACCAGAAACCTTAATGGCAAAGCCAGTTCTTCCTGACAAACTAGGCAGCTAAGTCACACTGAGTTTCTGTCTGAAAGCCTGACTTTCCCCCCACTTTTAGTGAGCAAGTTCTATACTTCCTCAAGACAACCAAGTTCTTCCAAATTCCAAGTAAGGCTCCTTAATGATGCTTGAGCCCTGTTGTGATGAACTAGGGACCTTGACTATTTTATAGACTCTCTCTTTTTTTTTAATTTTTATTTTTTTTTATGTTCTTGGGACTGTTTTCTCAGGAACTAAGAGGTTTCTGACTTTCATTCAGGGTTTGGAAAAAGTGATTTCCTTAAGTGAAAATTGCTTATCTTTATCGATATGTGATGTCATAGTCTTAAATGTATCTTGAGTTTACGTCATCAGAACATTGGCAAAAAAGCCCAACTCTAATACCACATTTCTCTGTAAATGAGGTGTGTATACCACAAAGTCCTTCTGCGTGTTTTTGATATCCTGGTTAAAGCGGCTGCACAGAGACATATTGTACTGTACTGCCTGTCTGTCTTGTCACCAGTGGTTTTGCTTTGTGCTTTGGAGGCCTTTATGCGCCATCCCCTCTCTGCTGTATTCAGAAATTTGGGGTAGTTGAGAGGTACACCTGTATGAGGGGGTCAGTTGTGAAATGTGGGGTGAGGGGGTCCAACAGAGGGTGTGGTGGTTACACTGCTCGATCCCACATGGCTGCACTGTTCACTCCAGGACCTTGGGCCTTGAAAGATCATGCTGGTCACGTGTGCATACGTGCCCACAATCCTGAGAGGAGAATGGAGGAGAAGGAACTGACGTGGGCCATCACCTCCTGTGGGTGCTTTCTCATTTTTCTTCTCTGTATCTCTGAGACCTCGTGTGCCCAATGGCACAAAGTACAACAACAACAAAAAAAAATAAAAAAGAGAGAAAAGTGGAGATGAGAAAATAAAGATCAGCCTGATGCCTCAAACTTGTGCAGGTCTCGGGCAAATCAGGAGCCTGTGGAAATGAGTCTCCTTAAACCTATATTTCTGGGCCCAGCACGTGGCGTGGTGGTTAAGGCGCAGGACTCTCACATGGACAACTGTAGTTCAGCCTTGGACCCAGTGGTTTGAAAATCATACGGGGCATGTATATGCCTGCCCAATGTCTGAAAAGGAGAATGGAGAAGGGATTGCCACATTGCTATCCTCCCTGGGGCGTGATTTCTCACTTTCCCTCTCTGTTTCTCTCTGGAGAGTACACATGGCCTATCACAAAAACCTAAGACAAATGAATGAAAATCCTCTGTGCTTCTGTGCATCCTTCGGATTGGCTTCTATTCGCCCAAAGGGCTTCAGAATAACTTTATTTTAGTAAACTACAGTTTTGATCCTGAGCCTTGATTTTTTATTTTAATTTCTTTGAATAGTTATTTAATTTAATTTATTGTTATTATTATTTCTTAATTTGATGAGGTTGGGAGAGAAAGTGAAAAAGCAAGCTAACAGGTCTGGGACTTGAATCTCTGTCGGCCATGTGGGAGTTCAGCTCCTTAACTACCTAACCACCTGCCATTCTCTGGCCTTGTTTTTTTTGATGTTTATCTTGGAGATTATTCCATACCAGTACTTTTTTTTTCAATGACTGCATGCTGCATGGTATTTTTTTTTTTTTTTTTTTTTTGGAGAGGTTTTTGCTATAGGGTGCATGCACTCGCCAGAAAAACACAGAGAGACAGAAAGTGAGAAATCACCACCCAGGGGGATGACCACACCACAATCCCTTCTCCTCCATTCTCCTCGTGGGTTCTTGGGCACGCACACACACACACACACACCCCCAGCGTGAGTTTAAGCCACCGGGTCCGGGACTTGAACCGTGGTCGACTACATGGGAGTCCAGCAACATAGCCATTATGCCAACTGCTGGTCCCAGGCTGCATGGTATTTTATGCTTTGCAGTTCTACAGTTTGACCAGTCTGCTGGTGGAGGATTAGGGTGTTTTAATTTTTCTTAAAGAATTATTTTTATTTAACTTTATTTATTATTTATTTATTTTTAAAATTTGAGAGAGAAAAAGTGAGAAAGCAAGCTGCCAAGTTGGAGTTATGCGGGAGTCCAGTGTCTTTAACCACTAGGCCACCTACAGGCCTAGGATGTTTTCATTTTTGCTATCAAACAGTTCTGCAGTGTACATAAATCATTTAGCATATGTAGATGCATAGTATCTATCTTTAGGATAGATTCCTAGAATTGGAGTTAGAGTTGAAGGTCATGCATTATAATTTAGAAAGACGATGCTAAATTTGCTTGCCTCAAGATACTCCAGTTTTGAGAACCAGCAGTTAGCGTAATGGCTATGTCGCTGGACTCCCACGTAGTCGACTGCGGTTCGCGTCCCGGACCCGGTGGCTTAAACTCACGCTGGGCACATGTGCGTGCGTGCCCAAGATCCCGAGAGGAGAATGGAGGAGAAGGGATTGCGGCGTGACCATCCCCTCTGGGGGGTGATTTCTCGCTTTCTGTCTCTATGTCTCTCTCTGTCTGTCTAGCGAACACACGCGCCCTTTTGCGAAAACCTCTCCAAAAAAAAAAAAAAAAGATACTCCAGTTTATACTTCAGAGCAATGAATGGTTATTTTTCTTGCATCCTTATCAATATGATTTACTATTGAGTGTTTGGTATTTACTGACATGATACATTTTTTCCCCAAATTTCCTTTCTACCCTCTTCTTCTCCCCACTCTTTCCACTTTGGCTGTAATGTCCTTTACAATTCTTAATGCTTGTATGTCCTCCAGTCTTTTAGTCTCTGCCACAGATTGCTGACAGTCGGTATATGTTAAGGGGAGATATACAGTGTCTCTCTTTCATAGCCTGACTTGATTCACTCAGCAGCAGATCTTCCATATTTGTCCATTTTTTTTATCAAATTCCAGGGCCTTGTTTTTTATGGCTGAATAGTATTCCATGGGAGTATATGTGCCACCTTCCAGCCTGACATTTCCTTTTTAAAAACAATATTTGTTAGAAGTTTCTTTTTTTTCTTTTTGTACATTCACGAAATCTGATTTTTGGGACCAGCAGTTTGCGTAATGGCTATGTCACTGAACTCCAATGTATTCAGGTATTCTAAGTACTTTTTTTTTTTTTTTTGGAGAGGTTTTTTTTTTCTTTTTTCTTTTTTTTGGAGAGGTTTTTGCTATAGGGCGCATGCGCTCGCCAGACAGAGAGAGACAGAGAGGCTGAAAGCAGGAAATCACCCCCCCCAGAGGGGATGGCCACGCTGCAATCCCTTCTCCTCCATTCTCCTCTCGGGATCTTGGGCATGCATGCACACGTGCCTGGTGTGAGTTTAAGCCACCTGGTCCGGGACTCGAGCCGCAGTCGACAGCGACATAGCCATTATGCTAACTGCTGGTCCCAGGTTTTTGCTATAGGGCGCATGTGCTCACCAGAAAGATGGAGAGAGATGGAGAGACAGAAAGCATCCTCTTGGGATCTTGGGCATGCATGCACATGCGCCCACCATGAGTTTAAGCCACTGGGTCTGGGACTCAAACCATGGTCGACTACATGGGAGTCCAGCGACATAGCCATTATGCCAACTGCTGGTCCTTCTAAGTGCTTTCATAGATAAGTCCACTTTACTTTACATACACATCCGTGACTACTTTTTTTTTTTTTTTGAGAGGTTTTTCGCTATAGGGCGCGTGCGCTCGCCAGACAGACAGAGAGAAACAGAGAGACAGAAAGCGAGAAATCACCCCCCAGGGGGGATGGTCACGCCGCAATCCCTTCTCCTCCATTCTCCTCTCGGGATCTTGGGCACACACGCACACGCGCCCGGCGTGAGTTGTAAACCACCGGGTCCGAGATGCGAACCGCGGTCGACCACGTGGGAGTCCAGCGACATAGCCATTACGCTAACTGCTGGTTCCCATACTTTTTTAAGTATCTACTTTTAAAAGTGTGTATATTAGTTTCAATCAATTTTTCTTCACTGTTTGTTTTATCCAAGTTACCTTCATTTGAGTTTACTGTGCTTTGCTTTGCTGACATGTGTCCTTATCTATACTTTTAGGCTTAGAATAATTCCTTCGTAGAACTTTGAGGAAATTACTTCTCTTTTGGTATTTTATGTTATTAGTAAAATGTCTGATGTCAGTTTGATTCTTTTGTAAGTAACATGTTTTTTCTTTGTTTTTTTTTTTTCTTTTAGAATTGACATTCTGAAAATTTATCAGGATGTCTACATGTTGGGTTTATTACAGCGCTTTTGTTAAATAAGTTGGTGTTGGAGAGGACCTGTCATTTGGGTTCAGATCTGAGATGTTCTCTTCTATGATTTCGGTTCAGCTGTGATTCTGTGATTTGTTTAGCCCATTTGTAGAATATTTAATATGTAAGAGAAATACTAAAGAGAAAAGGGGGAATAAAAGAACACTAAGAGGGACCAGTGGGTGATGTGGAGACTAGGGCTCTGGACTCCCACATGGCCGACCACGGATGGGGTCCTGGACCTGGCAGCTTGCTCTCTCGCTTTCTGTCTCTTTCTCTCTCCTTCCCTCTCTCTCTGTCTGTCTCTGGTCAAAGTAAAAAATAGTAATAATACAAAATCAAATTAAAGAAATAATTTTCTTTAAAAAAAAAAGGAACACCAAGAAGTTATCCTGTTATTTCAAAAACTTTCTTTTTTCTAATTTTTATATTTTAAGCACAAACACTAGCTGAGATAAAGCCAAATAGAGTTGGCTTTTAGATATCTGTTACATTTCTTCTGAAATTTTGCATTTTGAAAACCTAGTGCATGATATGTGTGTGGTATGTTAGTCCATGAAGTGTGTGGGTGCGTACGTAGATCCTTTGCAGTCTGACACACCCCACTTGAACCCTGTGTGGCTAATCTGAGACACCAAGGCCCTTCTTGGCTCTTCAAGGCAGCAGCTACTACCGCTTGATTGGAGTTGGTATAAAATCTGCTTTCTATCATAGAACTAAAGTAATAAACATTCATTTGTAAGGGCATTTTTCTCTTGTTGTTTTATAATGCTTTTATTTTTGTGAATGACATTTTATAATTAGCAGTTATAGCAAGTTTGTGTCTCATTAACCAGACTACTATCAACCATAAATACTGTGAAGGTTTGTTATTTGACCAGTTAATTATGTTTTATGATACACGTGTTCTTACTGATCTGTTCCTTTGAATGTTAATGGTTTCTATTTCTTAAACAAAGTAAGTACTGTATTAATAATTTAAAACGAGCATCATATTGCTTTTTAGTCATTAAATGAGGCATTCTACCAATTAGATATTCTTAAGCTTTACCTTTATTTTTTTAAACAATCTTTTTTTTAAAAGAATTACTTATTTATTTATTATCATTATCTTAAAATTTGACCAGAGAGAGACAGTGTGAGAGTGACAAAGAAAGTGAGAAAGCAAATCACCTTGTCTGGGACTCGAACTGTGGGCGGCCATGTGGGAGTCCAGTGCCTTTAGCCCCCATGCCATCTGCTGGCCCAATATTCTTAAGCTTTCTTAAAGGCCTGTGCTAGCTTTACTTCTGTAGTTGTATGGCTTAATTTATGATTTAGAAGAATACCGACTCATGGGTTATGTTTTCATATGACTTGTTGAATAAAAATTGTTTATAGTTAGAGTGGCTAATCTAAATTTTACATAGGTTATTTATTTAAAAAAAATTTTTAAGAGAATTTTGCTATAGGGGTGTGCCCTTGCCAGAGAGACAGAAAGCAAGAAATCATCCCCTAAGGCACATGGCCATGCCACAATCCCTTCTTCATTCTCCTCTCCGGATGTTGGACACAGATACGTGCCTGGCGTGTTTCTTTTTTTTTTTTAATTAAAAAAAATTATTTAATTTTAGTTATTCATTCATTTATTTTAATTTGACCAGAGAGAGACAGACAGACAGAGAGAGAGAGAGAGAGAGAGAGAGAGAGAGAGAGAGAAAGTGAGAAAGCAAGCCGCCAGGTCCAGGACTCGAACCATGGTTGGCCATGTGGGAGTGTCTAGCGCCTTAACCACCACGCCACCTGCCAGTCCCAATTTTAGGTCTTGTAATAGATATAATATTATAAGTTTTATTTTATTGCATCCTGGATGTATTCTATGAATCATGCAGTTTGTTCTTGGATGTAGTTATGTGGAAACAGCTTGATCTTCTAGTTGTTGAATTCATGGTTTGTTAGGTAGGTACAGAACAGTACTCAGGCTAGGGCTTCATTGTTCCCTGTTACTGAGGCAGGACCTTTCTATATACTCCTTCTAGTGCCCTACAATTCTGTTTTTCCGTAGTGGCTGTTTAGGAACAAATACTGTTCATAGCGCTATATGAACCCCTGGTGCTGTTCCCTCTATTTCTTGCATGACTCTCGTGTCTCTTTCTGGGAGTTTTTTTACTATTGGAGGCATGCTCCAAGAGTTACTGTGTGTGAAGAGGACCTGCGAATCCCAGTCCCCTTTGTTTAGCTCTCTCTGCTCTGTGAGCTTATCTTAATGCTAAGTTGCTTTCATGTTCCTGGTCTCTCATCTTTGTCTCCTCAACTTAGGGAGGCCACCAGGTTCTGCCTCAGTTTCCCCTTTCTGCACAGTTGCCTGGAAACTGTGAAATTGTAAGCAGTGGCAATGTCGGGACTTACTGTCTTCAGTGTCTCATCTTTCAGGGATCACCGTTCTTCATTGCCTGTGTCCAATATCAGTGGCCCAGTGTAAAGAAAAAATGTTTCATATATTTTGTCTGCTTTTAAATGACCTATTTATTTGTATTTTTGGTTATTGCAAATAGGAGGTAGGTCTGGTTTCGGTTCATTTGTCTAGAAACAAATTTCAGTTCTGTTTTCAAATGTTCACATTGAGTTCTAACATATAGAGGGATGACTGAAGTGTGCAGGTCAATACATTTGCACAGATACATGCACTTATATTGCTATCATGCAGATCAGTATGAGAAACTTTGTAATACCCCTTCAGGTTTCTTGCGCCCCTTCCTGCTCATTACCACACTTTCTTCCCCAAGTACTTGCCATCTGGTAGATTTGCCTCATCTTTAACAGCATCCAAATGGATTGTCCGTAGTATTTCCTCTTTCTTATCTTTTTCACTCAGCACTGTGTCTCTGGGATTCATCCATGTTGGTGTTGTGTATGTCAGTTGTTCTTTTTTAAAATAATTATTTTATTTAACTTTATTCATTCATTTATGTATTTAAATTTGACCAGAGAGGGATAGAGCGAAAGAGAGAGGGAGAGAGAGAGAGCGAATGAGAGGAAGGCGCTAGGTCAGGGACTCAAAACCACGGTCGGCTATGAGGGAGTCCAGCACCCTTAACCACCATGCCACCTGCTGGCCCCATCAGTTGTTCTTTTTAAAAAACATTTTTATTAGAGACTTTTTTTAGAGCAGCAACCTAGAGAGGAAGGTGCAGAGAGATGTGCCATGCTCCCTCGCTCCACACATGCAGAGCCTCCTTGGTTAACCGACATGACCCGTCAGAGCGTACACTGGAAGCAGTTGACGCAGCAGTATCATCCTAAGTCCACTCTTGGTGTTGTACATTTTGTGGGTTGGAACTTTATCCACTATTATAGTGTCATATGGAATATTCTCACTGCCCTAAAAATTCTCTATTCTCTGCCTACTCATTTCTCCCCCACCCCAGCCTCTGGCAGCCACTGATCTTTTCTTTCTTTCTTTCTTTTTCTTTTTTTTTTCTTTTTTAATTTGCTAGAGGGCGTGTGTGCTGGCAGAGAGGGAAAGTGAGAAAGTATCCGACCCTCTTGGGAGATGGTCATGCTGATATCCTTTCTCCATTTCTCTCCCTCCTTTTGGGATTCTGGGTACACATGCACTGGTGCCCAGCATGTTTTCTCTTTTTTTAAACATTAAAAATATTATTTATTTAATTTTATTTATTATTATTTGTCTTTAATTTGTTACAGGACAGCACACTCAACTCATCAGAGAGAGACAGAGAGAGAGAGAGATTGAGAAAAAAAGGTGCCAGGTCTGTGACTCAAACCACACTCAGCCATGTGGTAGTCCAGTCCCTTAACTACAGCACCACCTGCTGGCCACATGCCCTACATGTTTCTCAACCAGTTGGGTGAGGGACTCCACCTACATAGTTCACTGTGTGGGATCCATCTGCCTTAACTGCCATGCCACCTATTGGCCATTATTTTTGTTTTCTATTTTGCCATACCTAGAATGTAATATAATTAGAATTGTATAGTATATAGCATTATGAGATTGGCTCCTTTCACTTAGTAATCGACATTCAAGTTTACCCCATGTCTTTTCATGGCTTGCAAGCTCATGTCTTTTTGGCAGTAAATGTTACTATGTGTAGGTATACTTCGGTTTGTCTGTTTACCTATTGAACTACCTCTTGGTTGCTTTAAACTTTTTGGCAATTTTAGGTTGCCAAAAGAAAGCAGCTCATAAACCTCCACTTGCAGATTTTTGTGTGTACATAAATTTTCAGCACCTTTGGGTAGGATACTAAGGGCCACAAATTGCAGGGTAATTTGATAAGACTGTATTGAGGGACCAGCAGGTGGCGTGGTGGTTAGGGCGCTGGACACTCCCACATAGCCGACCAGGGTTCCAGTCCCAGACCTGGTGGCTTGCTGTCTCACTTTCCATCTCTCTCTCTGGTTAAATTAAAATAAATGAATGAATAAATAAAAATAAATAAATTTAAATAAATGAAAATTAAAAATTAAAAATGAATAAATAAAATAAAATTAAAAAAAAAAAGACTGTATTGAGTTTTGTAAGATGTCAGTAGTGAATGAGAGTTGTTTCACACCCTTGTCAACATTTGGTATTGTCAGTGGTCTGGAATTTGGCCATTCTAATTAGGTACATTTTTAATTTTATTTTTGAAAATTCATTTTCCTATTGAGGAACATTTGGTTTATTTCCCATTCTTGGAAATAACCATAATCATTTTGGTGTACTTAAGCTCTCATTTCTGTTGTCTAAATATTTTGGAGTAAAAGTATTGGTTCATGTGGCCGGTAAGCACTTACTTCAGTAGATATCGCTAGTTTCCCAAAGAGCTCAACTACTTTTTCATTTCCTGTGTTGATGAGATTTCCAGCTGGGCTGTGTTCATGATGAGATAGGGTATTGTCAGGCTTTTACATTTTAGCTGGGTGGTGCTGTATGTTTTCCTTTAGCAGGGCAAAGCATGCTATTCACTTAGATAACAGGGAAGCTAGGGTGACCAGCTCTCCTGTTTGCTTTGGAGTTAGGGATTCTTCAAGTTGAGGGACTTTCATTTTTAAAACCATGGCAGACATTCTAATAAACCTCTCAGCTGATTTAGTTAGCAGGATGTGAACAGAAAAGCAGGAAAAAGACTTGGTCAGTCCAAGCCCAAGTACAGATGAGGATTGGACCATCCTGTTACAGAGATTATATTCTCTTGTTTAAAAGGTTGAGGACTCATCCACTCTACCCCCATATCCCCATAAATTGTGTCTTTTCAGAGAAGCCATTGCTGGTTCTTGATGCTACATTGCTTTTCTCTGTAATGCTTCTAGAGCACTGTACATAGTTTTGTAGTACTTGGAGCACTTGAGAGTACGTATTCTTCTCTGGAGTCTGGGATGAAGTGTAGTCTTAATTAGGGCAGGACTTCTTTTTTTTTTCCCTTTTTTTTTTGAGATATAGGGTGTGTGCGCTCGCCAGGAAGACAGAGACAGAGAGATGGAAAGGGAGAAATCACCCCTCAGGGGGTATGGCCATGCCACAATCCCTTCTCCTCTATTCTCCTCTCGGGATCTTGGGCAGGTACATGCACCCGGTGTGAGTTTAAACTGTTGGGTCCGGGACTCAAACTGTGGTCCACTACATGGGAGTCCAGCGACATAGCCATTACGCAAACTGCTAGTCCCCAGGGCAGGACTTTTTGGTCTCCAGAACACGTAAGTAGGCACGTCAGTAAATTTCCCTTTGTCTGGTTGGCATGGCATGGAGTGTCATGATGAAACATAGGGTAGAACAGATAGAAGATTTATAAGCTGTCAAAGTTTAATGTTCATTTAACGGTTTTTGGAAGCTGTTGAGGACTTTTTACCAAAACAGAGAGAAATGTGTTTTAGGAAGATGCTGACTGCTGTAATAAATTTGAGAGGATAGTGCCCTGTTAGTGCTGGATAATTTGGGGACTTCTAATTTTTAAATTTTGTTTCTTAAGTTTTAAGATTGATAGCAAATGGAAAATTGCATGGTGGCATGTTAAGGCTATATAACATTCCAGATGGACTTTGAATTTATTATAAGATTGGGTAGCCTTGCCAGATGCAGTGTTCTTTGAATAAATCTAAAGCAGAAATAGCTTAAATTTTTGATGGGATCCTAACTTGCTATAGAAAACTTATGAGTCATTATATCTCACAATGTGAAGATATCATTTCTGTGACAGGTTTCTTAAAACCAGTAAGGGTAAAAAACCTTTGCTTCAGCCAGCTTTCATTTTTGTTTTTATGTTAGATTTTTAATTAAGATTTGTTTTGCACATGGGACCAGCAGTTGGCGTAATGGCTGTATGGCTGGACTCCCATGTAGTTTACCACGGTTCGAGTTCCGGCCTGGTGGCTTAAACTCACACCGGGTGTGTGGCGTGGCCATTCCCCCCGGGGGGTGATTTCTCTCTTTCTGTCTCTCTGTATTTCTCTGTCTTTTTGGTGAGTGCACGCGCCTTGTAGCAAAAACTTCCAAAAAAAAAAAAGAATTATTTTATTTAACGTTTATATATTTATTTATTTAAATTTGACCAGAGAGAGACAGAGTGAGAGATAGAGGGAAAGTGAGAAAGCAAGCCACCAGGTCCGGGACTTGAATCACCGTTGATGGGAGTCCAGCACCCCAAACCGCTACGCCACCTGTCATTGAGTTTTAAGCTGCCAGTCTGTGACTTGAACCATGGTCAGCTACTTGGGACTCCAGTGACCTAACCATTATGTCATCTGCTGATCCCCAGCTTCAGATTCTTTATAGTACCTTATATACTCCATCCCAACTTCATCCCCTCATAGTTTTATAAAGGTAGATTGCTATCTAAGGAATGTTCGGTGTGTGTGTGTTTTAAAAATCTAATAAAATTTAATTAATAGCATGTACTCTAAATTGCCAGAGAGTGCATCTGCTTGCCTTCTCTATGTCTCTGTCTTACCAGGATCTCAAGTATGCTCATACAAGTGCGTGGCACATGTTTAGGCTGCTGGTGCTGGGTTCAGGATTTGAACTGCTCAGTTGGCCATGTGGGATTCAGCTCCCTTAACCACCAGGCCACAGGGCTGGCCCTTTACTCATACTTTTAAATTCACATTTTTTAGCTATATACATGTACATACCTGTTTTTGAATATAAATGGTATTGTAATGTGTCCTGCTATGGAATTTTTTTTACTAAATATGAAGATTTTGAGGTTTACCCATGTTAGTACCTGGATTAATAGATTTCTTTTTAGCTATTGATTACATGACTGAGCTAAAATTTATCCATCTGGTTTTTATCCCTCCCTAATTTGTTAGAGGTCATGTGTGCTCATCTGTTTTTTTTTTTTTTTTTTTTTCTTTTTTTGGAGAGGTTTTTGCTATAGGGCGCGTGCGCTCGCCAGACAGACAGAGAGAGACAGAGAGATAGAAAGCAGGAAATCACCCCCAGGGGGGATGGCCACGCCGCAATCCCTTCTCCTCCATTCTCCTCTCGGGATCTTGGGCACGCACGCACACGTGCCCGGCGTGAGTTTAAGCCTCCAGGTCCGGGACTCGAACCGCGGTCGACTACGTGGGAGTCCAGCGACATAGCCATTACGCTAACTGCTGGTCCCATGTGTGCTCATCTGTAAGTGACAGAGAGAGAGAAAGTAAAAAACACCCTCCCCATGGGGTATGGTCACGTCCCTCTCCTTTCTTCTCCATTTTCCCTCCTTTTGGTTTTTTTTGGTACAAACGTGTACATGCCCAGCATGTTTCCTAAGCCAGTAGGTCCAGCACTTGAACTGTGCCATCAGCGGTGTGGGATCCAGCATTTAACCATTGTGCTACAGGCTGCCCAGTTTTTTGAGTTAATTTTTGTACATGATTTGAAGTGTGGAGGTCTAACATCTTTTACACTTGGACATTGAGTTTTCCCAGCACCATTTGTTCAAAAGACTATTCATTATTCTTTACCCCAGTGAATTGCTTCGGCATTCTTGTCTAAAATCAATTGGCCATAAATGTATGAGTTTACTTCTACATTCACTTACATTTCATTGATCTATTTGTGTCTGTCCTTATGCCAATATCACATAGTCTTGATTGTTATAGTTTTGGATTAAGCTTCAAAATCTGAGTCTTCTCAGGATTATTCTGAGTCTTCTGGTGCTGGCTGGTTGTGTGGTGCTGGATTCCCACATGATTGACCGCTGTTTGAATCCGGGACCTGGCAGCTTGCTTTCTCAATTTTCTTCTCTCTCTCTTTCTGTCTCTCTCTGGTCAAATGAAAAAAATAAATGATAACAATAATAACAAATAAAATTAAATAAATAATTGTTTTTAAAAATTCTTTTGCTGGGCCAGCAGGTGGCATGGTGGTTAAGGTGTTGAGCTCCCACCTGGCCAACAGTGGTTTGAGTCCTGCATTTGGCAGCTTGCTTTCTCACTTTTTCCCTCTCTGTCTCTGGTGAGTGCACATGCTATGGCAAGTTGAAAAAAAAATAAACAATTAAAAGATTATTCTTTGTCAAGATTATTTTGGCTATTCTGGGTTCTTTTATGTCCATATGAATTTTTGGATTAGCTTGAAAAAGGCAGTTGAAATTTTGGTAGGAGTTGCATTGTACCTGTAAGTCAATTTGGAGAGTATTTCCATTTTCTTTAAAAAGAATTATTTATTTTGCTTACTTACATTTTTATTATTTCACAGGAGTTTTTGACACAGAACGACAGGCAGAGAGAAAGAGAGAAAATGAGGGAGCAAGCTGCCAGGTCTGGGATTCAAACCATGGTCAGCTATGTGGGAATTCCAGTGCTTTAACCAGCATGCTACCTGCTGGCCTCGAGTATTGCCATTTTAAGAAGATTAGATCTTTCAATCTGTGAACACATGGATGTCTTCCAACAGTGCTTTTAGTTTTAATATACAGCTATTGTCTTTGTTAGCTGTATTCTTAAGTATTGTATTCTTTTTTATTCTATTATAAATGAAATCCCTTTTGTCCTTTTTTTTTTTAATTGCCAGAGAGTATGTGCACTGACCAGAGAGAGAGGGAGACAGAGAGAGTGCGAGGGAGATAGCATCCCTACTGGAGTGTGGTAACTCACAGTCTGTTCTCCTCCATTTCTTTTTTTTTTTTGGAGAGGTTTTTGCTATGGGGCGCGTGCGCTTGCCAGACAGACAGAGACAGACAGAGAGACAGAAAGCGAGAAATCACCCCCCCGGGGGGGGCGGTGGCCAGGCTGCAGTCCCTTCTTCTCCATTCTCTTCTCAGGATCTTGGGCACGCACGCACATGTACCCGCTGTGAGTTTAGCCACCAGGTCTGGGACTCGCACCACAGTCCAGTACGTGGGAGTCCAGTGTGACATAGCCATTACGCTAACTGCTGGTCCCTTGATTTTTGATTATTGATCATTTGACTTTAAACTGTAAAATTGTTTCTTCTTTATTTAGATACTTCTCTGAAATCTCAATTGTCATAAAAATCTTTCTGGTTTTATTTAAGTTGCTTATTCCTTTGTTGAGGATATTTTTTATTTCATTCCAGACAGACTTGAGTTACATCAATACTGAGCTATTTTCAGTACTATAATTGTGCCTTCAAACGTTTGGGTCCTTGTTAAACGTATTTTAGAGAAGTTTTTTTTACAATATACTTAAATTTTCTGTGTGGTCCGTTATCAACTAGCCTCTTAACGTTGTAATTCTTTAGAAGTATTGAGCTGCCCGAAACCATAGCGTGGTGGTTAAGGCAGCTGGAGTCCACATGGTCGATTGCCTGTTTGGAGTCTTGGACCTGGTGTCTTGAGAAACATGCTGGACACATATGCATGTGTGTCCACAATTCCAAAAGGAGGAGGAGATGGAGGAGGAGAGATCGAGGCATGACTCTTCCCATATGGGGGTCTTATTACTGCTTATTTTTTTCTCTCTCTGTCTCTCTAGTACATTTTTTAAAAAAGGAGACCTAAGCAGTAGCCTTTCACCCCAACCTGTTTGTTAAAGTGAGCCAAATCCCATGTGATTGACTGTAGTTCGAATCCTAACCTTGGAGGCTTGGAAAACATGCCAGATGTGTGTGTATGGAAGCCCCAAATTCTGACAGGATGGATAATGATGGAGAAGGGATTGTGATGTGACAACTCCCCTGCCCCACATGGGGGGGTGTTTTCTCCCATTCTGTCTTTCTGTATGTCTGTGGTCAGTACCTGTGCCCTTTGGCAAAATAAACAAACAAATGAAAAAACCTACAGGCCTAAGGACTCTTGAGAATAATGTGTGGAAGATGTTTATCCTCCCCGCTACCCCCTTCCGCAAACATTTAGGGATTATAATTCTGATCCTTTCTGAAAAATACTCAGTTTCAGGTGAAGTGCCTACAATCAGTAATGACTTCCCTCCCTGGGTGTTCTCCCTCATTGCTCAGGTACCTTAATTTATGAGTGCCCTCCACCTGCATGCCCGACTTCGGGATGTGGCCTGAGTTTCAGAGTGTAACCTGCAGCACGCTGACTCCCGCGTCCTATAGCAGTGTGCTCAGGCACTCTGGGTTGCTCAGCTAACGGGATTTCTCCGACCCCTGCATCCTGGTGTTGGGGGTGCTAGTCCCATCCCAGTCTGTCTCAGCTTAGCTTGCCGAGTTCTTAGGGCTGTGGCTTCTTTTTTGTTCTGCAGCTTACATTTTTTAAAAGTGTGGGAGCCTTTCTGTTTGATTCGTTATATAACACGTACAGCTAAGACAGCATAGATTTAAGTATATGTTCTACAAAACTTCAAACGATGCCTTTGTGCGGTTTCCTTCAGTACTCTTCTCTTCTGTCCACAGTGCATTATTGTGGATAAACTATGTGTACTGCGCCTTTTCCAGCTGTAAGGAATAAGCAGTAAATAATTTGGTATTCAGTATCTTTTATCACTAAATATTGGGACATCAGAAAAGTCATGACGTATTTTTCTATGGAAAAATGAATCGCGACTTTTCTAACGAGCCAATGGTAGTTGCTGTTTACTTTATAACTTATAGAATATAGCAAACTGGTGTTCCATTAAGTTTTGTAAAATGATTTAAAAATTATAGGGCCAGCAGGTGACATGGTGGTTGAGGTGCTGGATTTCCACAGGGACAATTACGGTTTGAGTCTCGGACCCAGCAGCTTGCTTTCTTATTTTCTTTCTCTTTCTCTCCCTGGTAAGCGCACAGGTCTTATATCAAATTTAAATAATAATAAGTAAAATTAAAAAAATCTTTCTAAAATTATAGAAATGTTATCATATGTGATTTTTGATAATGATAGTTATATTTAGTTTTTTTTTTTTTTTTTTTTTTTTTCCTTTTTTTTTGGAGAGGTTTTTGCTATAGGGCGCGTGCGCTCGCCAGACAGACAGAGAGAGACAGAGAGATAGAAAGCAGGAAATCACCCCCCAGGGGGGATGGCCACGCCGCAATCCCTTCTCCTCCATTCTCCTCTCGGGATCTTGGGCACGCACGCACACGTGCCCGGCGTGAGTTTAAGCCGCCGGGTCCGGGACTCGAACCGCGGTCGACTATGTGGGAGTCCAGCGACATAGCCATTACGCTAACTGCTGGTCCCAATTTAGTTTTACAAAATGTTTTATTGTCTGGGTCAGCCAGGTGGTGAGGTGGTTAAGGTTGCTGGATCCCACATGGCCAATTGCATGGTTTGAGTCCTAGCAGGTTAAAAAACACACCTACTGGGACCAGCAGTTAGTGCAGTTAGTGTAATGGCTATGTTGCTGAACTCCCATGTAGTCGACTGTGGTTCAAGTCCCGGACCCGGTGGCTTAAACTCACGCTGGGCGTGCGTGCGCGCGCGTGCACGCGTGTGTGTGTGTGTGTGTGTGTGTATGTATGTATGTGCCCAAGATCCCGAGAGGAGAATGGAGGAGAAGGGATTGCGGCGTGGCCATCCCCCTGGGGGTTGATTTCTTGCTTTCTGTCTCTCTGTCTAGCTCTGTTTTTCTGAAAGCGCATGTGGCCTGTAGCAAAAAACAAAACAAAAAACCCCACATCTTCTGTGTGTGTGTTTGTGCTCAGAATCCTCTGAGGAGAAGGGATTGCAACATGGTCATCCCCTCCTGGAGGGTACTTTCTCACTTTCTCTGTTTCCCTCTCTCCCTCTGTCTCTTTCTGGCGAGTATACGCACCCTATAGCAAAATAAAAATAATTTTTTTCATGGTTTAAATACAATATTCTGGCCAGCTGTGGTGGTTCAGCTGTGATGCGATGTTCCACCATACTGTGTCCACATGGGAAGGTCTCGGGTTTGCATCCTGGGGTTCTCCGTGTGTAACCAGGCACCTGCACCTGCACCTGCACCATGATTTTGGTTCATTGGGGCTGGGGATGGATTGCACCTGGTGACCCTGTTGGGGGGTGTTTCTTTCACATAGAAGAAATAAATAAATAGATTTTAAAAGTGCTAATTTTTGCCACTGTTGTTTAATGTTTTTAGGATGTTAGTGGCATGGGAATTATTCATTCTGCTTAGAAAATCCAGTGAAGATTTATAGAAATATGTAAATGAAATTTAACAAGCCAACTTTTAAAAAATGAGTTTCATTAGTGATTTAAATAATGAGAGGTGCTGTTGTGGGGATTTCTATCTTTGTTTAGGTTGAACTTAAGAGATTTTCATTTTAGTCCTTTCACCCAGGACCATGGGACTGAACAGTAAAATAAGACTGACTCTTGTTACTATTACTTCCAGAGGCTGGTGCTGCTTAGCTCTGTAGAGTAGGTATTCGAATTCATTTGGCTGTGTATGACAGAAAAACACTCTGTCAAGTCCTAATAGGGTAAAGAGTATAATTTTGTATGTGATATTTGCTGGTGCTAATAGTGCCAGTGCAGCAATAACTTTATTGATCTCCACTGGTGAAATGTTATTAGAACTGCAAGTAAATGGCTCCTTTAGTGCTGTATTCCTATTTGAGCAGTTCATTAAAAAGAACATTCAAAGAATTTTAAGTTGCCTTATTCTTTCATTGAGCTAGGTGAGTTTTTTTTTTCCCGCATCAATTCTTCAGTGTTTTTTTTATTTTTTTTTATTTTTTTTTTACAATTATTTATTTAACTTTATTTGTTGTTATTATTTTTAAAAAAATTGACCGGAGAGAGTAAGAAAGCAAACTGCCAGGAGGTCTGGGACTTGAACTATAGTCAGCCATGTGAGATTCCAGTGCTCCAACCACCACACCACCTGCTGGCCCCCAGGGTTGTTTTCAGTTCAGAGAGTTTGTGCAAGTTTGAAAGTAGAAAAGGTCTGACACCTAGCCTGATTGATCATTAACTTCATGCAGTTCAAAATGAATTGCAACAACTAGGGTATTATATTTGATAATATTCCTTTCAGGCCCTGAAATCACTCTCTCTGTCTGGAGAGAGAGAGAGAGAGAGAGAGAGAGAGAGAGAGAGTGTTATAGTTCGATCAGTGAGAAAGAAGAGGGCATCCAGTCATAGCCAAATTATAGGAGTCTATTCAGAAGCCAGCCCCTGCAGGAGGACTCATGTCTCACAGATCTGAAGTGAAAGGAGAGGGGTGCTTATAAAGGCAAGAATCACAATCTTTTCTGGGCTGATGTGATGGTTACAATGGAAATGAGGAGGGGGTGAGAGGAAAGGGAGAGCGGATTTCTATGGGAAAGCAGTTACAGAAGCCAGATCAAACAGGTTAATAATTTCTAAGGACACTTTCCAGACTTTTGCCTAAACACAATGGCTTTCTGGCTCAGGGCAGGTGGTCTGGTATTTATTTGGTGATTACCCTATGGACGGGCTATTTAGCAAAGACAGCAAGAATGTTAATCACTCTGTTTACTCTAGGCAAAAAGGAGGAAGCAAGTATCTAACATGAGGAAGGAACAGAAAGTTCAAAAATGTCAAAGATTCTGCTTTAGGAGAACCCCCCTTCCCCAGGAGGGCACACATGCACACATGCCATGAGCCTGACACATTTTTTTTTTTTTCTTTTTTTTTGGAGAGGTTTTTGCTATAGGGCGCGTGCGCTCGTCAGACAGGCAGAGAGAGACAGAAAGCGAGAAATCACCCCCTGGGGGCCTGGCCATGCTGCAATCCCTTCTCCTCCATTCTCCTCTTGGGATCTTGGGCATGCACGCACACACACCTGGCGTGAGTTTTAAGCCACCAGGTCTGGGACACGAACCACGGTCGACTACGTGGGAGTCCAGCGACATAGCCATTACGCCAACTGCTGGTCCCAAGCCCGACACATTTTTGAAGCCACCAAGCCCTGTATTCTGACTGTATAGTTGGCCATGTGGGATCCAAGTGCTTTAACTGCTGTACCACCTGGCTGGCCCGTTTTTTCTGTAAAGAGGTTTTTAAATACAATGTTAAAAAAATCTTGTGAGCACCAGTAGGTGGCGTGGTGGTTATGGTGCTAGACTCTCACATGGCTAACCACGGTTCAAGTCCTGGACCTGGCAACTTGCTTTCTCACATTCCCACTCTCTTTCTCCCTCTGTGGTCAAATTAAAAAAAAAAAAAAAAGGATAGATAAATAAAGTTAAATAAAATAATTCTAAAAAACCAAAAATTTTGTGTACAACTTTGTCTTCTGTCTTTCTGTCCCTTCCAGCTTTGCTTCCATAAGGCAGATGTTTTGAATTGTTTATTAGTAACTAGTTTAACTGAATATTCTTAACACCTTGAATACTGTCATATTTTGGTACCTAATACATGTTGATTGAATGAATGAAAGGGTGTCTTTACTCTGATCTCAGACTTGACAAATAGATTGACTACTGTAATTCTAGGTTCAGTATCATTTGAATATCATTGTTTCACCATCTTCGCTTCCAATGTTGCTATTCATAAGTAGATTGCATTTTGACTGTAGTTTTTTGCTTATGACCTGTTTTTTCCATTCTGTAAGCTTTTATGATCTTATGTTATCACTTTCTAAAACTTAAGTATGCTGGGGAAATTCCGTAAGAGAATCTTGTTTGTTAGGGGGAAATTGTCCTGAATAATTTCTTCGGTAAGTCTCTGTTCTCACTTCTCTCTCTAGTAAGAGTGAAAGAAATTTGCTTTTTCTAGTGTTTCTTTCTGAGACTTTTTATTACTAAGTTGTTGGAGTTCATGAATTGTTCTTTTTTTTTTTAGAATTATTTTATTTAACTTTATGTATTTATTTACTTTTTATTTTTTTTTTAAATTTGACCCGAGAGGGGCAGAGTGAGAGAGAGAGAGAGACAGAAAGTGAGAGATACCCAGAGGGGATGGTCACACCACAATCCCTTCCCCTTAATTTTCCTCTTGGCACCTTGGGCACACATGTACATGTGCTCATTAGGTTTAAGCTGCCGGGTTCAGGATTCAAATCGTGGTCACTATATGAGGGTCTAGTGACTTAACCATGACACCATCTGCTGGTCCCTTATTTCAGTTACTTGATTCTGACTCTGTATTCTAGTTTCTGGGATATTTCTTTAACATCATCTTCCAGGGTTTATTTTATTTTATTTTTTTTAGAGAGATTTTTTTCTATTGGGAGTGTGTACTGGCCAGAAAGAGAGAAAGAGAGACAGAAAGCAAGAAATCACCTCCCCCACTCTGGAGGGATGGCCACGCTGCAAACCCCTTTCCATTGTCCTCTTGGGATTTTGGGCACACATGCGCAGGCACCCGGTGTGAGATTTTAAGCTCCTGGGTCTGGGACTTGAACTATGGTTGATTATGTGGGAGTCCAGCGACATAACCATTACACCATCTGCTGGATCTTATTTTCCAGGTTTTGTTTAGTCTTTTAAATAATTATCTTATTTATTTATTATTATTTTTTTAAGTTTGACCAGAAAGAGAGACAGAGAGAGAGAGAAAGAAAGAGAGAGAAGAGAGAGAGAGAGAGAGAGCGCAAGTGAGAAAGCAAGCCACCAGGTCCGAGACTCAAACCAGTTGTCCAAGTGGGAGTCCAGTGTTTTAACTACTATACCACCTGCTGCCCCCTTCTAGGTTTTTATTTTTTTTTTTTGAGAGGTTTTTGCTATAGGGCGCGTGCGCTCGCCAGAGAGAGACAGAGAGACAGAAAGCGAGAAATCACCCCCCGGGGGGATGGCCACGCCGCAATCTCTTCTCCTCCGTTCTCCTCTCGGGATCTTGGGCACGCATGCACACGCACCCGGCGTGAGTTTTTAGCCACCGGGTCCGGGACTCGAACTGCGGTCGACTATGTGGGAGTCTAGCGACATAGCCATTACGCTAACTACTGGTCCCTAGGTTCTTATTTGTGTCAGTAAATTGCTCTTTTCTTTTTAGAGATTTTTTGCCATAGGGCATGTGTGCTCTTTGGAGAGAGAGACAGAGACAATGAGAGGGAAGGTGAGAAATCACCTCTCCCCTCCCCCCAGGGGATGGCCACGCTGCAATCTCATCTTTATTCTCTTTCCAGGATCTTGGACATGCACGCACAAGTACCCAGTGTGACTTTGAAGCCACCAGGTCTGGGACTTGAACCATGGCTGACCATGTGGGAGCCCAGCAATATAACCAATGTGCCATTTGCTGGTCCCAGCTAACTTGTTTTTAGTTGAACAAATTTGTTTTGTTTGTTTTTTCATTTTCATTGAAATGTTAATCCATTTTAACTGCCATTTTGGTGTGGTTTTATTGGGTAGAAAGGGTAGCAAGAAACACAATGCGTATGTTTCATCTCATTCCCTTTTTTTTTTTTTTTTTTAATTGAGAGTGGAGCAAGAAGGAGGAACCCCCCTTCCACCCTGCAATGGGTTATGACCCTGCTGTAATCCCTTCTCATTCCTGTCTCGTGACAGGATTCTGGGTTCATATGCATATGCACTTGGTGTGTTTTTGAAGCCATCTGGGCAGGATTCAAACTGGTGTTGGACATGTGGAAGCCAGCTCCCTTAATCACTGTGTTACAGGGTGGGCCCATCTAACATTTTTAAGTGGAAGTTTTTTGTCTGTCTTTGAGACCTTTACAACTTTTATAGTTATAATTGAAGCAGCTAGTTAAATATGTACATTTAAAGTCAATTATTTTGAGGGAAATATTGAATGAATTGTTGGCCTGATCTATCTTTATCCAATTAGGTAATGCTCTTTGTAATAATGAATTCTTTGAATTTCATTTGTGTAGAAGAAATTGAGGAAGAATCTGAAACAACAGTTGAGGCCGACTTGACTGATAAACAGAAACATCAGTTGAAACATAGGGAACTCTTTTTGTCACGTCAATATGAATCTCTGCCTGCAACACATATCAGGTAAGACCTTCTGAAAAGTTAATCTAAAGTACTTATAACCGGAAACATAAAAAGCAAACCCAGACAACTTCTTTGAAGCATTTTTCAAACTCTCCTTGAGATCTTTCTCATATTAGTTTTCTAAAGCCATCATAATGGAATTATACCTTAAAATTTATAGTGTGTACTAGCACAATAAAGCCTTGTAAAAATTCTGCAGTGAAGTAACTATTTTATTGGGTCTTTGGAAAAGTCATGACGCATTTTGCATAGAAACATAGAAAAATACATGACTTTTCCGATGGCCCAATGACTTTGTTGTAACTCAGGCTTTCCTAATTTATTTGAGTATCTCAGCACCTGCAGAACTCCATCCTACAGACAACATTGTGGAGAATGCTGGTCTTCTTCAGTTTCCTAAAAAATTATGAGTTGTAGGGACCAGCAACTGGCATAATGACTATGTCACTGGACTCCCATGTAGTCGACTGCGGTTCGAGTCCCAGACCTGCTGGCTTAAACTCACACCAGGCGCGTGTGGTGCATGCCCAAGATCCTGAGAGGAGAATGGAGGAGAAGGGATTGCGGTGTGGCCATCCCCCCGGAGGATGATTTCTTGCTTTCTGTCTCTCTGTCTCTGTATTTCTGGTGAGTGCACATGCCCTATAACAAAAACCTATTCAAAAAAAATCTAAGGGGGAAAACCCAACATTAGGCAGATGACCTTGTAGGAAATAGAAATTCTTTTTTTAGAGAGCTTTTTGCTATAGGGTGTGTGCGCTTATAAGGGAAAGACAAAGAGACAGAAAGCAAGAAATAACCCTCGAGGAGATGGCCACACCACAATCCCTTCTCCTCCATTCTTCTCTCGGGATTTTAGGCATGCACACACGCCAGGCATGAATTTTAAGATGCCAAGTCCAGGACTCAAACAGCAGTAGACTACACGGGAGTCCAGTGACATAATCATTACACCATCTGCTGGTGCCAATATTTGACTTTTTATCCTTTTTGTGAGAATCCGGGGTGAAAACTTTGAATTCTTTATTATTTATTTATTTTTGTTTTGGAGAGGTTTTTGCTATAGGGCGCGTGCGCTCGCCAGACAGAGAGAGACAGAGAGATAGAAAGCGAGAAATCACCCCCCAGGGGGGATGGCCACGCCGCAATTTTCCTCCATTCTCCTCTCGGGATCTTGGGCACGCACGCACACGCGCCCGGCGTGAGAAGCCGCCGGGTCCGGGACTCGAACCGCGGTCGACTACGTGGGAGTCCAGCGACATTTACGCTAACTGCTGGTCCCGAATTCTTTATTATTTACTGGCATCTGCTTTGTGCATCGATAGGATGCATACGCGAGGGAACCCAGCTCCTGATTTGTTGTAGTTTCAGATCATAAAGGAATGGTGATGGTCTCCTGTGAGTTACTTGTGTTGATGAAATGGAAACCTATATACAATTGCAGTAGTTTTTAGTGTAATGCAGAACAGATACATCTCGGAGGTCTATCAAAATGTCTGAACTCTAAAGACAGATACATCCTGACCATCAGGGTCAGGAAAGCTTCAGAGGACTTGACTTCATACTGAGCCTCAGTGTTTGGGGAGCATGTTAGGTTGAGGGAGCAGATAGTGAGCCCGTGGTGTGTGAGGCAGTACAGTGTATCATTGCTCTCGGGTTAAAGAAACTCCTCCTAATTGTGTTCATAATTTCTGTTTTCTTTATCTACCTCTCTATTAGCCATTATGGTCATATAGACTGTTTATATGTGTTAATAGTTGTAATAATTGCTCCCTGCTCTTTAGCCTGCACTGTCAGGATTGAATCTTAGCCTGCCTTTCTGGGTTCATAAAGGTTTGTAAGCTCCCTAAGGCTCTGATTCGGTACTCGTATATACACGCACAACTGTAGGGACCTTTGCGTAATTTCTTTTTTCAGAAATGGACACAACACTGATCTTCCAGGCAGAAAGTATATGACAAAGATACTGGAATTCCTTTTTCTCTAAATCTTTTTAGAAATAATTTTATCCCTTTTAATAGTTACGATTATGTCTTTGCTTTGTTTTCCTCATATTTACTCTCTGATTTGATTTGCTAGAGTGAGTATATTCTGTGTGACTTAAAGTCCTTGGGTGGAAAAGATAATCAAGCCAGGTAATGTGGGAATGATCTTTATACCCCACCAAGAAGGCTGTTTCAATAAAGAAAAGTAGGAAAGTAAGGTCAATAATTTTTGCTCAGAGAGATGAAACGTGAAAACATATTTGGAGATTAAAAAAAAATAAAGTGTGTATAACCTGGCCAGAAGGTGGCATGGAGATTAGGATGCTGGATCCCATATGGCCAACCATGCAGTTTGAGTCCCAGACCTGGTGGGTTGAAAATCACACTGGGCTGGTGTGCATGTGTACCGAAGACCTGAGAATAGAATGGAGGAGAAAGGATTGTGGTGGGACTATCCCCCCCTAGGGGGTGATTTCTCTCTTTCTCTCTGGAGAGTGCATGTGCCCTATAGCCAAAACTAAAAATAAAAATAAGAAAGATATATGTAAATAATAAACCCCAAAGAGCCATATGCATTTATTATTTAATTGGAAGAAGGTGGTTATAAAGATTTATTTTAAGCTCAACAAGTTATATGACCAGTCATAACAATCTTTCCAGAATAAGAATCCCACAAATGGTTTTAAAAATGTATCTAAAACATGCAAGTATATTTTTAATTTACCATCCTGATAGCTTGGAATCTGTTTACAAGTGATGTTGATTTCCTTTAACAGATTGCCTGGAATGGAATAGCTAGCGATGTTTTTTCATTTTTCCATACGTATATTAAAAGCAAGTTTATTAAAATACAATTATCAAGATACTTCTGTGTTGAGCATAGAAATTGCGTAGTATATGGGGGTGGTTCTTCAAAAAGTGCATGCAAAATGCATTTTATGAAAAACCAAAGGAAATTCTTTTGAAGTTTACTTATGTATTTCATAAGTGAGACAGACAGAAAGAAATAGAGATAAAGGCCCCTCAGTTGGCCGTTGACATGACAGTTCTACTGCCAGCATCAGCCAGCCTGGATCACAGACACCAGTGTGTGCGCAGGAAGGTCTCTGGTCTTGAACCACCATTTTCCCCATGTGTATCTGACTTGCAGAGGTTTCATGATTTACCACTGCTGTATTATCTGGCCCCCAATGTTAATCATTTTTTGTCCCAAAATTAACTTTCATTTTCCACGAACTTTTTGAAGTCCCTGCATGTGTGATCTGTCAAACACATTTTTTGAGTATATGCCAGGTGAGGGAGCTTAGTAAATAACTGATAAGTAAGACTAAGTCCTCAGTTTATAAGCTCAGGGTGTTTCTTTCTTTCTTTCTTTTTTTTTTTTTTTTTTTTTGAAGAGGTTTTTGCTATAGGGTGCGTGCGCTTGCCAGAAAGAGAGAGAGAGAGACAGAAAGCGAGAAATCACCCCCCAGGGGGGATGACCACGCCGCAATCCCTTCTCCTCCATTCTCCTCTCGGGATCTTGGGCACGCACGCACACGCGCCCCGCTTGAGTTTAAGCCGCCAGGTCCAGGACTTGAACCACGGTCGACTATGTGCGAGTCCAGCGACATAGCCATTACTCTAACTGCTGGTCCCAGCTCAGGGTGTTTATTGAGTGGTGATTTCTTTGAATTATAACGAAGAGACAAGCATGTAACCTTTTCTTTTTTTTATTTCCCAAATTGTGAGTAGGGCAGAGCTATATTTCTTGGCTGTGGTTCTTTCCAAAGAGCTGAATGGGGTCGGGGCAGCCTCTGGCCATGGCACGGGGTTGTGTGCTGACCAACCCACCTGCTGATGTAGAGCAAGTGCACGTTGCAGTGGCTTGACATTTTGCTAACGTTGAAGTCATGCCCCATCTATTTAAGGAGAAAATTACTAAAGCCTTATTGTTATTTGGCAGCAAAGAGGAGTAATTTGGTGAATACTGACTTTTTACTCTCAAAGACATTACCAAGTGCCCAGAATTTCCTTGGCGTTATATGGAGCATAGGAGAAAACCTGACTGAGGCATTCTTGAGTCCTTTGTGGTCCGTGAAGTATCAGTATAATACACGCTGGATGCTGCCATCTTCCCAAAGAGCAGGGAGGGAACTCTGTTCCTTCTGATTCTGCTGAGTGAGTAGACAGGCCTCAGCACTGTTTTGGGTAGAGTCAGGGATTCACTTCCTGTTTGTGAGATAGATAGGGTCTCAACAGTGGGTGTCTATTTGGGGCAGTTCTTGGGGAAAGAGAGGGGCAGCTTCACTCTTGCACAGTGATTAGATCATTTAGTAATACATTATATGTTTCTTATAATGTAAAGCTCTGTAACATTTGTTATGCCAGCTGCTAGGCTTGTTATGTTTATATATTTTACAACTCTATTCAGTGTGTGTGTGTGAGTGTGTGTGTGACTAATACCATCACTGATAGATTTTCTTAAAGCAAATAATTAATGAGTCTTTAAATTTCTATCATCTCATTCACACATATCTCTTCATTCTGTATTCATCCGTAAGTAGGCTGAAAATTTGAAAATTTGAGGAGCACAACACAGCTACTCAAATGGGAGAGGGTCAGTGGGCTGGTTATTTAACTCTTCTCTAAAGCCGCCCTTGCATGTCTGCTTTGGGATGCTCTGGCTTCTGTAGTTAGTTTTACATATTGCCCACACTTAACACATATCACTCCTGTGTATTGAGTTTGGCCATTAAAAATGCTAACATTTAACAAACTCTTACTGATTGATAGTATTTATGCAGCTTTACATGTATATATGAAGGAGATCCTGTTATCTTCATTTTACGGATTAGGAAACTAAAGCTCAAAATGGTCGAATAACTTGTTAAACATCTCACAGCTTGTAAATGGCATATTCAGAAATTAAACCCAGATTGCCTTGTTGTCGGTGTTCAGAATTATATGTTGAATACGTAACTGTGTTAAAAAGTATCTTGGCGGGGGGGGGGGGGGGGGCACGGTAGGTGGGGGGGTGGGCGGTAGGTGGCATGATGGTTAAGGGCACTGGACTCCCAACATGGCCGGCCATGGTTTGAGTCCTGGACCTTGCGGCTTGCTTTCCCACTTTCCCCTTCTCTCTTTCTCTCTCTCTAACTCTCTCTCTCTGTTCAAATTAAAATAAATAAATAAAATTAAGTAAAATAATTTCTAAAAAAATATATCATGGGGGGGCTAGCACGTACCATGGTGGTTAAAGTGCTGGATTCCCCAAGGCTGACCATGTTTTGAATGCTTGGACGCTTAAAAATCATTTCAGGCATGTGTGCATGTGTGTCCAAAATCCTGAGAAGAGAATGGAGAAGGGATTGTGATGTAGGAATCTTCATTGGGGGATGATTTCTTACTTTATCTCTCTCTCCAGCAGGTACACATATCCGATGGCATAAACTTAAAAAAAAGGGTATCAAAGGGCCAGCCACTGGCATGGACCAGGCAGCTGGATGTCATGAAGCTGACTGCCGCTCAAGGCCTAGACCCAGCAGTTTGTTTGTTTGTTTATTTATTTATTTATTTTGAGAGGTTTTTGACACAGGGCGCGTGCGCTCCCCAGACAGACAGAGAGAGAGAGACAGAAAGCGAGAAATCACCCCCCCAGGGGGGATGACCACGCCGCACTTCCTTCTCCTCCATTCTCCTCTCGGGATCTTGGGCACACATGTACATGTGCCCGGCGTGAGTTTTAAGCCACCGGGTCCGGGACGCGAACTGCAGTCGACTACATGTGAGTCTAGCGACATAGCCATTACGCTAACTGCTGGTCCCCAACCCAGCAGTTTGAAAAAAAAGTTGTGGTGTGTGTGCATGTATACCTAAAATCCCAAGAGAATGGAGGAGAAGGGATTGCAATGTGGCCACCTCCCCCATCCCCCTGGAGTTGCTTTCTCACTTTTCCTTCTCTTTCTGTCTCTATCTCTGTTTCTGTCTCTCTGGTGAATGCACACACTTTATAGCAAAAATTTAAAAAGAAAACAAATGCATCAGAGATGGAAAGACTGTTCCTCAGTAAGTTGTTAAATACACAGTATGTTCAATTTTCTTTCTCTTGTTTTTTAAGGTTTCTGCCATAGGGTGTGTGTGCTCACCAAACAGAGACAGTAAGAGGGCAATTGAGAAATCACCCCCCAGCAATCCCTTCACTACCATTCTCTTCTTGGGATTTTGGGCACACACACACGTATGCCCTGTGTGAGTTTTGAGCCGCCAGGTCTAGGACTCAAATCTCAGTGGGAGTCCAGCACCTTAACCACTATGCCACCTGCTAGCCCCCAATTTTCTTTTGTTTTATTTTTTTTTTAAGTTTACTGGAGGGTGAGTGGTGCTCCCCAAAGAAAGACAAAGAAGTGAGAAGTGAGGGTAGACACTCCCAAAGGGGGATGAATATGCTGCAATCCCTTCTCTTCCACTCTTCTCTCAAGATTTTGGGCACACACACCTGGTATGTTTTTTTAAGCTGCTGGGTCTGGACCTCACACCATGCAGTTTGCCTTTACCCCACTACACAGCCTGATGATCCCATTCATCTCATTTTTGGCTTGCACACACATGTGCCTGACATACTTCGTGAGCCTCCCCGTCCAGAGACTCCATCTGCACAGACTACCATGTGGGATCTGGCCCCTTCAACCAACAGACCATGGGGCCAACCCAGACACTTAACTTTTCTATTTTTTCCAAATAATTATTTTATTTAAATGCTTAAGTCAAATGGGTGAAACTAAATTTAAAAAACCTATTTAAACATATAAACTGTGCTATTATACTAAGAGATAATGTTGCAATGGTAGATGTATAGTAGGGACCGGGAAATACCTACTTGTTTCGGTGATTACTGTCCAAGTGCATGGTTGTGTCTTTTTTTTTTTTTTTTTTTTTTTTGGAGAGGCTTTTGCTATAGGGCGCGTGCGCTTGCCAGACAGACAGAGAGAGACAGAGAGATAGAAAGTGAGAAATCACCCCCCAGGGGGGATGGCCACGCCACAATCCCTTCTCCTCCGTTCTCCTCTCGGGATCTTGGGCACGCACACATACACGCGCCTGGCGTGAGTTTAAGCCACCGGGTCTGGGACGCGAACCGCAGTCGACTACATGGGAGTCCAGCGACATAGCCATTACGCTAACTGCTGGTCCCCATGGTTGTGTCTTTTTATGGTCCAGTGTTAGCTTTTCTACATCTCCAATGCACAAAGCCTAGCTTTTTGAAAGCCGCTAATTACAGTATTGGTGCCTGTAATGATTAATGCCTCTCCTCAGCCTCTGTTAATCATATTTTAAAAGCCAGCTATTTCCTGCTTGCCCACCTTGGACCACAGCCTTTGAAGTTAATGCTTCAATGTATCTTAACAGCATCCCCTGAGAAATCTCATGGAGTTTTGGGCACACATGCTTATGTACCTGGTGTGTTTTTCAAGCTGCCTAGTCTGAGACTTGAACCACGAAATCTGTTATGTGAGATCCAGCCACTTTAATGCCTGTGTTCCTGGCTGGCTTAGGAACCTGCCTCAGTTTGGCTCACAGCAAGGGCTTTTAGATCTGGCAATTTGTTTTCCAAGTCTGTCTTGTGACAGGGAGTGAATGGTGGGGAAAACACCATTAAATCCCTGTTGTTGGATCTGACCATTATTCAGAGCATCTCTGTTGAGGATCCTGGTCTATCTCATTGTTATCCCCTGTGGTTCAGGTCCTGGGCCTGGAGACTTGCTTTCTCACTTTCTCTCTCTCTCTTGCTCTCTCTCTCTCTTTTTCTGTCACTCTATTCTTCTCTGGGGAAATTAAAATAAATAAATAAATAAATAAATGAAGTTAACGTAATTTAATTTATTATTATTATTAATAACTTCATTTATTATTATTATTATCTTCCAATTCGATCAGAGATACAGAGAGAGAGAGGGAAAGTGAGAAAGCAAACCACTAGGTCTGGGACTTGAACCATGGTTGGCCATCTGGGAGTCCAGTGCTTTTAGCCACCATGCCACCTGCTGGCCCAAAAATAAAATGATTATTTAAAAAAGAAAAAAATAAAGACAGTGTTATCTACTAAAATAACATTCGGCAGATTTTGCTCTTCTCTCTTAAGTGAAACAAAAGAAAACAAAACGATCCCTACTTCAGAGAATTTAAAAAGCCTTTATTTCCTCTAGATAATTCAGTTTGAAACATTAGAAGTACTGCTTTGACAGATGTTATCGAGGGAAAAGGGTACCATAAATGCGAACTATTTTCAGAGACTCCATTCATGACATAAGTGTGCGACTCATGTGAGCCACTGGCTCACAGGACATAGAAGTCGCTCTGTGCCTGTGGGACTATGAGAACTGCAGCCAAGCAGTTTCTTTCTTTCTTTCTTTCTTTTTTTTTTTTTTTTAGAATTCTTAAAATTTATTTTTATTTATTCATTCATTTTATTTTAATTTGGCCAGAGAGAGACACACAAAGAAAGAGAGGGAGAGAGAGAGAAAGTGAGAAAGCAAGCCACCAGGTTCAGGAATCGAAACTTGGTTGGCCACATGGGCATGTTCAGTGCCTCAACTTACCATGCCATCTGCTGGTCTTGGCTGAGTAGTTTCTTTGGTTGTAGTTTTTTGTTTTCTAAGAGCATTTCATGTAATTGTTGACTTCTGGTGTTGTTACGTGTGCCCAAGTAATAATACAAAATTTTTCTGCCTCACTAAGTTGCATGGATAAAATAGAAAACCGTACAGTTCTCAGTAACATAATTTTGAATTTGACAAGAGAATATAGAGGGACCACCAGATGGCGTAATGATTACGTTGCTGCACTCCTACATAGTTGACCGCTGTTCAAGTCCCGGATTGTGGCGTGGCTATCCCTGCCGCCCTTGGAGGAGATTTTTCCCTTTCTGTCCTCCTGTCTCTCTCTGTCTTTCCAGTAAGCATGTACACTCTATCACAAAAATCTCTCTTTTTTTCAAAAAAAGAAAAGATGGGACCAGCAGATAGCGTAATGGCTATGTTGCTGGACTCCCATGTAGTCGACTGCGGTTTGAGTCCTGGACCCGGTGGCTTAAACTCACTCTGGTTGCATGTGCGTGCATGCCCAAGATCCTGAGAGGAGAATGGAGGAGGAGGGATTGTGGCGTAGCCATCCCCCCTGGGAGGTTGATTTCTCACTTTCTGTCTCTCTGCCTCTTTTGTCTTTCTGGTGAGCGCACATGCCCTGTAGCAAAGAAACTTCTCCAAGAAGAAAAAGAAAAGATAATACAAAAATAGAAATACTACATGCTTTCAGAGAGATGTTTCCTTCTTTCTTCAAAATTATTTTATTTAACTTTATTTATTTTAATTTGACCAGAGAGGGACAAAGTGAGACAGAGAAAGAGATAAAGTGAAAGTGAGAAAGCAAGCGGCCAGGTCCGGGACATGAACTGCTGTTGACCACATAGGAGTCCAGTGCCCTTAACCACCACACCACCTTCTGGCCTCCAGAGACCTCTTTCTATGTAACATTTACCTAAGATGAATACCAGTGGAAAGAATTTGTGTGTGTGTGTGTGTGTGTGTGTGTGTATGTGTGTATGTGTGTGTGTGTGTGTGTGATTTAAAAGCCAATAAAGTTGCAAAATGTTTAGAAAACTAACTTTTTACCAATTAATTAGAACTGTACTTTTGATATTTGATTTTGCTTTTGATAATGAATCACATTTCACTCTGTGAAAGCAAGCTGTTCTGCATTTCTGTTTAATGCAAATCCAATGTATTTATTTTTGCACATTGGTTTTTGGGGGTATTATAACTTTTGTTTAGAGAATTAAATGATATAATGGCATTTTTAGGGTGTTCTGTGAACTCTGACTAATGTCCATAACTAGCAAATTCTAGTTCAATAATCTAGCAAAAATTATTTTGTTAAACTGTTGCTAGACTGAATTTTTTAAGCTGGTAAACATAATTTTGCAAGTGTTTGTAAACTCCTCCACCTGGATAGTCTTTATTTTTCTCAGATTCCAGCTTTTTTTTTTTAATGATTGAGAGTAAAAGAGAGAACATTTACTTGTGAGGGAGAGAGGTATAGGTAGGTATCTTTGATCCTCTTGTTTTAACCTTCCAGTTAGGTGGGACCACAGATGTGCACCACCATGCCCAGCCTATTTTGGTTAGGCTGGGGAGCCAGGTCAGGCTTCCCATGTGTCCCTAGCAATTGTGCAGTGGTCCCCTCCTGCTTGTGCCATCTCTTCAGGGCCAGATCTTTTTTATTCAATAGACACAGAAACCTTTTTGAAAAATAGACACTCGGGAACCAGCAGTTAGCGTAATGGCTATGTCGCTGGACTCCCACATAGTCGACTACGGTTCGTGTCCCGGACCCGGTGGCTTAAAACTCACGCCGGGCGCGTGTGCGTGCGTGCCCAAGATCCCAAGAGGAGAATGGAGGAGAAGGGATTGCGGCGTGACCATCGCTCCTGGGGGGTGATTTCTCGCTTTCTTTCTCTATGTCTCTGTCTGGCGAGTGCACACGCCTTATAGTGAAAATCTCTCAAAAAAAAAAAAAAAATAGACACTCATTTCCAGATGACAAAAGTAAATGTTAAGACAATGGTCAATGCTATAAGACCTGCAGGTCTGTGAAATCTGTAAATCTTTATTTTGTCCCTTGCTCAATACAAATTCTTTATGTTTAAAGTAGTCTTCAGAGCAACTTTAATAAAGGTAAGTTAGTTACATCCTGATGTAAATGTGTATTATTGTTAGGATCTCATACACAGTAGCTTGTTAAAGCTGAACGTAATTTTAGGCCACCATTTGTACAGTGATATCTTTGAAGATTCCGTGTATTAGGAATACCTATTTATAGATCTAGAAACTCTCTCTTATTCTTAAGGTCTCATTTTTTTCTTTTTTTAAAAAAGAATCATTTACTTAATTTTATCATTATTATTTTTTAATCTGATACATACACTCACCAGAGAGAGAGAGAGAGAGAGAGAGAGAGAGAGAGAGAGAAAGCTGCCAGGTCCAGGACTCGAACCATGGTCAGCCATGTGGGAGTCCAGGGTCTCAACCACCATGCCACCTACTGGTCTCTCATTTTTTTCTTGAATAATTAGGAGATAACTATAAAGTGTTAATGTTATGGGGACTTAATTGCTGAACACCCTTCCTTCCGTAGATTAGCCTCTCAATAAAATACCTATGAAGACAATGTTATTGCATAGGTTACCAAACTCTAGGATTGTAAAGTGGGTCTACATAGTATAAATTTAAATATAAATATATATTATATATATTTATATATTATGTATTTATATATATAAATATATATATATATCTTGTGTATACATATACATATATTTTTTTTTCTAACTGCCATCTAGTTTAATTCCAGCCCCCAATTTAAATATTCTTATGTTTGTGTATGTTACTTTGAAGCAGAAGTGGTCTTTTTTTTTTAGAAGTGATCTTTTAGTTACCTTTTTTGTCTCTTTCAACAGGGGAAAATGCAGTGTTGCCCTTTTGAATGAAACAGAATCAGTATTGTCATATCTTGATAAAGAGGTAAGTCACGATCTTACTTGTTTTGTGTTTTTTTTTTCCTTTTATTTCACACAAAACTAGACTTTCTAAATTTATCTTTTCTAACCAAAGTATTGTTGCACCATATAGCCATATGATAGTAAAAAAATGTAATGCCTGGAATGCATTCAGATCATTTGATTTTTCTGATTAAGTTGAATAGGAGTGAAGCAAAATAAATATTTATTTCAGTTGAGAATGAAAAGTCTTATACAGTATAGTACATAATTTAATTAATAGCAGATACATATTTTTGGCTTTATGAAATGGCATATTTGGTTCCTATCCTTGTATTTTTGTTCCTGTTTTCGTTTTTTAAATAAATGACTTTTCTTGGGTGAGCCCACTACCTGGTGGTTAAGGCAGTGGGATCTCATGTGGCTGACTGCATGTCTCGAACTTGGCCCTGATGGCTGGAAAAACATGCTGGGTGCACGTGTGTGCATACCCAGAGCCCCAGGTGACAGGATGGAGAAGAAATTGCTGTAAGACCATACTACTTCAGGGCAGGGGTGCTCTCTCCCCTTTTCTCTGTCTCTCTGTCTGTCTCTGGCAAGAGCATATTTCCTCTGGAGGGAAAAATTGATTCACTAAATCTTAACAAAATACATTTAACAACTTGAATTGGGACATGCCCATCATTCATGGGAAGAAATTCTTGTAAACATAGTACTCTATTTTAGTCATAGTTTTAGACGAATTTTAAAGCAATATCACTCATATTTGAGGAAAATACTTTAGTGCCAATAATGTTTCTGTATTTATTATTTTTAAAAAAAATTATTTGTTTGTTTGTATTTAACTTTATCCATTCATTTATTTACTTTAATGACAGTGAGAGAGAGTAAGTGAGAAAGCAAGCTGCCAGGTCTGGGACTCGAACCACAGTCAGCCATGTGGGAATCCGGCACCCTGTATTTGTTCTTTATGTTTTGTTTTGTTTTTAAGTTTGCCAGAGGGTGTGTACATTCACCAAAGAGAGAGTGAGAGAAAGTAACCCTCAGTGGGCCGTGGTCATGCTCCAGTCCCTTCTCCTCCATGTCTTTTGGCATTTCAGTTATGCACACACATATGGCTGTATGTTTTTCAAGCTACTGGGGCCAGGATTCAAACTTGCAGTTAACTGTGTCAGATCTGGCTCTCTTAACCACTAGGCCATGGAGGTGACCTGAGTTTACATATTTTTCCCCCTTTAATCTTTATTACATATATATAAGGGGAGTTTAAGATTTTCATGGAAAAATATAATTAACAGTGAGATTATTTTGTTGCGAAAATGTTTTGAAGTTCATTCATAGTTTTTAAAACAATGCTCATTTTTCAAGAACTTTTTGAATACCTTTTAATTGTTTTTGTTTGTTTCTAAGAATTAAAAAGATAGGGCCTGGATCAGCAGATGACATAATGGTTACATTGCTGGACTCCCATCTAGTTGACTGCAGTTTGACTCCCAGACCTGGCAGCTTAAAACAAACCGGCGGGTGTGTGTGCGTGCATGCCCAAAATCCCAAGAGGAGACTGAAGGAGAAGGGATTACAGCATGGCCATCCCCCTGAGGGGTGATTTCTCTTTCTCTCTTATCTCAAGTGCTACAGCACTTGTCTATAGCAAAATCTCTCCAAACAAACAAAGAAACAAACAAACAAAAAACTCTTAAAAAAAAAAAAAAAAAAAAAAAAAAGACTGGACTAGCTGGTGATGTGGTGGTTAAAGTGACTGAATCCCAGATGGTTGCATGGTTCAAGTCCCAGATCCAGTGACTTGAGAAACGCGAAATACACGGATGCCCTAAATCCTGAGAAGAGAAGGGATTGTGGCATGGCCACTTCACCTAGGATTTGATTTCTCTTTCTCTCTCACCCCCACTCCCAACGGTGAGCCCATTGCCTCGTAGAGTACTAAGCTAATGCTTTTGTAAATTACAAACAACATGAAGCGCTTCTTCTTCTATTTAATGGAGAACCAGTGGTAAAAGCTTCAGTTATTGAGTAATTTTTCTTATTGCTCAGGTCTACAAAGCAAAACAAAACAAAAAAACAACTCTAAATTCCATAGCAATTGTCTCCTGTAACTCTTTTAAACCGTTTGATTTTCATAGATTTTTGTTTTCCATGAATAGTAGTTTTTATGCACATATTATCATGGATTAGTTTGACTTTTTAACAGTTTTACTGTTTTATCTTCCCTCCTGACTGTGACCCATGATTAGAATACAGTGTGGAATTTCTCAGTAGATAGAAATACCTTTTGTTTCATTTTGTTACTTTAATTTTTTTCTTAATTTTTGCTATAGGGCACATGTGCCTGCTGGAGAGAGACAGACAGACAGAGGGAAAGTTAGAAATCAAGCCCCCAAGGGGGTGACCATGATGTGGTTCCTTCTCCTCTAGTCTCCCTTGGAATTTTGGCCACTCATGCACCATGCATCCACTGGGTCTGGGACTCGAACCTCTCAGTCAGCCCAGCCATATGGGATCTAGCTGCCTTAACCTCCATGCCATCTCTTGGCCCCCTTTTATTTTCTTTAATGAAAAATATTGCTTACAAAATAGTGCATGTGTGAGCACAATAGAGATAGATAGGATAGCCCATGTGCGCATACACAAGAGACACAGAAAGACGTAGTAAGAGAGTGCACGCACATTCCTCAGTGGTGCCTGTTCAAGCCGCCATCCTCCTTTCTCCAGTTCTCTGTCCCAGCAGAATCCTAGGCATGCACGTATGTCTGCATTGTTGTCACTGTGTCTGGGATTTGAACCCCAGTTGGCCATGCACATCGAGCTCCTCTGTACATTGCATGATGACTCTACTTGTTATGCCACCCTTCCTTTTGTTTTGGTTTCCCTAACTTTTTATCACGGTATGTAAGAGACCAGAAAGGAGACAGCTTTAGAGTCTTATAGATCTCTCTTTTTTGCCACTTACTTGGCTGGGTCTGGGTGAGGTGTTGACAGAGCGAATAGGCCTTCTAGGATAGAGTACAGAGTTGTGCAGCAGATGACTTATGGGTTCATAGTGGGAAGCAGAAGACAGGGCTTTGCTGGAGCTTGTAGGTAGCCTCTAACTGTCATGGAGAATTAAGGAAAAGAATGGTGGCCAGCTCATTTTCTCCATTAGGCTAAGTAGGGCATTTGAGCCATTCAAGGAGCCATTGGAAAGCTTGGTGTGTGTGCTGGAAGTGCTGGTGTGTATCGTTATGTTTATATACCGATCTACATATTCAAACGTATGCTCCACAGAATTATAATGAATGAATATTTAATTAAATGTTTATACAGTGATATTAGTTAACTGTATATGTGTTAAAGTCTTGTGTAGTTTATTTTATGTGAGATGTGTGTATCTTTTAATAGCCTGAATAAAATGTGGCATGGGTACTCTAACAGTAAGAGCACCTGATGTCCAGGAAGACATCCTTGCTGCTTGTGGTTGACCTGAGATGTTTAGATTAATACTTGATTGTAGGTGTCTGTCTTTTGAGTTGTAATGTACCTTTGTGAGCTCGTAGAAACTGTGTTAGAGCGTTAATTATTTTCTTTCAAATTAAAATAATACAACTTTATAATCTACTTTGTTTTAAGCTATTTCTTTTGGCTTGATTTAATTTTGTACTATATTACATGATGACAATAATACCATGCTCTCCTTAAAGATTTATGATTTTACTCACTAAAATGAAATTTTTTAATACTCTGAAGTCTTATTCTTCATTATTGTGACATTGATTTTATTGCTTTATAAAAAGTAGAAGGAATTAAGTTTACCTAGATATTTTCTGTCCTTTTTTTTTTTTTCCAGGATACCTTTTTCTACTCATTGGTCTATGACCCCTCAGTTAAAACCCTATTAGCTGACAAAGGGGAAATCAGAGTGGGACCTAGATACCAAGCAGACATTCCAGAAATGCTCTTAGAAGGTATGTTTTTATTTGGGTTTCAAGTGCTATGAAATCAAATCTATCTTGAAACTCAAAATATTCTCATCCTTGTATAGAAGCAGCAAGCAGGTTGTTTAATGTTGTGGGCTAGCTGGTGGCATGGTCATTCAAGCAGCTGGATCCTGTATGGCTGCCTATGTGGTTCGCGTCCCTGATCTGGTGGCCCGAGAAACATGCTGGGCTTGTGTGCATGTGTGCCCAAAATCCCAAGAGAAGAAAGGAGAAGGAGGATTGTGGTGTGGCCATCCCTATGTGGGACGCTTTTTCACTTTCTCTCTCTGTGTCTTCCCAGTGAGCACATGCACCTTACAGCAGATTGAAAGACCACACTAAATAAGTCACTCCATAATGTGGTAAATGAATCCCATCCCCACTGTTTTATCCCACACTCTCATTTAATTACTGTTACCCTTCAGAGTATTTCTTTTGTTTACACCTTGAACAACAATCCATTCAGGAATGGTTTGTGTACTAGTGGCATTTTGGACATAATATTTTGCAACTTTTTTTTTTTTAGGTAACTATGTTTTTGGCATCTTTGCATAAATAGACTGACTTTAATTTTTTTAGCAACTGTATAGTTCTTAAATTTCCATGGATGCACTAAAAATTTCTTTTCTAATTCTCTTTTAATAAGATTTTTAGGTATTCATAAGTTTTGTTATTACAAATAGCACTGCTAGAAAATCTACACATATATCTATGCTCTGTGATTTTTTTTCTAGCTTAACTTCTTAAGAAAGAAATAGTCTGTACATTTTAGATAGTGTAACCTTTTTGTTTGTGTTGTTTTACATTTTTGCCATAGGACTCATGCGCTGGGCCAGAGAAATCATCTCCAGTGGGGATGGCCACACCAGAATCCCTTCTCCTCCTTTCTTCTCCCAGGATTTTGGGCATGTATACACATGTGCCTGGTGTAATTTTCAAGCTGTGGGATCCAGGAATCAAACGGTGGTTGGCCATGTGGGAGTCCAGTGCCTTAATCATCCATCATGTCACCTGCTGGCCCCAATAATGTAGCATTTTTCTTTTTTGGAGAGGTTTTTGCTATAGAGCGCGTGTGCTCGCCAGACAGACAGAGAGACAGAAAGTGAGAAATCACCCCCTGGGGGGATGGCCACACCGCAATCCCTTCTCCTCCATTCTCCTCTCGGGATCTTGGGCATGCACGCACACGCGCCCGGCGTGAATTTTAAGCCACCAGGTCCGGGACATGAACCGCGGTCGACTACGTGGGAGTCCAGTGACATAGCCATTACGCTAACTGCTGGTCCCCCCGCATTTTTCTTTTTAATTAAAAAAAATTATTTAACTTTATTCATCATTTTTAGTATTTTTTAAAATTTGCTACAGGGCATGCGTACTCACCAGAGACAGAGAGAGAGAAGGAAAGAGAGAAAGTGGAAAGCAAGCTGCCAGGTCCAGGACTCGATCCGCAGGTGGCCGTATGGTCCAGCGCCTTAACCACCATGTCACATGCTAGCTCATTGCAGCATTTTTGGAAGTGTTTCTTTATCTTTCACAAAGGCTGAATTATGGATGAGAAAATGAAATGCTTCCATCAACACTGATTATTAGGTCTTTTTTCCCATGATCCTCATTTTTGAAGTAAAGATGTATTGAGATGTCATTGTTTCTTTGTGGCTGTTGTATTCAGTTTATTTACTGCTAGAGGATATGTGTGTGTGTGTGTGAGAGAGAGCCAGAAAGCACTCCACAGCTGGGCATGATCAGATTGCAATTCGGTTTCTTCCATTTCTCCCTCCTGTTAGGATTTTAGGTATACATGCACATGGGTCTTGTTTATTTCTCAAGCCTCTTGGGCTGAGATTCGAACTGCAATCTGCTTCTAAGGCACGGTGCTTAGACCCTGCACTGCTGGGCTGGCTCTTCTCTTGTTGGGTCAGAGTTGTGATTATGCTCAGCTTAGTTAACTTTAATTCTTTTGGAGAGGTTTTTGCTATAGGTCACGTGCGCTCGCCAGAAAGACAGAGACAGAAAGATAGAAAACCAGAAATCACTCCCCAGAGGGGATGGCCATGCCATAATCCCTTCTCCTCCATTCTTCTCTTGGGATCTTGGGCATGCACACGCGCCCTGCGTGAGTTTAAGCCACTGGGTCTGTGTCTCTAACCGCGGTCGGCCATGTGGGAGTCCAGAGCCCTTAACCACCATGACACCTGCTGGCCCCCCCATAAATGTCTTATGCATTTTCTGTTTGATTACTTATCTCTTTGTTCATTGGCCACAGCTATTTGAATATTAAAGATGTTTGCTGTTTGTCCAAAAGTACTGCAAGTGTACCCCTCCTCATTTGTTATTTGAATTAGAAACTTTTTAATAGTGATGTTAAATTTAGGGTTTTGTTTGTTTGTTTATAGAAATGTGAGGTATTAGTGTTTTTTAAAAAATTCTTTACCATTTATTTATTTATTTGTTTGTTTGTTTATTTTGATTTTCAAGTTGTTGGCTCTGGGACTTGATCCACTGTTGACCATGTGGGAATCCAGTACCTTAGTCACCAGGCCACCTGCTGGCCTGGTGTTTTCTTTTTCTTTTCTTTTTTTTTTTTTTTAAGAATTATTTTATTTAACTCTATCTGTTTACTTATTTATTTTTCAATTTGATGAGAGAGGGACAGAGAGAGAGATAAAAAGAGAGAGAGAGAGAGAAAGTGAGACAGCAGGGTTCCAGGTCCAGGACTCAAATCACGATCAGCCATGTGGGAGTAAAGTGCCCTTAACCACCATTCCACCTGCCAGCCCCTAGGTCAGCGTTTTCTTTTAAAGCCTTTATAGTTTGTGTTAGGTATAAAAAAGTCCTCCACTGGGGACCAGCAGGTGGCTTGGTGGTTAAGGTGCTGGGCACTCCCACATGGCCTACCACAGTTTGAGTTCCTGACCTGGTGGCTTGCTTTCTCAGTTTCTCTCTGTCTCTCTGTTTCTCTCTCTGGTCAAATTAAAAAAAATAAAAGAATGAATAAATAAAGTGAAATAATTTTAAAAAAGTCCTAGTCTTTTGTTTCTGACATCTGAATGTTAAACATAGAAGCACTTCTATAGATTCTTTTCTCTTTTTAACTTGTCTTACTTGTAGAAAACAGATGCAAGGAAGTTAAATCAGCATATACTTGGGATAGATTTTTGGGTCATGGCCCTCGTTGTTGCCAGTGGTGGCTAAGTGGGGTGACTAGGAATTAACGTGGCTTCAGACTTCTGTATTTTCATGAAGCCACGTAGGGGAAGACCGGTCAGCAGTGACTCTCTAAGAGAACAATGCCATGTTTGTAGTCAACTGTGTTTGGGAGTTTTTTGGAGTATATTTGAGTAGTGAATTAGTTTATTGTAAGTTGAGAGATTGCATTTATTGGCACTCTGATTTGTATAAATCAACTTTGTCTTCCAGAATTAATTTTGGAGGTTTATTGTCCTTAATGATTGATATTAGGCTTATAATAGCCTGTGTAAGTTTTTATTAAATATTTATAATAAAATAATTTGATTTAAAAATTTTTAAATAGGGTTTCAATGAGTATCCTCTTATATAATGGGTAATTGTGCACTCTGCCTATGTAACTGAAAATATGTTCCTAGAAGTGGAATTGCTAAATCGTGGAGGATTTGTGCAGGTTTTATTTTTGTCTTCTAGTTTTTGTTATAGGGTGCATGCGCTCGCCAGAATGCCACTGTGTCAAAGATTCAAAACTGTCCAGTCTGCCAAGTGGGAGTCAGTTGCCTTAACCATCATGCCACTGGCTGGCCAATGGAGCATATGCGTTTTAAATTTTATAGAAGACGACAAATTGTCTTCCATGGTATCATTTTAAAAAATTAATTGATTTATTGATTTTAATTTGACCAGAGAGACACACACAGAGAGAGGGAAAGTGAGAAAGCAAGCCACCAGGTCCAGGATTTGAACTGTGGTCGGCCTTGTGGGAATGTCCAGTGCCTTAACCACTACACCACATGCTGGTTCCCCCATGGTGTCATTTCTACATTTGTTTCCTTTTGTAATTAAAGTTTACACATAGCAAATCATATCCTTTTTAGTGTGCAGTTCTGTGAGTTCTGGAAAAAACGTATATTCCTCTAGTGAGTAAGCTCATGTGTGCATAGCCGAAGCCCTACCTTCCCTGAGATGCCTTTTGTTTCCATTCCCAAAACTGTGATCTCTTATTTCCCTGAGCTCTGCAGGCCATGTCATTCACATCTTTTTTTATGCTGTTTTTATTTTTTGCCTGTTATAATTGTGGACCGCCTGAGCTATAGCTCTTGTCGTCCTCGCCTGGGGACTAAGCCGAAGCCCCGGTGTGTGGTACCAGTGTACAGGTTCTTGCTTGTCTCTGATGCAGAGATAAATGCTGAACCATGTGATTATAAGGGATCAACAGTGGAGTAGCAGTGGGCAGTAAGACCAGAATGTGGAATCTCATAAACTTCCATTTTATTTGAAAAACTATTTAAATATGATACTTGCTTCTGAGAAGTATAAAGGCTATTGGGTATACTTTTGAAAGCATATCTATCTAACTTGTTATTGGTATTACTCATTTTAAGGAACAATATATAGTATGAAATAATTTATTCTATAATCTTCAAAAAGAACTTGGAGTCCTTGAGGTTTATTTAGCAGAGAAGAGCAATGATTCTGTATTTTGTGGTGTGAGTGGTGTGAGTGTGTGTAGTGTTTGAGACAGGAAGCTGCTGTGTTACAACCTTTCTGCCACTACCTCTGGGGTTGCTGGGACTTTAGTTGCACTCTACCAAGCCTGGCCTTTTCTTTTGTTTTAGGTTGGGTTCAGAATTGAGTCTGGCCCTTCCATGTTGCCTTGGCCTACCAAACACCAGCATCCCGGTGCTGACTAGACCTGCAGGGAAGAAAAATTATTACCCCTATTTTTGAAAAAAGTACTTATTTGATTTTATTATTATTATTACTTTTCAATAGGGCACATGTGCTTGAGAGAGAGAGAGAGAAAAAAAAAAAAAAAAAAAAAAAGGAAGGAAGAAAGCAAGCAAGCAAGTAAGCAAACCTCTAGGTCTAGGACTTGAACCATGGTCAGCCAAGTGGGAATCTAGCATGCCAACCACCATGCTATCTACTGACCCCAGAATAATTATTCTTCAAAAAAAATTTTTTTTCAGAGATTTTACCTATAGGATGCATGTGCTTGCTAGAAAGACAGACAGAAAGCAAGAAATCATCTCCTGGTGGGGAGGGCCACGCTGGAGTTCCTTCTCCTCCCTTGTCTTGGGATTTTGGGCATGGATGCACATGTGCCCTGTGTGAGTTTTCAGATGCTGGTTTTAGGACTGGAATCTCAGTCAGCCGTGTGGGAGCCAGTGCCTAATCACTGTGCCAGTTGCTGGCCCCCAAAATAATTATTAACAGCTTGTAGTAGTTGAGCACTTTGTCAACTCTGTAACAAAGTCATCTTTTGTATTTAGAAATATTACTGAATATTGATTTATTTTTTGAGAGATTTTTGCTGTAAGGCTTGCTGGAGAGACAGAGAGAGAAAGTGAGAAATCACCTCCGCAGAGGATATGGCCATGTCACAATTCCTCTCTTCCACTTTCCTCTTGGGATTTTAGCACATGTGCCTAACATGAGTTTCAAGCCACCAAGTCCTGGAGTGGAACCATAGTTGACCATGTGGGAGTCCAGCGGCTTAACTACCATGATATTTGCCAGCCCCACTTAGTATTTATTTATTTATTTTACTTTGTTTAATTAAAAGGTTATTGATTGATTGATTGATTGTTTGACCAGAGACAGAGATAGAAAGAGAAAGTGAGAAAGCAAGCCACCAAGTTTGGGATTCGAACCACGGTTGGTCATGTGGGAGTCCAGCACCTTAACCACCACACCATCTGATGGCTACCCCACTAAGTATTTATTAATGTAGTAGACCTTACTGCTTATTAAGAAGTGTTATTGACTTTTTCTCTCCATTTTAGCAGTTTCTAGTAAAAACTATATATAAGATCATTTTATTCCCCCATCTTCTCAATTGCTTCTCCCTTATATTTGCTTTTCCTTTACTGCTTGGTGAGACTTGGCTTTCCATTTGAGGATTCTTTTGTGCTCTTTGTCCAGCCTAGTGAACCACCTTGCTAGGGCGAATGCCCACACGGACCATTGTGCCCTTAGCCTTTTCCCACTGCACACGCTCAGTGTAATGACATAGTTCTTCCTGTAAACCTGGACCGCTTTGACCTTATATAGTGTCCACACACGACCTGAACTTTATCATCCTTTCGGGTAGACGTGGATTGAACATTGTACTTCTGCCTCAGCTCTTTGGAAAGGGGGGTAGTCATAATCTTCTTGCAGATGTGGGAAGGTGCATTGAAACGCCTGTTACAGTTCTCACTTTGGTCAGAATTCACAGAAAAGGGTTGAACTTCATTTTGGCCGCTGCCGCTCCAGCGATGGCTGCAAAACGGAAAGGTGTTACTGACTTTTAACATGTGTTTATCCTGGTAGTCCTCTGGGTGAGTAGTTTGCAGGCTTTTGGGGGGGCGACAGAACACTTTGAGCGAAGTATTACACAACACAGCCTTAAATAACCTAAGAAATGTCATGTTGTTATGGTGAAGTGGGAGCAGGCTCCTGTTGAGCCTCTTGAGGCCCATAGTGACCACAGGCTGCAGAGGACTACAGATTGCGTGTCCTCAGTGGGTACTCCATCCCCCTTCAGTCTCATCTCTGTCACGCAGTAAGACCCCAGTAAACTAAACTGTGCAGGACCAAGTGCTTATGGCAAATTCATATCCTTTGGTAACTTCGTGTAACAAGGGGCTCCACTCACTCTTTGCTTTTTTCCATTTTTCATTCTTAAAATTTAGGTTTTTGCAAACAATATGACATGTGATCTGAAATGCAACCATATTGGAAACGTAAAGTAGTGAACTAGCATCTCGTTTCATCCCTTCTTCATCACTATTAACTGGCATTATTAAGATGTTATTCTAGACTCTTACATAAATAGATCCATAAAATTATATTCTATGAATGTTCCATTGTGTCAGAGTTCCAGGATAAATTACTTTATGTCTGTCTTTTAAACATTGTATGGTAGGACAAGGTTCCCCTCATTATTGTCCTTTAAAATTTCATAGGAGACATCTCATCTCATAGATTTTTATTTTTGACCCTTGGGGTTTTTCATCTGTCAATTTCTTCCCTTCTAGATTTCATTAGGATTCTGGCCGAACTTGTGTTCGCTCACGTTATTAGTTTGGGAGGCGTTGCTCACGTACAGCCTTGAGCAGGATGTGGGCCTTTCCCGGGCTGCGTGTGCTGTCCCACTGGTGTTTTGGATGATGGTTAGAAGCTCACTGTCACAATTACAGAGCACTGGTAGTATGTGTCAGTTTTCAGGAAAGACTGATCCTCACTCACAGCTTTCACTTTGCAGCGTTTTGCTGTCTACTGCTGTGTGCCGATTTTTCCAGTGGAACTTTTATCTTCAGCTTGACTAGCACTGGGAGAAGAAATTCTCATTCTTATTTTTATTTGGATTGCAGTTAATTTTCAAGTTTATCAAGGAAGAGCAGACATTTCGATGGTATTGAATATTCTAACCTTTCCCTTTATTCAAAGCTATGTTTGGGTTTTAAGAGAGTTGGATTCTCCCCCCCCCCCCTTTTTTTTTAATTACCAGAGAGTGTGGGCTCTTACCTGAGAGAGTGAAAAAGTACCCCACAGTGGCATCATGCTTCAATACTTTCTCCTCCATCTCTTAATCCTGCTGGCATTTTGGGCATGCACACACTTGACTATATGTGTTTTTCAAGTTGCAGAGGCCAGGATTGCAGCCATGATCAGCCATGAGGGATCCAGCTTCCTTAACCATTAGGCTATGGGCCAGGCCCTCAAAAGATTTCCTTTTACTTGTCTTTAGGCAGCTAACTGGATATAAGGTTTAAAGGATTCCCTTCTTTTTCTTTTTTTTTTTTTTGAGAGGTTTTCGCTATAGGGCGCATGCGCTCGCCAGACAGACAGAGAGACAGAAAGCGAGAAATCACCCCCCAGGGGGGATGGTCACGCCGCAATCCCTTCTCCTCCATTCTCCTCTCGGGATCTTGGGCACGCACGCACACACGCCCGACGTGAGTTTTAAGCCACTGGGTCCGGGACGCGAACCGCGGTCGACTACATGGGAGTCCAGCGACATAGCCATTACGCTAACTGCTGGTTCCCCAAGGATTCCCTTCTTTTTAGATTTTATTATTTTTTTTTTTTGGAGAGGTTTTCGCTATAGGGCGCATGAGCTCGCCAGACAGACAGAGAGACATAGAGACAGAAAGCGAGAAATCACCCCCCAGGGGGGATGACCACGCCGCAATCCCTTCTCCTCCATTCTCCTCTCGGGATCCTGGGCACGCACGCACACGCGCCTGGCGTGAGTTGTAAGCCACCGGGTCCGAGACGCGAACCGCGGTCGACTACGTGGGAGTCCAGCGACATAGCCATTACGCCAACTGCTGGTTCCCATATCATTTTCCATTTTCAAGTTTTATGCAGTTTGCAGTTTTTTTCTGTTTTTAATTGGTCTTTGGAAGTGAACCTAATGTCTTGGCTCATTAGCATACTAAAAACTGTAAACAAAAGCAATGAAAAATGAGATCTTTTCAAACTTTCTTTAGCCTGGTAGCAGCAGGCTGACTTGGGGACTGTGTATGGAAGGGCTGCTTCTGTCCTCTGCTTGTTCCTATACTAGGAGCCCCGTAGCCCAGGCTTGTCACTTAGCTGGAGTGTTTGACTTCAGGGCATATTGCCAGTCAGTGCAAGGTCTGATATGGAGGTAGCAACCAGCAGCAGAACAGTACCCAAACCAGGCCTCTCACCAAAGAGCTCCTAGCCTAGTAGGAACTGGTAGCTATAAATCAAAATTACATTTGATTCCCTGTCGGTTTCGTCTTTCATTTGTCCTGACAATGAAGCCTGGCCAAAGGTTACTCTGCTTGTGAGCTATTCTAAAACAGAGCCTTTTGCATTATCGTCAGTCTTGCATCGGTCCTCACTTCCTGTTCTGTTAATGCCAACACTGTTCTACAGTTCATAGGCGTGAATATACCCTCTACAACTAGCCTGTCATTGACACTCCTAATTCTTCTCTCTTTGTTCACTGTCACCACTCACTACCATGTTTTAGCCTGACATTACTTCCAAGTGGAACTCTTAGAGGAGTTTGATAGGTATTTTTATAGAGCAAATTATGCACCATTACTAAGAATGCAACTGGAGTTTTGGTTTAGGCCTTGTTACTTTCTCACTAAAAAAAGCAAGAGCTTCTCATTACCTCCAGACAAAATCTATGCAGAATCTTCAGTAATGTATCCTTAACTCTTTTCGTAGCTCTCTCCTCTCATTCCCTTTAATGGACTCCAGGCAAAACGAGCTCCCTGACTCTCTCATATTTTAATGACCACTTTGTTCCCGTTCTCATTCCTTAACTAAAGTCCGCTATCCCTGCCAGTGCACGCCTACCCATTAGTTCTTAGCAGAAGTACCCCCTCCTTTGTGACATCATTTCTTAGCTATCCTAAAGTGGTTTCTCTAACAGCCATGAGTGTATGTCTCATGACTGTTCCTTTTGCTTGAATCGTAAGTATTTATGCAGAAGTTTTAATCATAGCTTAAGTACTTACCTTGTTGCAAGGTGCTTTTCTTTGTCTCCATATCACATGTACTAGTACTCAGGAAGTAAATGTTAATGACTAAGTGAAGATAGCATATGGTTGGCTTGGCTGTATTAATATTGCAGTCAGTGTTCTCTTTGCAGGTGCTATACATGTGCTCTGTGAAGGAGTGTGCCAAAACTGCTTTACCTTACATCCAAACACGCCAATGCATGGTGATCTTGCTCATCAGCTGTATGTGAGTGAGTGTGCCTTGTGAGTAACAAGACTCCATTTCATTTGTCCTTGGACAGGAGAATCAGATGAAAGAGAACAGTCAAAATTGGAAGTTAAAGTTTGGGATCCAAATAGCCCACTTACGGATCGACAGATCGACCAGTTTTTGGTTGTAGCACGGTGAGTATGACTTAAGAAATATCTTCCCTTATAAAAAATATATAGATATTACATTTTCCTTTTTTTTGTATTATATTTTTTCCCATTGGTTATATTAGTTATTCTTTCTTTCCTTTTTTTTTTTTAAAGTAATGTAAGAAAACTTAATATATATATCACACTGCTTACTTTTTTTTTTTTTTTTATTGAGAGATTTTTGCTATAAGGTGGAAATGCTCACTGGAGAGACAAAGACAGAAAACAAGAATCACCCTCTGGGGAGATGGCCATGCTGTAGTTTCTTCTTCATTCTCCTCTTGAGATTTTGGGTACACATGCACATGTGCCCAGTGTGAATTTCAAGCCACTGTGCCTGGAACTCAAACTGGGGTAGACCATGTGGGAGTCCAGCACCTTAACCACTACTCCACCTGCTGGCCTCTCACACTGCTTCTTAAATAATGTTTTACTATCATTAATTCCTGTTTTAAATGGAAATCCATTTGTTAATTATTTTTTAAAAGAATGATTTTATTTAACTTTGTTTATTTATTTTAATTTGACCAGAGAGGGACAAAGTGAGAGAGAGAAAAAAGGAGAAAGCAAGCTGCCAGGCCCGGGACTCAAACCACAGTCAGCCATATGGGAGTCCAGCTCCCTTAACCACCATGCCAACTGCCGGCTCCATTTAGTTAATTTATTTTTAGAGAGGTTTTTGCTATAGGGTGTGTGCGCTTGCTGGAGAGACAGAAAGATAGAAAGCGAGAATTCATCCCCTCAGGGGGATGGCCTCACCACCTCACCTTCTCTTTCATACTCTCAGGATGTTGGGCAGGCGTGCACATACGCCTGGTGTGAGTTTTAACCTGCTGGGTCTGGGACTCGAACCATAATCGACAGTGAGGGAGTCTAGGGACATAAACATTATGCCATCTACTGGTCCCATTTGTTAATTTTTATTGACCAAAAAAGAAAAAACACAAAATATAAACACGAAGTTCAGTGAGAGAAATCTTATATTTTTAAATGATAGCAGTGGGGCTGGCAGTTAGCGTGGTAGTTAAGGGCACTGAACTCCCTTATGGCTGACCGCAGTTTGAGTCTCAACCTGGTGGCTTGCTTTCTCACTTTCTCTCTCTCTCTTCAAAATAATATGAAGTAAATGAGTAAATAAAGTTAAATAAAATAATTTAAAAAATAATGATAGCAGTAATCTCTTTTTCTTCAAGAACACGGAACAAGGAACATGTGAGACAGTAGAAAGAATATTCAGGGTCCAGCAGATGGCATAATGGCTGCATTGCTGGACTCCCAAGTAGTCGACTGCAATTTGAGTCCTGGACCTGGTGGCTTAAATCTCATGCTGTGTGCTTGTGTGCCTAAGATCCTGAGAGGAGAATGAATTGTGGCATGGCCTCCCCCTCCCCCCCGAGGGGGATGATTTCTCGCTTTCTGTCTCTCAGTCTCTCCATCTCTCTGAGGAATGCACGCACCCTATAGTAAAAATCTCTCCTAAAAGTAAACAAATAAAACCAAAAAGAATGTGCAACTCAAATTCCTATCATTACATCCATACATGAAGAAGGCCGATGGCTAGGCACAGGTTTTCCTGTGAGAGCGTCCAGCATAGCTGCCTGGCTGGACCGCTTCCTTCCTCCTGTCCTCTTTTCTTGAGAAAATGAATCAAGAACAATTGTATTTTCCTTTTTTCAATTATACAAGTAAATGATTCTCATGGGTAAAATTGCCACACAGTAAAAAGTAAATGAGATTACCATAGTATTGTAATGCTGGGAAACTTGGGGGGGAAGCTCGAAGGTACATCAGTAAGCAGTTAATGAATTATTTCATGTTATTTTACAGCCATTAAAAGGAGTGATTTGGAGCTATATGTGTAATAGCGAGGAAATGAATCTCAAATAATGTTGAGTGAGGCTACAGACAGTGTGATCATTTATGTGCACACAGAACTTCGTTTATAAAAAGTTTTAACAATGTGCAAAACAATGTTTTAATTTAGGGGGCTTGTACTTCCGTCGTCGTTTCATTTGCCAGAGGGCACTTGGCATTTGCTAGAGAGAGAGAGGAAGAGAGAGGGAGAAAGCACACCCCAGTGGGGCACAGTCACCTCTTCCGCAGTCTTTTCTCCCCTGTCTCCCTCCTGTCAGCATTCTGGGCACACATTCACATACGTCCTACATGTTTTCCAAGCTGCCAGGGCTGGGATTTGAATTGTGCACTGGCCGTGTGAGATCTGGCTCCTTTAAACATGAGGCTGTGGAGCCAGCCTGGGATATGTGCTTTTATTCAGTAATGGTATTACAGACATGTGACCTGGGAAAGTGTGTCGCCTGGGATGTGTATGTTTTTATTCAGTAATGGAAATACACACGATCTGGGAAAGTGTATCAGAGACTTTAATCAGATTTATTTGTTTCCTTAGAAAATGAACCAAATATGACAAAATATTAGAATCTAGTAGGTTTGGGCTTCCGTGTCCTAGTGGTTAAAGGAGCCAGATCCTGTATATTTGATGTATAGATCAAATCCTGGACCCTGGTGGCTTGACAAACACACTGGCCAGGTGTTCATGACACAATCCGAATGGCATGGAGAAGCTGAGAAGGACTTGGGACACGAGCACGGGAAAGCTCCCATTGGGGAGTGCTTTCTCCCTCTCCTCTCTGTTCCTCTCTGGCAAGGGCATGCCACCCTCTGGCCAAAAAAAAGAAGAAGAAGAAAAGAAAAGAATCTTGTAAATTTGGACAATAGATAGAAAGGTCTTTATTAAATTATTTGCTGATTTTCTGTTGAACATTTTTTATAATACAGAGGGAAAAATAGTCTTACCCCTGTTAAAATCTAATCACCTTGTAAGGTCACCTGCTGTTGGCTAGGTGCTTGGACTCCAGAGACCATGCTTCTCACCAAGTGATTGGATGAAGACACTTGATGTACCTTGTTGGGGCAGAGCCACGTAGTAGTAGGGGAAAACCAAAGATTCAAGAACAGAAACTTTTTTTAGAAATATTTTATATAACTTTATTTATTTACTTATTTTAACTTGACCAGAGGGGGACAGAGAGGTAGAGAGAGAGAGAGAGAAAATGAGAAGGCAAGTCGCCAGGTCTGGAACTTGAACCATGGTCAGTCATGTAGGAGTCCAGCGCCCTTAACCACCATGCCACCTTCCAGCCCATCAAGAATAGAAATTAATCACTGATGAATCCTCTGGTCTAAGGGCTCCAGATACATTATCTAAATTGTAGATTATTTACGAGATATTGCTGTTTTCAAATTTGATTTTATTCCTTTTCTTTATTGCCAGGTTTCATATAAGTTTCCTTTTTCCTTGAAGCAAGCCTAACATATGTTATGCCTAACATGTTTTCTTTTTCAGAATTTTTTAAAAAGAATTATTTTATTTAACTTTATTTATTTTAATTTGATCAGAGAGGGACAGAGTGAGAGCAGGAGCAAGAGGGAGAGAGAGGGAAAGTGAGAAAGCAAGTCGCCTGTTCCGGGACTCTAACCCCATTCAGTCATGTGGTAGTCCAGTGCCTTTAACTACACACCACCTGTTGGGACCAGCAGTTGGTGTAATGGCTATGTCGCTGGACTCCATGTAGTTGACCGTGATTGGAGTCCCGGACGTGGTGGCTTAAACTCACGCCGGGCGCGTGTGCGTGCATGCCCAAGGTCCCGAGAGGAGAATGGAGGAGAAGGGATTGCGGTGTGGCCATCCCCCCTGGGGGGTGATTTCTCGCTTTCTGTCTCTCTCTGTCTGGTGAGCGCATGCTCCCTATAGCAAAAACCTCTCCCCCCCCAAAAAAAGAAATCTACACACCACCTGTTGACCCCTCAGTATTTTTTTTTAAACTTTTGTCTTTTTTTTTTTTTTTTTAAAGAATTTAATTTTTAAAAATATTTGACCAGAGAAAGACAGAGAGAGAAGGAAAGTGAATAACCAAGCCATCAGGTCAGGGACTTGAACCATGACTGGTCATGTGGTAGTCCAGTATCTTAACCACTACACCATCTGCTGGCTCCCCTAAAAATCTTCACAATACAGATTAAAGCCACAGTCATGCTTAAAATTTTGTAGACCGACAGTAGTAAGCATTAGCAAAGATGTGGAATAGTGAACAGCAGGTGGTATGATAGTTTAGGTGCTGGATTCCCACATGGCCAACCTCGATTTGAGTCCCGAACCTGGTGCCTTCCTTTCTCATTCTCTCTCTCTGTCTTTCTCTGGTAAAATTGAAAAATAATAACAATAAATTAAATTAAATAATTCAAAAGATATGGAATAAGTAACCGCTCTCATACCCTGCTAGTGAGGAGTATATGTTGGTGTACCTGGTTGGGAAAACTGTTTGCTATGATCTAACACATCCTATAAAGTTATTTTTCTTCATTTTTAAATTTTTGCCATAGGGTGCATGTGCTTTCTGGAGAGCGATAGTGAAAGAAAGTGAGAAATCACCGCCCCCCCCCCCCCCCCCCATCCTGGGAGGCGTGACTATACTATAATTCCTTCTCTTCCATTCTCCTGGGATTGGGGCATGTATGCATATGTGTCTTATATGAGTCCTCAGCCACTGGATCTGGGACTCAAACCGACAGCTGGCCATGTGGCATCTAGTGCCTTAACCACTACACCATCTGCTGGCCCCACTGTCTCTTAAGTTTTACCCCTCAGTGTATACCCAGGCCCAGCCATGGAGGCACTGCTAAGATGCTGTGGCCTGCAGAATGAGACCACATGGTTCGATTCCAGGTCCAACCTAAGTGTGAGGTGCAGTAGCATGTTTTTGTAATCTCAGCATCTCTGGAGGTTGAGACAGGTGGATCATGTCACTGTGACACTCTGCCTTTTAAAAAAGGAAAAATCTTTGGGGCCAGAATGTGGTTTGATTATTAAGGCGCTGACCTCCCACATGGCTGACTAAAGTTTGAGTCTCAGACCTGGTGGCTTGCTTTCTCACTTTCTCTCTCTCTCTTTCTGTGTGTTTTCTCTGGTGAGCACATGTGTTATAAACATTATTATTATTATCATTATTATTATTGGAGAGGTTTTTGCTTTAGGGAGCATGTGCTCGCCAGAAAGACAGAGAGACAGAAAGTGAGAAATCACCCCCCAGGGGGGATGGCCACACCGCAATCTCTTCTCCTCCTTTCCCCTCTCGGGATCTTGGGCACGCACGCACATGCGCCCAGTGTGAGTTTAAGCCACCGGGTCCGGGACTCAAACCGCGGTCGACTACATGGGAGTCCAGCGACATAGCCATTACACCAACTGCTGGTCCCTAAACATTATTATTATTATAAACAAAATCTTAAAACATTTTAAGTATAGCCAGCAGAAATGCATATACCTTTGAGTCAGATGGTGTCCATGCACTATTCACAGTCCCCGCACACTGGGAACAACACGGAAGTCAAACAGTAGAGCAGATGTGGGGGTGGGGAAATACACAAGGAATACTCCATAGCGAGGAAGGTGAATGAACACCGCCACAGTCAGCAACACAGATGAATCCACAAACATGATCTTGAACAAAAGAAGCTAGACAGTAAAAATAGCCGTATGTGTGGTTTTATTTGAGCGAGTGGTGAATCCAGAATGGTGGTTCCTTTGGGAAGGAAGGTGGGAGTGAGCAGGAAGTAGCATGAGGAGCCTTCTGTGGTGCTGGTTCTATTTTCTCCATTCTATTCCTGACCTGATGGTGGTTACATGAGTGAGTTCTATTTTGTGATAACTAACTAGCTATACATTGTGTAGTTTTCTGCATGTGTGTTATATTTTAATCAGAATGTTTTAAAAAATCCTTCAGCTAGTTTGTAAGATACCAGCGATAAGCAAAGAGTCTTACCTTTCCTTCATGCTGCTCCTCTTGAGGTTAGGGTTCTTCACGTATAGGCAGGCCTCCTCAATCATTAAATGCAAATCAGCATTGTGGGAATCTTATTTTATAATGGGGTTTTAGGAGAAATCTATTATGTATTGAGTCCTCACAGGGGTGGGGTTGCTACAATTAGTGATATCGCCTTTAAAGGGAATAGTGTTTCCTTTCTTTTTTTTTTTTTTTTTTTGAAGAGGTTTTTGCTATAGTGCGAGTGTGCTCACCAGAGAGACAGAGGGACAGAAAGACAGAAAGCGAGAAATCACCCCCCGCAGGGGGGATGGCCACGCCGCAATCCCTTCTCCTCCATTCTCCTCTCGGGATCTTGGGCACGCACGCACACGTGTCTGGGGTGTTTAAGCCACTGGGTCTAGAACTTGAACTGCGGTCGACTATGTAGGAGTCCAGCGACATAGCCATTACAGGTAGTGTTTCTGAGGTTTCACAATTTGGGCTAAAAATGTGGTCAGAACTTATTTTGCTGTCACAGTCAAACTCTGTAGCTGACTCCATTTTCAAGCACATTCGAATTCCAAATGGTTTACTCCATGGCATTTTGTGATGGATTTTCTCTTTCCTTTTTTTTAAAAAAATAGTTATGTTATTTAACTTTTTATTTATTAATTTAGTTTTACCAGAGAAGGACAGTGAGAGAGAGAGAGAGAGAGAGAGAGAGAGAGAAGGCTAGCCACCTCGAGTCTGGGACTCAAACCACAGTCGGCCATGTGAGAATCCAGCACCCTTAACCACCACGCCACCTGCCAGCCTCTTCCCTTCTCTTCCCTTTCCTTGTTTATGTCTGCACAGGCTATTTTTCCTTGACTTAATTATAATGTACCAAATATGGTTAATTGGCTTGTCAATGATTAAGTCTTAACAGAAACAAAATGCTATTTAAAAATTGGAACCAGCAGTTGGTGTAATGGCTACGTCGCTGGACTCCTGTGTAGTCAACCGTGGTTTGAGTCCCAGACCTGGTGGCTTAAACTCACATTGGGCACATTTGTGTGTGTGCCCAACGTCCCAAGAGGAGAATGGAGGAGAAGGGATTGCAGCGTGGCCATCCCCTTTGGAGGGTGATTTCTCGCTTTCTGTCTCTCTGTTTCTCTCTGTCTTTCTAGTGAGTGCATGTACCCTATAGCAAAAAATTCTCTCCAAAAAAAAAAAAGGAAAAAAAAATTGGCCAGAGATGCGTGCACTTGTTCAGAGACAAAGAGATACGCATAGAGAAAGAGAAAAAGAAACCCCTATGGGGAACAGTCATTCTGCCATCCTTTCTTCTTTTCTCCCACCTTTCAGGATTCTGAGCACCCACTTACATATGCCCAGCCTGTTTTCGAAGTTGGTAAGTGTGAAACTGGAACTGTTAGTTGGCCATGTGAGATCTAGTTGCCCTAACCACCATACTAAGGACTGGCCACCCAAGGTTTATTTATTTATTTTTTAATATAAACACACACACACACACACACACACACATAAGTAATAAAGTTATATTTAATTTGTTGTTATTTATTTTTAAATTTGACCAGAGAGAGTGAAAGAGAAAGTGAGAAAGTAAGCTGACAGGTCCGGGACTTGAACTACAGTTGACCATGTGAGAGTCCAAGCACCATAACCACCATACCACCTGCTAGCCCTTCCCAAATGCTTTTTTTTTTTTTTTTTTGGAGAGGTTTTTTTGCTGTAGGGCGTGTGCGCTCACCAGACAGAGAGAGAGAGACAGAGAGATAGAAAGTGAGAAATCATCCCCCAGAGGGGATGGCCACGCCACAATCCCTTCTCCCTTCTCCTCCATTCTCTTCTAGGGATCTTGGGCACGCACGCACATGCGCCCAGCGTGAGTTTAAACTACCGGGTCCAGGATGCGAACTGCGGTCGACTTTGTGGGAGTCCAGCGACATAGCCATTACACTAACTGCTGGTCCCCCCCAAATGCTTTTTAAGAAACATTTGACAGTGCTTGTGACCATCAGATGGCATCATGGTTATATCACTGGACTCCCATGTAGTTAACTGCGGTTCGAGTCCCAGACCCAGTGGCTTAAACCTCATGCCAAGCACTTGTGCATGCGTGCCCAAGATCCCGAGAGGAGAATGGAGGAGAAGGGATTGTGGTGTGGCCATCCCCTCTGAGGGGGTGATTTCTCACTTTCTGTCTCTTGTCTTTCTCTGTCTCTCTGGCAAGTGCACATGCCCTATAGCAAAAATCTCTCTTAAAAAAAATTGACAGAGCTTGGGGATAGCAGGTGGCATGGTGGTCGGGGCGCTGGACTCCTACATAGCTGACCATAGTTTGAGTCTTGGGACCTGGTGGCTTGCTTTCTCACTTTCTGTCTTTCTCTCTGGTCAAATAATAATAATAATAAATAAAATTAAATAAGCCTTAACATTTTATTTATTTATTTATTTATTTTTGTCAGAGCCAGACGGTGGCGTGTTGGTTAAGGTGCTGGATTCCCACACGGCCAACTGTAGTTTCAGTCCCAAACCCAGTGGCTTTGCACTGGCTGCATGCGTGTCCAAAATCCAGAGAGGAAAATGGAAGAGAAGGCATTGTGGTGTGGCCATCCACCTTGGTGGGGAGTGTGGTTTCTCATTTTCCCTCTCTTTGTCTTTCTTTGGCAAAGGCACATGCCATATGGCAAAAACCTAAATGACAAAACAAACCAAATTTAACATAGGGCTTGTGTTCTTGTCAGAAAAAGAGAAAGGGGTCTCCAAAAAAAAAAGGAGAGAAAAAGTGAAAGGGGTGAGGAGAGATGGAGTGAGAGAGAGAGATTGAGAAGACACCTCCCATTAGAGATGGCTGTGCTACCATCCCCTCTCTTCCATTTCTCTATCCATTAGGGATTTTGGGCATACGTGAACACGTTCCTGGTGCGTTTTTTGAAACTCCTGGGTCAGGTACTCAAACTGCGCAGTAGGCCATGTGGATGTTAGCTGCCTTAACCACCATGCTACCCTGCCGGCCTTAAAAATACTTCTTTGACATTGATTCTTAAAACACTCAACAATTTTTTTTTTAATTTTTTTGTTCATTACACAAAAATTTTTTAATATAAAAAAGACACAGAGGCTTAATTTTTTCTTACGGTGTTTATGGTTTTTTCAGAGCTGTTGGGACGTTTGCCCGAGCCCTGGACTGTAGCAGTTCTGTGAGGCAGCCTAGTTTGCACATGAGCGCTGCCGCAGCTTCCCGAGATATCACCTTGGTAAGATGCTTTCTGAAATCTGGAGGGGAGGGGCTTCATACATCTGTTTGGCTAGTTATAAAGCCATTATGGCAACGCTGTAGACCTGAGAGCTTTCTGGCTCTCAGCCTTGCTGACTGCTAGATTGCTTTATTTGGCTTGTCTAATCGGTCAGCCAGGTTCCTAAGTCACCTGTTCTGTTTGCGAGCTGAAAGAAGCAAAAAATGACTGTTACACAGAGTACGTGTGAAATGGCAAAAAAAAGTTTGGGAGATACATAATTCATCATTCTGACATATCTTTTCACTTTTGTGCCCCCCCCCCCCCCCAATTCTGTGTACTTACATCGTTGTTGGTTGTACTGTACATAATGCTTTGTCATTTTTATGCAAAATTGATCACTTCTCAAAACACTTGGTGTTGGAATTAGTCTCTTGTCACATCATTATTCAATATCAGTATTTAGATTTTTGTCTTTGTACTAGAAAAAGGGTCTTTTTTAAAAAAAAAATGTTTTTATTTGCTTTAAGTCATGTGCAGTTGCTGGAGAGAGATATATAGAGGAAGTGAGAAGTCACAAGAGAATGTACCCCTTTTTCCTCCAGTGGGACATAGTCACGCTGGAGTCTTTTTTCTCCCATTTCTTTATGCTGTCAATATTTGGACACATATACATGTACCTTGTATGTTTTTCAAGCCACCAGGGCTTGGATTTGAATCATAACTTGCCATGTGGGATCTGGCTCCCAACATGCTGGACTTCAGAGCTGGCCTAGCTCATTCACTTCAGCAGCTACACTAAGGGGGGGCCATCCTTGTTCTAAGAGTTTGTAAACTTTATACTATTTGTCATATTCTTTCATATAATAACTGCACCACATTATTTTTGTGTTCTGTTGCCAGTGATCTTCTAGAGGTCTTTGAAAAAAGCATTTTATTTTATGGGCCAGTGATTGACATGGTGGTTAAGGCCAACTGCATGATTCAAATCCTGGACCCATCAGCTTGAAATACACACTGGGCACATTTATGTGCATGCCCAAAATCCCAAGAGGAGAGCGAAATGGAGGAGAAGTGAGTACAATGTGACCATTCCCTGTGGGGGTAGGTCCTTCATCACTGTCCCTCTTTGTCTCTCTCCAGCACATGCATGTGTATGCCCTCTGGCAAAATTTAGAAAAAAAGAAATAAAGAATGGTGTAAAAACAGTTTTCTTTTGATATTACTTTTAGTGCTGCATTGAAAGTTCCAACACACATCCCTTTGTGAGCATGCGTGCAAGTTTTCTAGGCATTAACTAGAGTTGAAATGCTTATTCATAAAGTAGTGCTCATTTAGAATTTCATCAGAAGTAGCCAAATTGTTCTGTACACCATGGTGGAAATTTATAATCCCACAAGAAGTTAATAAATGTTCTGATTTCTTCTTTCGATAAGTTGTTTTGATCTTCAGTATTTTCAGTTTTGAAATGTTTACTAACCTGATGCTTCCAATTTTTTTTTTTTTTTTTTTTTTTTTTTGGAGAGGTTTTCCGCTATAGGATGCATGCGCTCGCCAGACAGACAGACAGAAAGCGAGAAATCACCCCCCAGGGGGGGATGACCATGTCACAATCCCTTCTCCTCCATTCTCCTTTTGGGATCTTGGGCACGCACGCACACGCGCCCGGCGTGAGTTTTAAGCCACCGGATCTGGGACGCGAACCGTGGTCAACTATGTGGGAGTCCAGCAACATAGCCATTACGCTAACTGCTGGTCCCAATGCTTCCAATTTTAATTAGTATTTTCCCGATTACTTAATGATGTTAAGCAAGTCTTCTGTTTGTTGGGTCTTCAGATTTTTTTTCTGTGTAGATTTTTTTATAGCCTTTGTCCTTTCTTTCCTTGTATCATTATGATATTATTATTTTTTTTTTTTCTGGCTTAAAACAACAGAAATTTATTGTCTCACAGTTCTGTACACAAAATTCCAAAATCAAGTTGTCAGCAGGGCCATGCTCCTTCTGAAACCTGTAGGAGAGGAGTTTTCTCTTTTCCTAGCTGCTGTTGCTGCTGCAGTTTTCTTTTTTTTTCTTTCTTTCAAATTTTGTTCATTTACCTCTTCCATGAACGAGAGAGAGTGAGAAGATAGAGAAACAGGCACTCCTACCCCTAGGCCCAGGCAGCCTTGGATCACGGACTCACACTTGCCCAGAGTGCTCAGGGAGGTCCTGTGAATCCAGGGCCCTCCGCGTGATCTGCCTTGGAGAACGCTGTTTTAGGGTGTACCACTGTCCGACTCCTCCTTCCTAGCTTCTGGTGGTTTGCTGGTGTTCCTTGCCTTGAGACTGTATAACTTTAATCTGTATCTCTGTTGCCACATAGTGTTCTCCCTGTGTCCTATTTTTAACCATAATTTTAAAAAAATTTTTATTTAAGAAGGATTTTATTTAACTTTATTTATTTATTTTAATTTGACCAGGATGGGGAGTGGGGGCGGAGAGGGAGGGAGAGAGAGAAAGCAAGCAACCAGCAAGGTTCAGGGCTTAAACCATATTCGGCCATGTGGGATTCCAGTGCCCTTAACCACCACGCCACCTGCTAGCCCCCAAAGTTTTTTTTTTGTTTGTTTTGTTTTTTAGTTTATATTTAACTTTATTTATTTATTTTAATTCGACCAGAGAGGGACAGAATGAGAGAGAGAGAGAGGGAAAGTGAGAAAGCAGGTCACCAGGTCCAGGACTTGAACTGCAGTCAGCCATGTGGGAGTCCAGAGCCCTTAAACCACTATGCCACCTGCCAGCCCCCAAAGTTTTTTTTTTTCATATTTAGGCCTGTAACTCTACCTGTCCTTTAATGTTGTGAGTATAGTGAAGTGGGGATCTACTTTTTTTTTTCATATTTTAAATTAACAACTCTAATAATGTTTTTTCTTGATTTATAATGAAACCTCTCTCATATTACAGGGTCTAAATATACTTAGGCCTGGACTCGGTATTTTTTTTTCTGTTTTGTTGATCTCTTTGTCCCTGTGCAAGCACATTGAATTAAGTTTTGATAACTAATAAAACAAGGCTCATGTGAATGTTCTTTTAATTTTTTATTCTTTTTTAAAAATTTTTTGCCATTTTTAATTTCGGCATGTGCACCTACTGGAGACAGAGAAAGACAGTGAAAGGGAGAAAATGCCCTCCTGGAGGGATGGCCACGCCTTAATCCTTTTTTCTCCATTCTTCTCTTGGGATTTTGGTCATGTATGCACACATACCTGGAGTGATTTTCAAGACTACATGTTGGGATGCAAACCATACAGTCAGCCACATGGGATCCAGCACCTCGATGTGCATGCCACCTCTGGCCTGTGAAGTTTTTTTTTTTAATGAAGGCTTTTGTCATAGGGTGCACATACTCATCAGAAAGAGACAGTGAGAGGGAAGGTGAGGAATCATCCCCCAGGGGGCATGCCCAAACTGAAATCCCTTCTCCAGTTTCCATGCATGCACACACACCCAGCATGATTTGCAAACCTCTGGGTCCGGAACTCAAACCACAGAGTCGGCCATGTTGGAGTCCATTACCCTAACGACTGTGCCACCTGCTGCCTTGTGAACCATTTTTTTAACACAAAGTTTAGGTCATTTCATACATAAGAGTTCTATCTCCCCTTTCCCCATGGTTTTTCTAACTATGCAACATTAACCGTTCTGCTCATTATCATATATACCTGGGAGTTTTCTTCTTAATGTGGCATGATCTTGCCTTGCCCAGTGGACTCTTGTTTAAACAGTCCCTGCTATTATGAGGTAGTGCCTCTCAGGTTGTAACTAGGGGTGCAGTCCCCGTTGTGGTCCAGCAAAGTCTTCTCCCTCGTTTGGGAGCGGGGGAGAGTGGAGAGCCTGTGCCTAGAGCAGTTCAGAGCTCTTGCGGCAGTTAGAACTGATTTGCCTAAAGGTGGGTCTGAGAGGTGCAGAGCACTCCTATGGGTCCCTGGTTTGCCACTGCAGCAACTCTCTGTCCCTGCAGCTGCAGAGTGTGTGGGCCAGCAAGTGAATCTCTTCGGGGAGAGTGCTGAGTTGTCAAGACTCCATACCATATATATTTCTGTCAGTCAGGCTGAGAAAAGAAAAAAAAAATTTTTTAAGGTTTTTGTTAAGAGGCACTTGCACTTGCCAGAACAACTTCTCCCTTCTTTTCGGCGTGATTTTCAGCTGCCAGGTCTGGGACGTAAACCAGGGTCATCTGTGTGGGAGTCCAATGCCTTAACCATTATGCCACCTGCTAGCCCCAAGAAAAGAAATATTTTAAAGAGGATACTACCTGTATACCTTGATTAGTTTAGTTATTTTGTGTGTATTTTCTGCAGTACTTGCCTATTACGTTCCTTCTGGGAAGGTTCCTCCATTGCTTCCAGTGTTTTCATCTCTTCTATTTTGTTTGCTTGAGTGTTTAATAATTTGGATGTCACTTTTCTATTGCACATATTATTTTAAAATTATTTATTACTGCAAGTATTTTTAAACCAGACTGGGCTCAGGAAATTGTGTTTTTGTATAGCTGACTTGAGACATGATATGGATCTGTTCTTGACTCCTACTGTGAGTTCTCTACTCCCCCAGGTTACCTCTTATACCCACTCCTCTGCTTCATTCTTCTATAAATGGCTGGAATTTAAACATTGTTAGTCTTCGTAGAGGTAGCTCTGAAGATCGGCTCTGTTGTCTGCAGTATTTAATGTGTTGGTTTCTTGCTTGACTATAGGTGCAGCTTTACTCTAAGATTCTCAGGGACTCCTGTCAATACGTGGTTGTAGTTACAATTGATTAATATGTTACTAGTACGGGTTTTGCAGATTGTTTACTGAAAAGAACATGTAAAAATAGTTGTTCATGCCATTAAAATGAATTTTATCTTAAATTTGGAGATTCCCAATTTTTGCTTTTCCTAATATTTCCAGTCCTAAACCAGTCACTTTTGCTTCTTTGGCTGAGGCTACTTGGGAAGCCTGGGTTTGATTTCTGGCCTACCCTATCAGCCAGGCACTGTGCCATACACCTGTAGTTCCAGCTATTTTGGAGACTGAGGTAGGAGGAATGCAGGAGAGCAAGCCTCTTTCCGAAATACTATCCACATACACAATATGGTGTGTCATTCTGGTGGAATTAAGATGGTGGGAACTTTATCTGACAGTGGCGTGAAGAGGTAGAGCCTTTGAGAAGTGGTTAGGGTTGGATAAAGTTATCAGGATGGGGGTCCCCATCTGAATACTTTTGGGTTTATAAGGAGAGGAAGGTACATAGGTACATATGCTCATGCCTTGTGGACACGTGGACAGAGACATACATGCTCATGCTTTGCAGACACACAGACAAGACATGTGCACTCCTGCTGTGTTCAGAACGTTGCCATGGAATGCCCAGGACCCCACCAACTTAAAGACCCTCTCTAAATGCAGGCCCTTGACATTGGACATCCAAAACCATAAGCTAGAAAAATTCTGTTTCTTATAACTTACCCAGTTATTTTTGTTAGTTGGAACATAGCAGATCAAAACAGTGAACAAACCTGCTGCAGAGAGAGCAGGCCTGTGGAACTGCTGGAATCCTGGTTGCCCTTCCTTTCTTTGTGACTTTTCCTGTGAGGACTGCAGTAGGTGTTCAGCATTTTTAACCCAACGTACATTTATTAAGGACAATTTATGCCCCTAATCAGGTATCTTGGAGCAGATAATTCAGCTGCTTGCATATTGCTAGCTCTGACGATGACATTTTTTTTAAAGAATTATTTATTTTATTTGTTATTATAATAATGATTATTATTTTAATTTGACCAGAGGGAGACAAAGAGAAAAGGAAAGTGCAAAAGTAAGCCACCAGGTACAGGACTCGAACCACAGTCGGCCATGTGGGAGTCCAGCAGCTTACCCACTGTGCCACCTGCCAGCCCCAACGACTACTTCTTTTTTCTCGTGTGCTCGCAGGAGAGATGGAGAAAGACAGAGAGACAGAAAGTGAGAAATCACCCCCCCCCCCCCCCCATAGGGATGGCCATGCTATAATCCCTTCGCCATTCTCCTCTCAGGATCTTGGGCATGCATGCACACTGGGTCCAGGACTCGAACCATGGTCAAGTAAGGGGGAGTCCATCAGTGTAAACATTACATCATCTGCTGGTCCCTTTTTTAGCATTTTAATAATTGTTTTGCTGAGAGCCTGTTATCACTAAGAGTAATTAATATATATTTCAAATTCTGGTTTCATTGATTCATCAGAACTATACACAAAAGAGTTTGAAGACTCTAAATTGAAGAAAGACATAAGCATAGGATACATTTAACAATTGATAAAATATATGTAACATAGAATTTACCACAGTAAGCTTTTTTTTTTAAAAAAAGAGATTTTTGTTATAGAGTGCATGCGCTTGCCAGAGAGACAAGAAGTGAGAAATCCTCCCTTAGGGGGAATGGCCACACCGCAATCCCTTCTCCTCCATTCTCTTCTTGGGATTTTGGGCATGCACATACATGTGCCTGGCATGAGTTTAAGCTGCTGGGTCTGAGACTTGAACCGCGGTTGATCACATGGGATTCCAGCGATGTACTCGTTATGCCATCTGCTGGTCGCATCAGTCCACTCATTTTTAAGTATATGGTTCTCTGTTATTTAGTAGATTCCAATTGCCATGTAATCACCACCACCATCCATCTCTAAAACTTCTTCGTTAGCCTAACTGAAGCTCTGTGCCCACCGGACCCTACTTAATTTCCCCCCTCTCCCAGTCCATGGCAGCCACTATTCTGCTTTCTCTCTCTAGGTTTGACTACTCTAGCTAGGTACCTCATAGAAGGGGAATGATGTAATATTTGTCCTTTTCTCACTGACTTTTTTTGTTTGTTTGTTTTTGGAAAGGTTTTTGCTACAGGATGTGCACTCGCCAGAAAGAGAGAGAGACCGAGAGACAGAAAGTGAAAAATCACCCCCCCAGGGGGATGACCACATCGTAATCCCTTCTCCTCCATTTTCCTCTCAGGATCTTGGGCATGCACGCACACGCACCTGGTGTAAGTTCAAGCCACTGGGTCCGGGACTCGAACCGTGGTCAACTACATGGGGGTCCAGCGATATAGCCATTACACCTACTGGTCCCATCATTGATTTTTTTTAATTAGCATGTTTCCATGGCTCATCCATGTTTAGCCATGTGTCAGAATCTTCTTTTTAAAGAATCGTATGTTTGGGGCTAGGACTCCTACGTGGAGGAGTGTTACCGTTCAGGTGCCGGACCTGGTGGCTTACTCTCTCTCACTGTATTCCCTCTCTGGTCAAATTTAAATGAATAAATAGATAAAGTAAAGCAAAATGATTATTTTTAAAATTACTTTAAAAAAAGAATTGTATGTTTTATATATTATTATATTTATATATATACCATTATTATGTATTATTATATATACCACATTTTGTTCAATCAGTGGACTCTTGAAGCGTCTGTAACTTTTGGCTATTGTTAATAATACTGCTATCAACAAGGGTGTAACAGTGTCTACATTTTTATGATTCTGTAGATTTCCCCTCCTGGATCTGTAGTTTATGATTCATATAGCCTTATGCAAGTTACTTAACTGGTCTGTCTCTGAGATTCTGCATCAGCAGTGGGAATAATAATAAAGTGTGCTTATTTTGCCTTAAGAGGGTTATGATGGGCAAGAAAGAAGCATACAGACATACTCTATAGGCTGCTGATACATGTAACCAAGGATACAGAATCTGGTTCCAGATGAGGGGCAGTTGGAGCATACCTTGGGGCTGTTTTTCTATAGTACTTGGGTTCTCTGAGTGACCTATAGCTTTCTGTGACATTGACTGCCCAGATGGGCTGAAATAGAGCTGATATATTCAGCAGTTTATGCATCTTTTAAGGTAGTGTTCATAAACATTGGGCTCTTGTAGCTCTTGAGGCCCCTTAGAGTCCTGAGTCCTCACGGGGAGAGGCAGCAGGCAGTGCCTCAGAGTCCTCAAGAGGGCCTCTGGCACCCTCTTCCCAGATGCTGGAAGAGGCTGGCTCTGAGTTCCCAGGCAGCATCAACTTGAGATGAAGTGAGATAATACTTGTGAAGTGTTTAGAGCTGTGTCTGCTACAGTATCGGAGCTCAGTAAATACTAGTTGTTATTGTTGAGAAGAAGATGATGACAGTGATTCATTTGTCTTTTTTCATCCTTAGTCATTGAATCTCATTTCTGATTTTATAGCTTTATTGATCGTCTACAAGGAGTTTTATCATGCCATATTCGCTGTTATTGTAACAGATTAATAAGCTTGAATATGGTCATTAGGTAGTGTTTGCCTATGCCTCTTAATGTAATTGTTACTAGGAAGTCACTAAGCTACAAAGTGGTTGGACAGAGATGCTTCCTTTGAGATGTCTGTCTTTTCTGTAAAACAGCTATTAAGTCTTAACAATAAAAATTTTCCATCAAAGATAACTTTGAAAAAGCAATTAACCTATTTCTTTGGTAAGGAAAAGGTGATCGACGACAATACTTTTATTCTTTAGTTATCAACCTTATTAAATACTAGCCATTCATTCATGCCTTTCTTTCTCATTGTGAGTTCTGTTTATGATTTTTAAAAAGAATTATTTATTTATTTATTTCCAATTTGTTGTTGTTATTTTTTTTTAAAAATTTGGCCAGAGGGAAACAGAGAGAAAGGGAAAGCAAGCCACTAGGTCTGGGACTTGAACTGTGGTCAGCCATGTGAGAATCCAGTACCTTTAAACCACTCACTGCCCCAGCGAGTCCTGTTTAAATCACTCATTTTGTTTAGGGCCCTGAGGTTGCTTGGAATTTGAGGTTAGTTCAGAAGCCATAGCAGCATATATAAATCTTTTGATTAACATTTTAGGCATCAACTTAGCTTAGAAATCTAGCCATTAAAATGAACATAAAACAATAAAATGCTAATTCATACTACTTTAAGAAACTCAGCCTGCTAAAACCTACAGTGAATACTATTTATGTTTCCAAAGCTGTAAAATTAGAATTAGTACTGATAGACTACCACTGCGATAAAAAATATGAAACATGAAAGTTTTCTTCCTGCTAAATATATTATTAAGGCAATGGTATTTTACATTAGGCACAATTTTTTTCTTTTTCTCTCTCTCTCTTTTTTTTTTTAATTTTGCCATAGGATGTGTTTGCTTGCTGGAGAGAGGCAGAGAGAGAGAGAGAGAGAGAGAGAGAGAGAGAGAAGAGAAAAAGTGAGAAATCACCCTCTGATGGGATGGCCATGCCACAATCTTGTCTCCTTCATTCTCTCTTTGGGATTTTGGGTACACATGTGCCTAGCATGTTTTCCAAGCTGCTGAGTCTGAGCGTTGAACCAAAGTTGGCCCTGGGACTTGAACTGCAGTTGGCCATGTGGGAGCCAGCCACCTTAGCTACTGCCCCACTGACTAGCCTACGAAAATTGAACACCTTTATCTAGGGGTATTGGTGAAGAGATTTGAATTTGTAAGTATGTTAATGAAGACTCGTGGTTATAATTTCTTAGAACTTGTTGTCTTTATATTTTACGACAAAAATGGTATGAAAATTTCCTGTGTTCGCTTCCTCCAAATTTTCTAATTTTTATCATTTTACCACATTTGCTTTATTGTTCTTTCTATGGTCAAAAGACAAAATTACAACAAACTTAATTTGAAGATCTGATTGGCTTTTATTTATAATTCTAGCGTCAGGCAATGCCTCATTCTGTAAAATAGTGTCGTGTTGAGCTGAGTGGAGGAGGCCAACTTTATAAACGCAGAAGAGTGGAAGAGAGCAGAAACAGAGAACAAGAGTGGATTGAGGGGGACCAGCAGTTGGCGTAATGGCTACGTCACTGGACTCCCACCAGATTCGAGTCCCGGACCTGGTGGCTTAAACTCACGTCGGGTGTGTGTGCATGTGTGCCCAAGATCCCGAGAGGAGAATGGAGGAGAAGGGATTGCTGCCTGGCCATCCCCCTGGGGGGTGATTTCTTGCTTTCTGTCTCTCTGTCTCTGTCTTTCTGACAAGCACGTGCACCTTATAGCAAAAACCTCCCCCGGCCCCCTAAAAAAGAGTGGATTGGATATTTCAATATTATATCCTTAAAGGGTTAAAGCAAAGGGGACTTTGATATACTGGCTCAGGTAACCTGAGCTCCTTCTGATTGCTGCGAATCTCTTGTTTAGTTTGATTACATGGCACTGAGCACAAGCGACTCCCATTCTGGGCTGGGCTGGTCTTTCGGGGCCTGTTACAGGAACTCAGTCCAATATAATGACCTCAATTCAGAATAATGGCCTCCCATAAACTTGGAGAGTAAGTTTCAGAATGCACATCTTTTTACTGATAAATATTGATATTTGAGGGGCATTTTCTAATAAACAGGATGCTGTCTTTTATATAACCACAGCACAGACTCTGGAATTTAACAGCATTGTCGTGCTGTGATCTAATCCAGATGCTTTGTTCAGTCATCCCACTCCTGTCCTGGTAGCAGAAGTATAGGCCGTGTGTTTTATAGTGTCCTTCAGTGTGGGTTGCGGTTTATAGTTTGACTTGTAGTTAGAATGTGTTTTCATTTTTTTTTTTTTTTTGGAGAGGTTTTCGCTATAGGGGCGCGTGCGCTCGCCAGACAGACAGAGAGAGACAGAGAGACCGAAAGCGAGAAATCACCCCCCAGGGGGGATGGCCATGCCGCAATCCCTTCTCCTCCATTCTCCTCTCGGGATCTTGGGCACGCACGCACACACGCCCGGCGTGAGTTTTAAGCCACCGGGTCCAGGACGCGAACCGCGGTCGACTACGTGGGAGTCCAGCGACATAGCCATTACGCTAACTGCTGGTCCCTGTGTTTTCATTTTACTTATGTCCATTTTAGTTTGTTACATCAGCCTAGGAGATTATACATTTTCCCTTACATTTTCAAATGTATTAACATAATTTTTCAAATTTTGTTGTATCTATAGTTACGAATAGCTTTTCTTTTTTTTAAATAAATATCTTTTGCCATTATTTTTTCTTGATAGTTTAGCCAGAGGTATCTTTTTTATTAGATATCCAAAAGAATGAGATTTCAGCTTTTGGTTTTCTTTATTGAATTCTTTAAGCTTATTTCTTTGTTTTATAAGAGAGAGGAAGGGACAGGCATCCCCAATACAGTCCTTATGCTATGATCTCCCTGAGTCTCAGCTGGCCCAGATCAAGGGCATTTGTGCACCTTATGTGCCCAGAGAGGTCCAGGACACACCCGAGTTCTGTCCTCTGTGCCCACTGTGCCCAGAGAGGTCCAGGACACACCTGAGACCCATCCTCTGTGCCCACTGTGCCCAGAGAGGTCCAGGACACACCTGAGACTCATCCTCTGTGCCCACTGTGCCCAGAGAGGTCCAGGACACACCTGAGACCCGTCCTCTGTGCCCACTGTGCCCAGAGAGGTCCAGGACACACCTGAGACCGGTCCTCTGTGCCCACTGTGTTCAGAGAGGTCTAGGACATATCTGAGTCCTGTTCAGCTTTTATAAGATCATTTTTTAGTTCATTAATTTTCATTTGTCTTTTTTTCCCTTATAAACATTTCAATACTGTGAAGTCCTTCTAATAACCACGTCGGCTATAACTTGTACATTTTGATATGGAGTATTTTCATTATCATTTGGTTCTAAGTGTTTCCTAATTTGCGTCATAATTTTTTATTTCACCCATGAGTTGATTTCCAATTAAATGAGGCTTACATACTTAATTGCCTTGGGTGCGTGGTCAGAGAATATGTAAGCTGCCTATTTCCTAATGTATTTGGATTTTCTTTAGGGCCTAGGTTATGATCCTCTCCAGAATTTTGCTGTACCCAGGTCTTACCCAGTCTGGCCTCATCAAGGTCAATTCCCTGTCAAAGCAACCTCATAAAGTAGAAGCTTTCTGATTGTCTCTAGCTCTCGTTCAAGGTAAAAGCCAAGTGAGTGTGGAACCTCCCCTTTCACACTTCCTTCTGCTGGCATTAGTTAATGCAGTCTTAACAGAGTTGTTACGTGATTTGTTTGGTTTGTGTCTAAGATTACAACCAGGGAGCAAGAATCTGTAGTTCTGTTCATTGGTCAGTTTGGAAATGATACCTCGGGCCATGAGATCACTATGACCTGCCATCCCCTACTGCGTTCTTGTGATAATCAAAGGCATGAGTACTCACAAAAACATGGCTCGAGGTGTCTTGTAGATTGGTGTGAGTAAATAACAAAGTAAGTCTTAACAAATCATGTTTGATGATGAGGAATTTTTAAAAATAATTATTTATTCAATTTTATTGTTACTATTATTATTTAAATTTGCTGTAGGGCATGTGCACTCACCAGAGAGACAGTGAGAGAGGGGAAGTGAGAAAGCAAGCTACCAGGTCTGGGATTTGAACCATCGTCTGCCATGTGGGAATCCAGTGCCTCAACCACTATGCTACCTGCCAGTACCGGGATTTTTGTTTTTAACTATGCATGGAAGCAGAAATTGATAGTGGGTGGCACACTTCTCTTTTATATAAAAAAATTTTGCCTGAATCACAGTCTGAGGTTTGCTCTGCTTGGAAAATAAACATATGCTCATTCATTTTTAAGTAGATTTGATATTCTGAGTACTGTAATTTGAACTAGAGGTATACAAGTAAAGGTTCTGTGAAACTGTAACTGAGCAGATCAATAGTATTGTATGTGTATGTATCTTGGCTATCTGTTGTCATACTAACGCTACATGTTACAGGGTAGATTCACAGGAAATCAGTCTGATGGTGATTTTCTTGCAGGAAATTTATTAGCAAGTACTCTTGAGATCCAACCTGTGGAAGAGATGGGAAGGAGGCAGGATTGGATAGCAGGAGAAATGGGCTGTGGTCTGAATGAATGCTTCTGCTGACTCCGTGGTGCACTGAAGCACCTTCCCAGTTCAGGGTGAAAGGCTGGGCCTTTATCCACCTAGATTACTGGATGTCCCAGAAACAGGGTATCTCCTTTGATGGTGAATCTTTCTTTCTTTTTTTTTTTCCTTTTTTAGTTTTTGCCATGGGGCATGTGTGTTTGCCAGACAGGGACAGTGAGAGATCACCCCTTCCCCCCAGGGTGATGGCCATGCTGCAAACCCTTCTCAGTTCTTCTGGGATTTGGGGCATGCACACACACATGCCCCATGTAATTTTCAAGACACCAGGTCTGGGACTTGAATCTTGGTCAGCCATGTGGGAGTCCAGCACCTTAACAACCATACCACCTGCTGTCCCTGGTGACTCTCTCTTAAATTAAGATCATGCCAAACAAAACCAGCAGCTGTGGGCTGTCTGCTCATGGCACTTCTAATAGCTAGGTAAAAACCTTTATTCTCAAAGGGGAAAACACGAGATCTGTTATGTTGCCCAAAATGTCAGTGGTTTGTAACAAGCATTAATTTCCCACACCCTCATCTGCAGAGTCTCCAGGATTCTGCTGAGCTAGACTGGGTTCACGGAGGTACCAGACTAGAGGTGTGGTCCAGGGCTGCTGCATGTGTTCTAGCTCTGGACAGAAGTCAGCAGCACAAACAGGCAAGGCAAATGCAGACAAATGTCAAGGCTCTGTCATGTCGCAGGTCTCATAATCCTTTGGTCAAGCTCAGCATCAGTGGAGTGGAAGATTACTCCCCCGGGGTTGGTGTTGGGGCAGGGGCACAGAGAGTGACTATATGCCAAACAAGAGTCCAACCTACTATAGTATATTCTGCTTAATGAACAAAAGATGAGAATTCTGCTGCTAAGGTTTCCTTGTCAGTCTTTGTCCTAAAATACTTGTGTTTGTCATCTCCATCTGTTATGAATGAGATGAAATGTGACAACACCTTCACCGCCTTTTGGCAGAGAGAACAGCTTGTGCTAGGTTCTTATGATTTTTAAAATTTAGATTTGAATGGATCTTGGCAGTGTATCTATATTTCTACTGAAAAGGTAGTGTCTTTCCAACAATAGGATTTATCTGAAGGGGTGACTTAACTTACATGATTAGTTGTAAAATGCTTGCTTTTTTTTTAAATTAAGGTACTCATAGTAACGTGTAGTGTGTGTCCCCCACTTTGTTGCTCAGCTTGTACGCTTGCACACGCGCACACATTTGCACGGCCACCTCCAGATCTGGCGAAAGACCATTATCAGTACCCCTGGCGCTGGCTTCATGTCCTCCCCAGTCGCACCCGTCCTGCTGAGGTCCTCGCTGTTCTGACTCATCATCCCTTACTTGCTCCTGTCCTCAGACTTGTATGGCTACTCCGGTTTCTCTTACTGATAGACCACAACTCATTGGTTTTATGTCAGACTGTGTCCTTTTTAGCTTATTTCCTTTACTGGATAGGGTCTGTTATAAATCTATGTGCATAGTTTATTTAAAGCTTTGTAAAGTGGGGCCAGACAGAGTAAAAGTTCATTAAGAAGAAGCTCCAGTATGTGTCAGAAAGGTGGGGTAAATACGGCCTTCTAGGAGATAATGTGACCTTCTGGCTCCCTTTGTGAGCTTGGTCATTCACTTCAGCAGAAGCAGTCTCGGACCTTCACAGTGATGTGGCTGTTTGGGCGTTTACTGTCTGCACATACTGCTGGTACCGCACTGCCCACTGGGCAGCTGTGTAAGTGGCCTTTGGAGCTTCGTGTCTTTTGGTCAGCTCTTAAGTCTGACCCGTTCTTTCCCATTTCGGTTGTCACATAGCACAGGAGCTCATCTTCCAGGGGCAAATATTTCCTTTAGTGTTCAGCAGCACACTACAGAACCCGGAAAACAACATATAATCACTTGAGGTTTTTATCATAATCACACGTAGAAATTTTTTGAAACCTTTTTAGGTAAACAGCCCATCATTTTTTTTTTTTTTTTTTAACAAAGGTCTACAATGAAAAGCATTTTTATTCCCTAATGTGAACTGAAGACTGAGAATCCATTCATGCTTTGAATTGTTGATCTAATAGTACAAGCTGAGAGAACACTCAGTTTTATGATTTTGGGTTTCAGAGTACCTGTCACTTACTGTAAAATTTTTTTTATTTCTTAAGGAATTTCAGCATCCAGTTCATTTATGTAATTATTGATTCCCCGCCCCCCCATACTGGCTGACCCTTGTAATATAGTGGTTAGGGGAGCCAAATCCTCCATGGCTGACCACAGTTCAAATCTTGGTCCCAGTGGCTTGGAACACATTCCAGGTGTGTGTGTGCATTTGCCCTAGATCCCGACAGGATGGAGAAATGGAGGAGAAGGGATTGCGGTGTGACTATGCTCCATCTTGAGTGTTCTTTCTCTGTTTTTCTGTCTCAGTCTTTCTGTTACTCTCTGGTGAGCATACACACATTCTGATAATTTTTTTAAAAAAATTTAATTTTGTTATTGTAAATTTAGGAAGTTTGAAAAATAATTGTTTATGGGCCAGCTGACGTGGTGGTTAAGGTGGCTGAATCTCGCAAGGCTGATTGTGCAGTTCAAGTCCCAGTGGACCAAGTGGCTTGAAAAACACGCCGGGCAGGCATGTGTGTGCACTTAAAATCTTGGAAGGAGAATGGAGGAGAAGGGATTATGGTATTTCATGACCCCTGACGGGTGCTTTTTCACTTCCCTCTCTGTCTGTCTCTGGTGAACGCATGCTCCATATAGCAAACGTTTTTATTTTAAATCATTGTGGAAATACATTATTGAAAGGATTCCTGAATACTGATGATTTTTTTCTGTTATTCTGAAATAAATATTTCAGAAATGATGTGAAAGTATATAAAAGCATGTACTACAGCTAAACTGCATCTGTCTAGTAATTTAGAGAAGCAGAGTTTATTCAGAAGTTTATAGAGCACAAAGACTCAAGATAAATTTTAACATTTTTGCAACTCTTGCTGTAGGAGAGAGAGAAGAAATTCACTTGAAAGTTGAAAGTGACTGTTTCATGGTTGTGATACATACATCAGCCTTAGCTGTGATTACAACAAGGAAATTGATAATGAAGCCCTTAGTTGCTTTTGTTTTTCTGGAATTTACTGATTTCTTTTAAGTAAAATGACAACCTTTGTTAAAGCAGTTAGTTGCTGTATGTGAACACGTTTGTCCACGTGTTCTAGATAATGCTTTAGTGCTGTCGGTGAGTTTGTGTTCTTTACCCTTATTCAAATATTCGTACTGTATCGTGGTGTAAATAATATGTACAGCCCTGTGCTGCATAATGTTTATGTCCGTGACAGATCATGTGTATGACGGTGGTCCCATAAGTTTATAATGGAGCCAGACAAGCAGATGGCATAACATATAACAGTTATGTTGCGAGACTCCAACATAGCCGACCATGGTTTGAGTCCTGGACCTGAGGCTTGAAACTCACATTGGGCGCGCGTGTGTGTGTGCCCAAGAGGAGAATGGAGGAAAAGGGATTGCAGCGTGGTCATCCCCCCTGGGGGAAGTGATTTCTTGCTTCCTGTCCCCCTGCTTTGACGAGCACACGCATCCTTACAGCAAAGATAGCCTAAAAAAGATATAATGGAGCTGAAAAATTCCTGTTGCTTAGTGGTTTCATGGCTGCCATAATGTAATACCTACTGTGCCACCAGTCACGTAAAAGTACAGTGTGTCCAATATATACAGTACATAATACTCGATAATAATAATAATAAGTGACTGTGTTACTGGTCTGTATATTTACTATTCTGTGCTTTCTATTATTTTAGGATGTACTCATTCTACTTAAAAGGGGAGAAAAGTTTATTGTAAAACCGTATGTGCTATGCAGTGCTAACAGTAGTCTTATAGATCTTTTCTTCACCATAGCTTTTTTTTTGGAGAGGTTTTTGCCATAGGGTGCGTGTGTTCGCCAGAAAGACAAAGAGATAGAAAGCTAGAAATCAACCCCCGGGGGGGATGACCACACCACAATCCCTTCTCCTCCATTTTCCTCTCCGGATCTTGGGCACGTATGCACATGTGCCCAGCGTGAGTTTAAGCCACCGGGTCCTGGACTCAAACTGTGGTTGACTACATGGGAGTCCAGTGACATAGCCATTACGCCAGCTGCTAGTCTGTTTAAGCCACTGGGTCTATGACTTGAACCGTGGTCGACTACATGAGAGTACAGTGACGTAGCCATTATGCCATCTGCTGGTCCCACCATATCTTTTAATTTTATCATTTTCTTTTATGGTGGATTTAATTTTGCCCTTTTTTTTGTTTATCCTGGCCCTTCTGGTGAGGTAAGTTGTGGAGGTGGATGACAATGATAGTTATAATCCTGATCCTGTGTAGGCCTTGGCTAATGTGTGTGTTTGTGTCTTAGTTAAATACATTTAAAAATAGGAAAAAGTGTATAGAATAACGGTATCAAGCAAGAAGATATTTTTGTACACTTGTACAAAGTATTTGTGTATTGCAATGAATCATAAGTTTTAAAAAATTAAAAGTTCATAAAAATTTAAAAAAATGTAGAGGCTAGGTGACAGCACAGTAGTAACCCAACTGGACCCACATAGGAAAGATCCTAGATTCGGATCCTGAGACCTCCCCGGGTGCTCTGGGTGTGTACATGCCTGTGGTCCAAGGTGAGAACTGGGGGTGGATCATAGCATGAAGACCTCGTTGAAAGTATCTCTCTGTCAAGAAATAAGTAAGCTTAAAAAAAGGGACTAGCAGATGGTGTAATGGTTATGTTGCTGGACTCCCACATAGTTGACTATGGTTCAAGTCCTGTACCTGGCCACCTAAAACTCATGCCAGGTGTGTGTGCATGTGTGCCCACAATCCCAATAGGAGAATGAAGGAGAAGGGATTGTGGTGTGGCCATCCCCCCCTGAGGTGCGATTTCTCACTTTCTGTCTCCCTCAGTCTCTCTGGCGAGCATAAATGCCCCATAGCAAAAAGCTCTCTAAAGATAAATAAAAACAAAAAGGAAACCATAAAAGTACAGTGAAAGAAAGAAAAGTTTATTGGGCAATCTGTAGCTTAGCAGTTAAGGAGCCAGATCCTGTATGGCTAATCCTGGTTTGAAACACAGTCCCAAGTGGCTTAAAAATCATGCTGAGTCTATGTGTGTGAATGCCTAAAATCCCTTTTCCTCCATTTCTACATAGCAAGTATAGGTGCCATATACATGTTTATTTAATTTTATTTATTCATTCATTTGTTTTAATTTAACCAGAAACAGAGAGAGAAGGAAAGTGGGAAAGCAAGCCACAAGGCCCAGGACTCTAACCGTGGTTGGCCATGTGGGAGTGTCTAGCACCTTAACCACCACACCACCTACTGGTCCTGAGGTGCCATATATATGTTAATGAATGAATCTCTCTTTCCAGTAGAAAAAACCATCAACGGTTTTCCAAAACTTAATGTTTGGGAGTTTTAGAACCTTGTTTATTCACTGCCGTGATTAGAGAAACTCAATAAACTCAATCTAAGGTATTTTGGCAAAAGGCTGATTAAAGATCCTAATCTATTTTTTCTCTTTTCGGAAGACTTTTTGAACCACTCTCCCCTGACATATCTAGGAAACCCGTGATAGGCCAGATGTTTAAGGCAAGCCGAACTCATCTGTTTTGGTCTTCCAGAATCTCAACCAAGTTACCATTTTAGTTTCATACATGATTGTGTTTGTTTTCTTTTGTTTTGTCTGTATAAAATGCCTGTGTAATTTAATTTTGTCTTAATCATCACACCCCATTCCATTGTTTTTGTTCCATCTATTTTCCTAGTACACCATTCTCTTAAGCCAACCTGAGAATACCTTTTTCTCAGTCTCTAATACATAATCTACATAACTCTCCTTGGTCAAAGAAGGCTCTACCAGTTCTATATAATAGCCAAAGTGATTTTGCCATATTTTTAACAAAGAGAATTTTTTATTTTATTTATTCATACTTTTTTTTAAAAAAAAAATATGACCAGAGAGAGCCACACAGAGAGGGAAAGTGAGAAAGCAAACCACCAGGTCCAGGACTTGAACCATGGTCGACCATGTGGGAGTCCAGCGCCTTAACCACCATGCCATCTGCTGGTCCCATTTTGACATTTTAAAAAAATTTAAAAATAATTTTATTTTTTTTTTAGATGTTTGCAATAGGGTGCATGCGCTTGCCAGAGAGAGACAGAGAGAGGGAAAGTGAGAAATCACCCCTCAGTGGGTATGGCAATGCTTCAGTCCCTTCTCCTCCATTCTCCTCTTGGGATTTTGGGCATGCTTGTATACGTGCCAGACATGATTTTCAAGTTGCCTTGTCCAAAACTCAAGCTGTGGTCCGCCATGTGGGAATCCAACACCTTGGCATTTTTAACCAAAAGAATGATGAAATTTATTGGATTCCAAATTTAATACTTTGAAGTCCTAGTTCCATTGCCATAGCAAATGGATACATTTTTAAAAAAAGACATATGCCTAGGGGCCAGCAGGTGGCGTGGTGGTTAAGGGCGCTGGACTCCCACATGGCTGACCACAGTTCGAGTCCTGGACATAGTGACTTGATTTCTTACTTTCCCTCTGTCTTTCTTGCTCTGTCTCTCTCTGGTTAGATTAAAATAAATAAGTAAGTAAGTAAATAAAGTTAAATAAAATAATTCTTTTAAAAAATATACCTGGGGACCAGCAGGTGGCGTGATGATTGAGGCGTTGGACATTCCCACATGGCCGACCATGGTTCAAGTCCTGGACCTGGTGGCTTGCTTTCTCACTTTCCCTCTTTCTCTCTCTCTCTCTCTCTGTCTCTCTCTGGTCAAATTAAAATAAAATGAATGAATAAATGAAATTAAATAAATAATTTTTTAAAATTAAAAAAAAAATACCTTACAAGGTTCAGATTACTATTTCCTCATCTCTTAAGTGTTTAATTCCATTATTAAAAAAAAAACTACTTAAGTATGTTAATTAAGCACAAGTTGTACTTTGATGTTTCTGTTCTTAAATAATTTTTGCAAGTTTGAGTACCAGGTGATTATTTTTTGTTTACTTTTTTCTTTAGTTCCATGCGATGGATACGTTGTATAGGCACAGCTATGATTTGAGCAGTGCTATTAGCGTCTTGGTACCACTTGGAGGACCTGTTCTATGTAGAGATGAAATGGAAGAATGGTCAGCCTCTGAAGCTAGCTTGTTTGAGGAGGCACTGGAAAAATATGGCAAAGACTTCAACGATATACGTCAAGACTTCGTAAGTAGAACGTTGTGAATAAAATAAAATGTCGAGGTGTAAATATTTGCTCTGTTTTAGAAATCTGTGGCCCGAAAAACCCATGTAGCACTAATTTAGCCAGCCTGTGGCTTAGTAATTTTATTTATTTATTTTAGTTTTGTAATAAGGGCACATGTGCTTGCCAGAGAGAGACTGGGGTGGGGAGAATGTGAGAAATCATCCTAAAGAGGGGATAGCCCCACTGCAGTCCCTTCTCCCTTCTCTTGGGATTTTGGGCACGCACATGCATTCATCGTATTCTTTAAACTGCTGGGCCTCAGACTCAAACCGCTCATCTGCCCTAACTAGTACACTGATGTTTAACTGCTCAAGTTAGAATGAAGACTAGTATAGAAAGGGAGAAACTGACTTTTGGTTAATTAACTCTGTAAGACCCAATGTCAGACACCCTGAGTTCCTGGCATTACATTGGCAGTGTGCATTTACTCTCATTACCACTCTGAGTTACAAGTTAAAATAGGAATGGTTCTCCTAATCGCTGTCACTGAGTAATTCTGTCTCTGCTTTTAGGCTTATTGTTCTGCTTTAAACCTTTGATTTCTTTTAAACCATTTATAAACCTTATATATTTTTTTAAATTGTCTTACTATTAGGTTGTTGGAAAACTCATGGCATATTTTCTGTGTTTTTCTATGCAAAAATGTGTCATGACTTTTCTGACAACCTAATAATTGTTGAGCCTGAATATGATACAGACTAATTATGGAGATGACTCTACCAAGCAGAGTAGGAGAATTTGTTATGAATTTTTGTTTGTTTTGTGTGTGTACGTGTGTGTGTGTGTGTGTGTGTGAGAGAGAGAGAGAGAGAGAGAAAGCAACCCCCAGTGAGGTGTAGTTACACCACAACCTGTTCCCTACTTTTCTCTATTCCATCAGAATCTTGGTCATATACACACCTAGTGTGTTTTTTCAAGTCTCTAGGGCTGGAATTTGAGCTGTGTCAGCCATATTGGATTTGGTTCCCACTACATAGCACTTAACCACTGTGGTATTGGTCAGGCCCTACTTTTATCATAAGTTTCTATGGTATCATACTTACTTTTTAAAATTATGTTTTTCAAGTTTTATTGGTATATAATTGACAAAATAAAACACATATATTCAGGGTGTACAATGTGATGACTTGATCCACATCTACATTGTGAAATGATTACCCCATTTAAATGAACACATCTGTCCCTGCACGTAGTTACCATTTGTGTGTTTGTGGTAAGATCTGTTCTCTCAGCTTTATAACTTACATATTAGTTCATCTTATCTACTAGATTACATGAGAAGACCTTTGATAGAATCTTCTCACGTTACGATCCACCCCCTCCCCAACCCTCTAGCTCTCTAGGACCCTGGACGTGATACCTGTGTGCAGGTACCCAGCTTGTTTCAGGGTGACGGGGGGTCTGAACCCAGGTCTTCCATGTGGCTCCAGCACCGTGGAGTGGTGTGCTGTCACTAGCGCCATCGTGGCTCAGCCTGGACTTGCTGTCTTCAGTGAAGTTTATAATCTCTGTGACACGGAAAATTCTTATTTAGGAAGTTCATAAATACCTTTCTGTGGAAGTCATCTTTTATTTTAAATTATGAAAACACTTTGTATATACTATCACATTTGTATGAGCCAATGCCCTTCCTGCCTTTTGTTGCATCTTTTCTGAATTATGGCTAAAGAAAAATGATTGCTTATCAGAATGAGTAGATACGTTAAATCCCAAGCACTGTAATTAAAGCTATTAGTGTCACTAACATTTGTTCTCCTGGCAAAACCTCACCCATACCCAAGTTGTTATATGCCATGATTTAAATTTAGAGGATGTGCAGCTGAGAATTTTAAATTGCATTGGTGGTATTTAGATGGTCTGAATAACATAATGTTACAATATGTTAACGTAATGTAAAATGTTATTAATATAGTAGTTATTAATATAATAGAGCTCTATTACTACATAGAACTTGCGAGAACAAAATCTGCAGTTCTGATAAAGGAGTAGAGAATGAGAAGCACTACTGTAAAGTGCACTACTTTTTTCTGCACTGAGCCTGACACCCTCTTTTTAGTTCTAGTAACTGTTCTGAATTCAGTTGGGTTAATCAATGTTCATTGATCACCTGTAACACACCAGGCCCTCAGCTAGGCACTCGGCAGGCATCAGAACTTTAATGTGATGCTTATTTCAGGAAATTGCTTTATAGTCATGATCAAAAGATTCAAAGACACCCAAGAAAACTATAATGCCATTATTTGGATGAATAAATGTTATTGAGGGTGTTGGGAGGGGTTTAATTGTGCCAGTCAGATATGGAGAGGCTTCACAGAGGCATTTTAACTGGAAGTCTGATGGCAGTGAGAGAAAACAGCAGATGGCAGATTAGAAACTGTGCTATGAAACTTGGAGACGCACTCCTTGCCACTTAACACAGGACTGGGAAATACTTATGTGAACAGTAGACTTGGGCATTATGCTTGGACATAGAGGCTGACATTGGTATGAGAGAAAACTTCCTAGGTGAAAACAAGTAGGACAGTAATAATGCTGTTAGTTTCCCATTACCTTCATGAGCTACACAGTTGCTGCAAATCTTAGCACAGCGTATCTTAGTTCAACTTTTGTTCTGCTTCAGCTTGTTTGAATGGAAACCTTATTAAAACATTAAGTAACTCGGGACCAGCCGTTAGCGTAATGGCTATGTCGCTGGACTCCCACGTAGTCGACCGCGGTTCGAGTCCCGGACCCGGCGGCTTAAACTCACGCCGGGCGCGTGTGCGTGCGTGCCCAAGATCCCGAGGGGAGAATGGAGAAGAAGGGATTGCGGCGTGGCCATCCCCCCCTGGGGGGTGATTTCCTGCTTTCTATCTCTCTGTCTCTCTCTGTCTGTCTGGCGAGCGCACGCGCCCTATAGCAAAAACCTCTCCGAAAAAAAAAAAAACAAAACATTAAGTAACTCGTGAAGGTGAGAGAACAAACAGACTTCAGATTGGGCTTCCAAGAATGACTGATAGTCATACGTCGGGTCGGGTCAGCTAAATAAACTGATGTCCCTGTTGTGATCGGAAACATAATTGCTGAATTAGAAAGCTGTCACTCTTCCTCTGGCTTCAAGATGCACTGTCTCTGCTGTGACCAGCAGGGTGTTCATAGCAAAAGGTTCTTCTCTCTTGCCAGTGCATTATGGTGCCACCTAAATTATATCTAGCATCTTAATTAGATGCAAAGGAGTCTGGGAAATGTGGGTTTTAGCTCTGCAGACTGCGTCTTAGAACGTGGTTAGAATGCTAGTTGAGGAGCCAATCCACATTAGATTTGTTGTGTTTTGGAGACTGGGATTGGCCACCAGTATCAAAAACCGTAAACAAGGTAGAGTGTCAGGAGGTTAACTGCTCCAAAGAGTTTTGTCTGTTTGTAATAGTGGGTATTCTAAAACTAATCCTCACTTCCCCCTGTGGTTGTAAAAATCACTATAAACCTAGTAGAAAACAAAACACACACACACAAACAAGTCACCTACAATACCATCACAGGTACTTGGCGTTGCTGGGGTACGATAAGCAGCCGTCTGTTCCTGTTCTTGTGCCACCTCAGCAGGCCGTGTGCTGTAGGAGCTGTTGGCTCCAGAACCATTTGGTACCTCCTAGCTCTGTTCCAACAACGTGGATGCCTTGCATACCATCCCTCTAGCCCTGAATTTAGGCCTTAAATTATATCTGATTGTCAGAAATAAATCATAAGGGTCTCCTAGAAATACAGCATTTGGCTTTCTATCTTTTGCAGTTAGGAAAGTGATCTAGATAGAAGGAAGTTGGAAAGGAGACTGAGCAGACCTCAGTTGGAGACAATAGAGTCCATTGACTGAGCTAGCTTAAGCAGAATGAAGTTTCTTACCAGGCTAGAAGGTTAACAGAACCTCCGGGAGGGCAGGGATCCAGGTTTCAATGCCCCCCCAGCTAGGAACAGTGAAGCCAAGAGTACAACCTAACCCTGCAACGGCACCATTTTAGTTACTTTTAAAATAGCGTGCTGCATTTTACCGATTTTGTATTAGCTAGAGGGCCTTTGGTTACAGTGGAGAGAGGCCCTCTCTCCTACTCAGATTAGTAAGCCAGATGTTCTCCTTAATGTTGGCTCTCCTAAAGGATCTCCCTTCCTCCCTGTGCTTCAGAGCCTCTTCTCCACGAAGGGACTGAAGCGCTGCTGCTGTTGTATTCTATGTGGTGCCAGTGTATAATGCCAAGCCATCTGCCACATTCAGAGTTTTTCCCTCTGTGGATGTGATTCGGGGAGCTCCTGTAAAGCTGTACAGCTGATGGAGAAGTGTATGGCAGCAGGAGACACACGGATATACAGCCTTCACGACCTACCACGTCTGCTTCCTGATAAGAGAGTGGTTGTGCTGGGCACAACTGGTTAGGACTTTTGTATTAGACAAAGCGGGTTTCATGGCAATGCTCAGTTTACGTGGTCACTAGACCATTGCTCAGGCTTCTAGGGAAATGCATATGGGGGCCCATTTCTCAAAAAGAAGAGTAGACAGTAAGAACTGTTAGCATTCCTAAAACCTCTTGGGGTCTGTGCTATGACCATACTATGAGATCTTACAGAAGCCTCCTGACACCACCTTTCACCACTGTCAACCCCACTGTAGATAAACACAGTGCATTTGAGAAAACGGTTTGCTTTAGCTGTGATCCAAATGTCAATGGCTATGCTGATCTGGTCCTGTAAGGAGACTGTATTTGTAACTACTGTTGGAGTTCCAGCCAGATAAGCTTAAAATAATTTATTTTCTCTAAAATCCATCTGTTTTCTCTTCAGACCAAACAGGTGAATAAGTGAGGAGGTGATAGGATATTGTCTACGAGTGTCACAATCAGACCCCTCGCTGCATGGAGTCTGGGCAGTACTGTTTTAACTCTAATCTTTATAACGTGCTAGGGCAAACTATTGGTAGATGGGAGTCCGTGATAGGGCTGAGTCATCCTCTGTAAAAGCTGTTGCACAGCCCAGGAGTGTGTCATCAGTCATTCCTATCACTTTTTTACAGGACTGTGAAAGTTTGATCTACCTTCATTTGAATCTTGGAAAGCTAACAGATTCTCCCTCCACCCAAGAACTCATTGTGTGTGTGTGTGTGTGTGTGTGTGTTTAAATAATTGTTTTATTTAACTTTATTATTATTTTCCAGTTTGATCAGACACACACACATACAGAGGGAGAGAGGAAAAGTGAGAAAGCAAGCTACGAGGTCTGGGACTCTATCCACGGTCGGCCATGTGGGAGTCCAGTGCCCTTAACCACCATGCCACTGGCCAGCCCCAAATACATGTTTTGATTGTGGTCTTGTGACTAGGAGTTCATTTGGCCATTTTTAAATATTTCTTGGAAACAGCAAAGGTTGTTTTCCAGTAGGAAGCATGCTCAGCTACATTTTTTTTCCTTTCAGAATTTAGGCTTTTATTTTTAACAAAGTAGGTCAAAATAGAGCAGTTTTGAAAAAGATTAGAAATATTGCTGGAGACCAAGTGACTTCTGGCCATAGCTGGCATCTTTGGAAGCTGAGGTTACTCAGGCTACAGTTACTTAAATATCATTTCTAGAATTGTGCTGCAGCCCCACCTGTAGCCCGAGAACTTTTCTGAGTAGGTCATGAAGTAATATCTGTCATAATGTATACAGTTTCTAGTAAATAGGTAAGAAATGGGATGTTTTATTGTTCTGTTTTTGTTTGTTTTGTTTTGTTTTTTTTTTGAGAGGTTTTTGCTATAGGGCACGTGCGCTCGCCAGACAGAGAGAGACAGAGAGACAGAAAGCGAGGAATCACCCCCCAGGGGGGATAGTCACGCCGCAATCCCTTCACCTCCATTCTCCTCTCGGGATCTTGGGCACGCACGCATACACGCCCAGCGTGCGTTTTAAGCCACCGGGTCCGGGACGCGAACCATGATCAACTACGTGGGAGTCCAGCGACATAGCCATTATGCTAACTGCTGGTCCCTTTATTGTTCTCTTACTTGTTTAGGTACCTTTTTCCAGGAATTAATTTCAGCTTTCTCAAGTGAGTCTTCATTTTTTTCTAGAATGAGTCTTCCATATGTGCCTCATTATTTAAAGGAAAGAACTTTCTACCATAGCTTGTTTTCATTTTCCTGTTATGTATTTTTTCAGCTCCCTTGGAAATCATTGACTAGCATCATTGAATATTATTATATGTGGAAAACTACTGACAGATATGTACAGCAGGTAATTTCTTCATATTGCTCCATACCGCTATACATATGATTAGATTAAAGTGAACTTTCTGTTTCTATGTTAATAGGATTGTACTACTAATTTTATTTGTTTAAAAAAATTTTGCCAGTGGGCATGTGTGCTTTCACTGGTGAGAGACAGAGAGAGAAACAGAGAGAAAAGATGAGCAAGCAGCTCCTCCTGCCCCATGGGAAATAGTCATGCCAAATCTCTTTTTCTCCATTTCTCCCTCCTTACAGGATTTTAAGCATATGCACACGTGTACCTAGTGTGTTTTCAGTCCACCAAGTTTGGGACTCAAGTGCACCATTGGGATCTAGCAGCTCCTGGCTCGCCCCTACTTATTTTAGATTAGTTCAACTACATGCTTCATATCTTTGAGATAATATTTTTAAGATTTTAATCTTGTTTTTTTTGAGAGAGAGTTTCTTTTTTTTTGCTATAGCGTACATGCACTTGCCTGAGAGACAGAGAAAGACAGAAGGCGAGAAATCATCCCCCAGGGGTGATGGCCTCGCTTCAATCCCTCTTCCACTGTTCTCCTCTTGGGATTTTGGGCACTGATGCACACTCACCCTGGGGGGTGATTTCTCGCTTTCTGCCTCTCTGTCTCTGTCTGTCTGGCGAGCGCATGCACCCTATAGCAAGAACCTGTCGTGAGTTTTTAGCCACCAAATCTAAGACTTGAAGCACGGTCAACCATGTGGGAGTCCAGCATCGTAACAATTACACCATCTGCTGGTCCCAAGATTTTAATCTTTTCTTTTTTGAGAGGTTTTTGCTATAGGGCGCTCGCCAGACAGACAGAGAGAGACAGAGAGGCAGAAAGCGAGAAATCACCCCCCGGGGGGATGGCCACGCTGCAATCGCTTCTCCTCCATTCTCCTCTCGGGATCCTGGGCACGCACGCACATGCGCCCAGCGTGAGTTTCAAGCCACCAGGTCCGGGACGCGAACCGCGGTTGACTACGTGGGAGTCCAGCGACATAGCCTTTACGCTAACTGCTGGTCCCCCAAGATTTTAATCTTAATATTCCCTTGATTTCTGCATTCATTATGATAAATATTTTGGAAAAGCAATAGGGAACTATGACACTAGAAAGTCATTATTTTCCTTTATGTGACTGGTGCTTTCAACTCTTTGGGAGCTTAGTTGATGGGAATTACCAAAAATGTGATATTAACACACACTTTTTGAATAAGTTATTCTTATGCAGAATGGAAATTTAGGTCAGCGCTATCAATTATATACCAATATAATTTGGAATATTTTAAGAGATCGTCTGAAACGTCTTTACATGACATTTGTGTTGATACATCACTCAGGTCTTTGATCTTAATTGTATTGGGTGGTTGGGAAAGTCATGACACATGTTTGCATTAAAAAATATGTCATGACTTTCCCAACGACCTGGTAGTAAACATACTGGTTTGATGCTTTGTTACTGTACATAAGATCTTTCTCCAAAATGATTTCTTTTTTTCCTTCTCTTGGTTTTTTTTTTTTTTTTTTTTTTAAGAAATATTTTTGCTATAGAGCATGTGTGTTCGACAGAGAGCCAGAGAGAGAGACAGAAAGTGAGAAATCACACCCTGGGGGTATGGCCACATCGCAATCCATTCCCTTCTCAGGACTTTGAGCATAAATGCATACACACCTGGTGTGAGGTTTAAGTTACCAGATTTGGGATTTGAACCATGGCCAACTACATTAGTGTCCAGTGACGTAACCATTGCATCATCTACTGGTCCCAAGGATCACCTTAAAAAGTGTAATTGTGAGTTGTTGAGGTTACAAATAGTAAATAGATACATGTGACTTACTGAAAAAGTTTCAGTGTTAGTATCATATATAATTTAAATGACCATATTGTCTAGAAACCTGTGTTATTCACATTTAAAAGGATCCCTAAAGATGATGAAATGATGATATCAAGAATGGCTGAAAGGCCAACTCTGTAGACAGTGGTTAAAGTAACTGCATCTCACATGGTTGACTGTGGTTCATATCCCAGCCCTGGCAGATTGAAAAACATGCTGGGTGCCATGTCCCCCAAATCTCGACAGAACAGAGAAATGGAGGAAAGAAGGGATTGTGGCATGATCATGACGTATAAGGGATTCTTTCCTGCTGCCTCTGAAGAGCAAAAATGCCTTCTGAAAATGAAAAAGAAAATACAAAAGAATAGCTAAAGGTATTTGCATAAAATGATTCCCAAACATTTCAATTTTGTTCTAAAAGTTTCAAATTGTCCTCTAATTTTTTTTTCCTCAGTGGGAAATTTGAAACTAGCCTTATGTTCTGATTAGTCTTATTTTTGAACATCAAGCTAGTGTTATTTTCCTTCCCCATTTGCATTCGTTATTGTGCTGACCAGTGTTAGATGTGATTATATAATCTTCTCTGCATCTGGCTCCTAATTGGTTCCAGTGAAATCTTATGTGGTTTCTGCCAAAATTTAAAGTTTACTACGTATCTTCCAACATTCGAAGCTGAATGTGCATGTATTATAAATCTGCTCAGAATAGCTGTAATCTATTTCTCTTACATAGACTTTGGAAGCTAATAATTTCTGAATATTTCTTCTAAAAGCAAAGATTGTGATCTTTATTTGGGGGGGGGAGAAGTTTTTGCTATAGGGCATGTACGCTCGCCAGAAAGACAGAGAGAGATAGAAAGCCAGAAATCACCCCCCGGGGGGGGTGGCCATGCCGCAGTCCCTTCTCCTCCATTCTCCTCTAGGGATCTTGGGCACGCACGCACACGTGCCTGGCATGAGTTTAAGCTACCGGGTCCAGGACTTGAACTGCGGTTGACTACATGGGAGTCCAGCGACATAGCCATTACGCTAACTGCATAATCTTGGTCCCCAAGATTGTGATTTTTTTTTCCCCCCTGCAGAATGGCAAGCAAGAAATAAAGTAAAAACTAAATTTTAAAAGTACAAGCAGTTACTTTAAAAGTCCTCTTGTTCGCCCATGTAGGAATGAGAAATGGAGTTGTTCATTGCTTTATTTTTTAAAAAATCTATGTCTAAAATGTTCTTAATATTACAGTTTTCTACCTTTTTTTTTTTTTTTGGAGAGGTTTTTTCGCTATAGGGCGCGTGCGCTCGCCAGACAGACAGAGAGAGACATAGAGACAGAAAGCGAGAAATCACCCCCCAGGGGGGATGGTCACGCCGCAATCCCTTCTCTTCCATTCTCCTCTTGGGATCTTGGGCACGCACGCACACGCGCCCGGCGTGAGTTGTAAGCCACCGGGTCCGAGACACGAACCGCGGTCGACTACGTGGGAGTCCAGCGACATAGCCATTACGCTAACTGCTGGTTCCCCAGTTTTCTACCTTTGATTCTAGTAACTTTTTAAATAAGTTCCAATAGTTTAATAATATGCATATGAAAGAAAAACTTGTCTGAAAGTGACCGTTTATTTATAACCAGCATTATGCCTTAATACTTCTTTTTAAGACAATGAAGTGGCAATTATTATTAGGCATACTTGTAAAATATTTTATCCATTTGTTTGAATTTTTAGAAACGTCTAAAGGCAGCAGAAGCTGAGAGTAAACTGAAACAAGTATATATCCCCACTTAGTAAGTAATGGAAATTTTAAAAAGTATTTGTCATGCTCTTAATTCTGTCATTATAAAACATGTCTTTTTGTTTAGGTTCAGCCAAATTTGAATTTGTGTATCTCACTTCTTCCTCTACCAAGCACGAGACTTCACTTTCTGTTACATCACTACAGTAATTTGGAAAGTAAAAGGGGCTAGTGAGAGAAACCCCTTTCACTGAAGAGACTAACATAAAGACCAGAGGAAGAATGCTGTGTACTGTACTTCTGTCAAAGCTGCAGAGACAGTGCCAGGAAACTAACATGTGAAACTCCATTGTATTATTTGATGCAAATGTGTCTTCGAAAGACAGCAGTGTAGAAAATTATAGTATAGATTTTAGTTGAGTAATGAGCATTGCTTTCTAGAGTGCTTTTTGGTTGGGAATTTTTACATTGTTTTCTTAGTACGGTGATTAGATTTATACTTTGTACTAGTTTGATAAATTATGGGTAGATTGCAATCATTTTGGATGTCTAGCATTCTACCATGGTTATCATTTGGGTTTAGAAATTGTTATATGGGGTTGGCAGGTGGTGTGGTGGTTGAGGGTGCTGGACTCCCACATGGCTGACCATTGCTCAAGTCCTGGACCTGGAGGCTTGCTTTCTTGCTTTCCCTTTCTCTTTCCCTTTTTTTTTTCTCTCTCTCTCTCTGTCCCTGTCTGATCATATTAAAATAAATAAATAAAGTTAAATAAAATAAGTCTTTAAAAAAAAGAATCATCATTATATGAAGGGAATGCCAATTTTCATCTGTTTTATTTTATTTATTTATTTATTTAGGGTTTTTTTTTGCTGTGGGACGCGTGTGCTCACCAGAAAGACAGAGACAGAGAGAGGAAGCGAGAAATCACCCACCTAGGGCGGATGACCATGCCGCAATCCCTTCTTCTCCATTCTCCTCTTGGGCTCTTGGGCATGCACGCACATGCACCCAACGTGAGTTTAAGGCACTGGATCTAGGACTTGAACCACGGTCGACTATATGGGAGTCCAGCGATGTAGCCATTACGCCATCTGCTAGTCCCAAAAGCTTAATAACTTCTATCTTTCCAAAGCATCAGAGGGTCTTCTAAGAAAATGTATATTTGGACAGAGAAGATATAGGGCAGTGTGAGTGTTAGTATTAGAGATTGGTTTTTACGTAACCTTGTTTTGTAATGATAAGTGCTTTGGGTTCGTTTTAACACCTTGCTTTCTTACCAGTTCATTTCTTCTGCACCAGACATTTTGAATGTTTATTTTAGTTAAGATAAATCAGTAATGAGATGTAGAACTTTTTGCCTTATTATTGAAATCATTTTTATCACTTCATTTTATATTTCATTGAAAGCAGCAAACCAAATCCCAACCAAATATCCACCAGCAATGGCAAGCCTGGTGCTGTGAACGGAGCCGTGGGAACCACGTTCCAGCCTCAGAATCCTCTCCTCGGGCGAGCCTGCGAGAGCTGCTACGGTAAGGTTCCTCCGGGGGGGCTCCGCTTCCTCCTTCTGAGCCTGTCATCATTCGGCTGTGCAGCGCAGAGGCTGGGACAGGGTCTGCTTGGACTGAACAGGGGCTCAGAGGGGCCGTGCGCACTGAAGTGAGGCGTTGGGCGTCTTTCCCTTTGCTTCCGTGGGGTCCTGTGTTGCTGGAGGGTCCATAGCAGCATGTGCTGCTCTGTGTTCAGAGTCTTGCTCATTTTGCACAAACTAGGGCCCGTAACGTGCTGAATCCCCTGCTGGAGTTTCTCAGTACAGTTTGGCAACTTAAAGGTGCCAAATAATAATTCTGTAGAAAAGACCCTTGTGTTAAAACCAGATCTTGTTACAGGGGACAACTTCCTGATGTAGATGTACAATTAGAGGTTAGGTTGGAAATTTAAAGGGTCTTTTGGGGATGTCTTCAACCTCTGTAAATACTCACATACTTATATCCGTTGTAAACCAAGAGTGTGTTCCTGTGTATGAATTTGTTATACTGATTTCTGCTTCAATAGAAGCTACACCTTTAATTTCATAAGATCCCCTCTACCTGTAACCCTAAAAATGTTTGTAAATATAACACTAATATAACACCAATAAAGTTTGTAGTGATCGAGTCAATTTGGAAATATATCTACTGAGAGACCAAAAGGTTCATTTTTATAAGTACCTTGGTTAAAGAGTAAAGATTATTTCTCTTGCTTATTTTTTAAAGAATGCACTTTAACATAGTGCTACGTGGGCAATTCGAACAAATCCCAAGTGCAGTACCCATTCAGAAATTGCACTTTCTGAAAACTGTTCAAAGCACAATTCAGATGGGTTGTTGATCTCATCGCCTATAGGTTGAAGCTCAGATTCTAATCAATTTTGAGATGAGCAGGTCTGCTTTAAAAGAGCAATGTGAATACAGCCAGAAGCTTCAGACAGGTCTGTAAAATGGCAGGTCCCATATTTACCACTAACTAACAAAACTGACAGAAAAACTCAGAAAAAGAGTTTAAGAATCTCTTGCTGTTGTGCACTCCTTATAGTAGCAGACTTTTGCAAATGGGGTTTTGCAGTCTGTATTTTAAAATTGTGTGTTTGTGACAAAGTCTGTAGAAAATGGGGGAAGAGCGAAAGAAAAGACCCATGTGTGGATAAACTGCCAAGTATAACTTCTGACCAGGTTCCTCAGGGCAGCAGTTTGGGAAATGCTGTCTTGTGATATTTGCTCAGGCCTGAGCCCTGCTGGGTTTATTTACCTATTCTGGCAGTCTTGTGTTTACCGTGGGTGTTAAATGAGGTAGGTAAGAGGAACTGTTGGGTAGTGGGTACGCTTTATGTGTGTCTTTAAAATCTCAAGCAAAAATACAGTCTCTTGGGCCAGCCTGTAGTGTGTTGGTGAAGGCAGCTGGATCCCACATGACTGACACTGGGCACATGTGCATTTTGTATGCCCAAAATCACTGCAGGAGGGAAAGATGGAAGAGAAGAGGTTGCAGCTTGACCAAATCCATGAGGGGTGCTTTCTTCCTTTCCCATCTCTGTCTCTTCTGTGAGTGCACACACTGTTGAGGAACAATATCGTCTTGAAATCCGGTGTGGTAACATTGTCAGCCTGTTTCCTTCCAGTCAAGGTGGCTTAGGGTGGGAGAAGGAGAGAAGCCAGTATTTATTCAAAGTCAGCTTTGGCTCTCCACAGCTCTTTAGGGGTAGATGGTGCTTTAGGGAGATAGGAATGGGAGGCGTTTGTGTCTCTGCTTCTTACACCAGGCTTCAGCATTAGAAAAAGCTATTTTTGTTTTTGGTAGTCAGGGTCTCACCATGTTGGTCATGTTGGCTGTGACTCGTGATCTTTCCTGCTGAGTAACAGCATCAGCCAGTGCAAGCTGCTGAGACTGGGCCTGGAAAAGGCTTTTAAAGCCAAGTCATGTAATTATCTCTCCTGATCCTAAGGAAGGTGTGAGCCAGATAAACGCCGACTTCATAGGGCATGTGTCTAAATCATTTTCTGTACCATGGAGCATAAAGGAAAACAATTTGTGGAAAATTATATTCTTCTGGTCATGATTTTATATGGATAGCATCATATTTTTGAATTGGAAATTTTGAAATTTTGAAGTTCATGTCTATTTAAATGAAAATAAGAGGGGCTGGCAGGTGGCATGGTGGTTAAGGGCCCTGGACTCCCATATGGCTGACCGCAGTTCAAATCCCAACCTAGTGGCTTATTCCCCCCCCCCCTCTGTCCTTCTCTGGTCAAATTAAAAATAAATAAGGTTAAAGAAAATGATTTAAAAAAAAAAAAAAAAAAGAAAATAAGAATTCTGCAGATAAATGGAAATGGCTTAATCTGTTTTAAATTGTGACTTGCAAACCCCCTCCATACTCAACATGAATTCCTTTACATAAATATTCTGTTATTTTTTTCTTAAGGAATTATTTTATTTAACTTTATGTATTTATTTTTAATTTGACCAGAGAAGGACAGAGAGAGAGAGTCAGAAAGCAAGCTGCTGAGTCCAGGACTCAAACTGCAGTCAGCCATGAGTCCTTAACCACCATGCCATTTGCCGGTCCAATATTCTGTTCTTTTTATGTGTGCGTGAAGTTAGTTTGCTATAGGGAGCATATACTCTCTAGAGGGAGACAGAAACAGAGAGAGAGAGAGCAAGAGAAAGAAAGAAAGTGGGAAATCACCCACCTGGGGTGATGGCCATGCCACTGTCCCTTCTCCTACATTCTCTTTTAGGGATTTTGGGCATATATGCACATGTACCTGGTGTGTTTTTGAAGCCTGACGTGTTTTTCACTAACCATGCAGTAGGCCATGTGATTACCCAGCTGCCTTAACCACCATACCACCAGTTGGCCCAGAATAATTATGTAGTATTTTAGATCCATATGTTATTAAATAATTTCCATTATAAAGTATCTTGATATATATGTGTAAGCTTTATCTCTAAAGAAACAATGTGATATTTCCTGTTTATCAAGTTATACCTCTTAGTTGAATTTGAGTCAATTATTAAAAGAAAAGGCATTTATTGACTAATAAAAATGATACATCATGATTGGTTTGTGTAAAAATGTATATTTAAGTGAGATTTTATATTCCAGAATAGATTTGTGGCTTGTTATTTAGGTTTCTTAAAATTTGTATTTAAAAAAAAATCCTGAGGGCCATCAGGTGGCATGGTGGTTAAGGCCCTGGATCCCACATGGCTGATTCCCAGACTTGGCAGCTTGAAAAACACACTGGATGCATGAGCATGAGTACCCAAAATCCTGAGGGGAGAATGGAGAAAAGGGATTGTGGTGTGGTCATCCCTCTTAGGGAGAGTGATTTCTCACTTTGTCTCTCTGTCCCTTTCTAGTGAATATATGTGCCCTATGACAAAAAATCTCAAATAAATAAAGCACACTTGACTTATTTTATTTATTGTGTTTAATTATAAGAGAAGAGACTTTTAGGCCTCTTTTTTGAAAGGAATCATCCAAAAATGACGAAATACAGGTGTATAGTATTATTTCCAACATTCTAAAGGTAACTTGACTGTAATAGCCACTGTGTTTTCTGTTTTGACATTAGTTTGTGAAGTGTTAGTTGACACCTATGTAAACTGAATATTTTGATCTAATGAAGGTAAATTAACAAACCAGAGGAAGAATATTGCAAAGCAAGCTTACAGAAATATAATAACTTTTACATACCTCATTAACTTAGTGTTTCAATATCAGTGTTCTGTTTTAAATTTTTTCGTCATCGTAGGTATACTATAGATCTTATATGGCAGTGATTAAACTATAAAACTAACATAGGTTTGCAGCATTCAGCTAAGTGATGTATCAGCCAAGTTTTAGATTTTAAGTATTTTGTTATATAAACTGTACATGCTTGCTTGATACGGATTTGTAGTCTTGAGAGGGGTTCTTTTTATTTTTTTGAAAGAGATTTTTGTTACAGGGTGAGTGCATGTGCCAGAGACAGAGGGAGATAGAGAGACAGAAAGTAAGAAATCCCCACCCCCACCCCACCCCCGGGGGGATGGGATGTCCACGCTGCAGTCCTTTCTCCTTCTTTCTCCTCTCAGGACTTTGGGCATGCACACACATACTCCTGGCATGAGTTTCAACTTGCCAAGTCCAAGACTCAAACTGCAACTGGCCACATGGGCGTCTAGCATCTTAACCATTATACTACCTGCTGGCCTGAGGGATTTTATTTTCAAAGGGAGTAGGATTAACTTCTGTATTTTGTCTCTTGAATAAAATAAAGGAATGAAAAATACATAACTGTTTCTTTTAGATCCCTGACTATCAATAGGGCCCCTCTGAGCACCAGGCACCATGAATTGGTTTCTGAACCATAGGTTTGGAAGTCTGTATTTAGACTTTTAAATGCTAATAATAAGAACGACAACAATAACAATATATTTCTGAGAGCTTATTTCCAGAAATGTATACAACAACGAATGTTTTTAATTAATAAAAGAAAAACTCCTTCTGAAGCACAATGCATAACAAAGGATGCTTCCCCTAACAGCTGCTCTCGAGAAGTGCCACAGGCACTTCATACTCAATAGAGGTAAATGACTTAATGAATTCTAGGTATTGAAAGTGTATTTATTTGCTGTATTTTCATGTTTGGCTTATAAACCGAGAAACAGAAATAGCACTGTAAACTAAAGATAGTTTTGGAGTATTTTTGAAATATTTGATAATATTTGTATTGATGTTACAGATTACATAACATTCTTCGTTCGTTCTTATTTTTTCTCTAGCTACCCAGTCTCACCAGTGGTATTCTTGGGGCCCACCTAATATGCAGTGTAGATTATGTGCAACTTGTTGGCTGTATTGGAAAAAATATGGAGGCCTGAAAATGCCCACTCAATCAGAAGAAGAGAAGTTATCTCCCAGCCCAACATCAGAGGTACATGAGCAACAGATTTTTTAGTATTGGAAAATGTCATGTTTTTTGACAGCGGGATCATTTCTTGGAAACATAAATACAAGAGAATATTTTTATAGCCAAACGTAGCACCATATTCAGGGTGGTTGTGGAGAGAGAAGATTTTTTCAGGTATTCAAAATATTGGTCTTCAGAGATTAGCAGACAAAAGAATAATATGTGTAGGAGGTATTGTCATAAGTAGAGAGCTTACGAGTTAAATATTTGTTTTGATTGTTTTTGAAAACAGTTGTAACCTGTAGTTACTGTTGAAAATATGTCATAATTTTATTATAATTTTTAAAATTAAAAGACATTTCTCTATTCATTATAAGAGCATATGTGCACACATGCAAGAGAGAGAGACTAGACCTAGAATTTAGTCACACGGCTCTCTTCTTCCTCCAGTCCTCCAGTCCTCCAGCCCATCAGATCTTCGGCATTTGTTGTACATGGCCAATGTGTTTTGAGCTGAACAGTGCCAGGGATTTGAACCACTGTTGCCATGTGGGATTTAGCCTTTCTTGAGTGGCATATTACCACTGTGTCTTGGAGCCAGACCTAAGTATAATTCTTAATTGACATAATAGTCATACATATTTTTGGAGTACAGTATTTCTTCAGTACACACAATGTGTAATATCAGATTAGGGGAGTAAACATCTATTGTCTCAAACATTTATTATTACTTTGTGTTGTAAACATTCAAAATATTTTCTTCTAGGTATATGAAAACAAACATTAAATTGTCACTAACTATAGGTGTGCAACTGTGCTGTAGTACCCTAGAACTCATTCCTCTTTACCTACCTGCAATTTTGTATCTGTTAAGTAAAGAGAGTGTGTCTTACGACATGAAGGAATAAATATAAGTTGAGCGTTTTTTCCTCCTCCCAACTACTGTGGATGGACAAGGAATTACAGACTCCATCTGGTGGCCAACAACAGTTGAAATGTCATTTTGGCAACATCTTCATAGATTGAAGATGTCGATCACCTATGTCTACAGAGGGAGGAGACTTCTCTTTCAGTGCCAGCAGGATCTCAGGACTCCTTAACCTTAAAGCAAACAAACAAAGAAACAAACAAAAAAATCTAGTCTCCCCCAACTCTTTGGAAATTTCTTACTATCGTGAATGTAATTTGGGATTGTTTTATAAAATAGAATATTATACTGATACTCAGTTCCCTTCTCTCTTCTTACCTTTTTCCTTCTCCAAAGCACACACTTTTTAATTCTCTCTTTGAGGGGTGGAGTTATAGAGGCTTCAGTGGATGATTTAAAAGTTGTACTTTTCTTTGCGCATCAGGCAAATAGTAATGTGTTTTGGCAAGTTCTATTCTTTAAATGTCTGTCGATTTCTGATTTGTAGGACCCTCGTGTTAGAAGTCACATGTCCCGCCAGGCCATGCAGGGGATGCCAGTCCGAAACACTGGGAGCCCAAAGTCTGCAGTGAAGACCCGTCAGGCTTTCTTCCTTCATACCACATATTTCACAAAATTTGCTCGTCAGGTCTGCAAAAATACCCTCCGGCTGCGGCAGGCAGCAAGACGGCCGTTTGTTGCTATTAATTATGCTGCCATTAGGGCAGAATGTAAGATGCTTTTAAATTCTTAACCTTATATGTTGTGCTTCTGACCATTCTCTCTCTCTCTTTCTTTATTTTTATTTTTTTGTTTGTTTGTTTGCAATAAACATAAGTTCTTGTGTACAGCCTTTTATTTGGTTATTTTTTTTTTAACATTGTTTTTGTCTGCTGCCATTTGTATCATGCCACCCTGAAAGAAAACCATTGACACCTCCGTAATCTTTACCAGAAGTAGTACCAAAGATAGGGGAGGGATCCTGGCCGGTACTTGAGTTTTGCGATGGAATCCCCCAAAGAGACTTATTGAAGCACTTGACCAATTAGGTAGTACCACAAAATGACCTCCGAGGGCATTGTTACAGTGATACTTCGTGTTTGAGGTGGCACAGTCCAGCCTTATATGGATTCATTAGGTTTAAATAAAACTTGCCAGTTTATACCAAGTAGAAAGTGTATGTCTTTATAAACCTCTTGCTTTCCACGAATGTTTTTACAGTTACCCTGTAACATGGAAATTCACAGTGCTTCATAACAAATGCTTTAGAAGGTTTAACAAATTCTAAATAAATTGTAAAGTCACTTTTGGGGTGCATTTTCTAAAAGTACACATTTAGGTATTGCAAGCCAGAGTCAAAAGTTGTGGTTTTGTGGTTGAGCAATCTATTTGTCCAGTTTGGTTTTCATTTCATAATCATGTATCATAAATATCACCATATAACATTTATATGACTGTTACTCTTACCTTCAACACATTCAGTCTTGCTTATGTTTCTTTTGTTTTGTTTTGTTAGAACAAGGGTCATATGTACCAGTGAATTGTGGATTTTTCTGCTGTGACCACATAACTGAAAATGTGTCCATAATTTGTGTTTGGTCTGCAGTCATATTCCTGGCTGGCATGTTAGAGACATGCAACTGTTTTATTTTTTTCCCTAAGGGATGAGAAAACTTGCTGTCTGGCTTAACAGATATGAAAATCTTAAAGACACATTCAGATGCTTAGTCTCTGAGAGATAAGAAATCTCTTACTATAAGACGCTCCACTTTGATTTAAAGAGGATACCCATAAAAGGTGTTCTTAAAACAGTTTTTTTTCCTTTTTGTTCCTAACAGTAATTTTCAGCAGAATAGGGAAGGCTTTAAAACATACAGATAAAAGATGAATAAGAAAAACTGCTTTGTAAAAGTAGTGATCATTGGTAGTGATGGCAGAGTTCCATGGAGGGGAAATGAACTACATTGGATTCATGTATACTTGAGAATTTAGGCTTATATTTAGGTTCAGGTGAGCATTTCTAAGTCTATGGCCTTTTGTTGTCAGTTTCTTTTTTTTTTTAATTTTCAAAAAAAATTTTTTAACTTAATTTAATTTGACCAGAGACGAACACAGTGAGAGAGAGAGAGGGAAAGAGAGAGATCAAGCTGCCAGGTCCAGGACTCGAACTGTGGTCAGCCATGTGGGAGTCCAGAGCCCTTAACCACCACACCGCGTGCCGGTCCCTTTTGTCAGTTTTTTAAGAAACTGGAAAGTAAACATTTGTGTTCCCCCAAACTGAAGCGGATTTAAAGCACATACATTTATATATACTTTCTTAAAAAATAATAAAACCTTTGAGAAGGAAAGTAAGTGAAATTTCTCCTTAAAGTTATCCAGGATTGATTACCCTTTTTGTTCTTATGAATGGAAAAGAAACCATCATCTACTTAATTGGCCACTGAAGAAGCTTCTGTTTACTGTGGCTCTTCTGTTAATTTCCAGCCAGTTTGCACATTATCTTTATTTTGGTTATTCTTCAGTGAAGTATGTTTTGTGTCACCTCATTCTGATTTTTTTTTTTTCCCCTTACTTGAAGAGCCATTCTACTAAAGGGACCAGCAGGTGGCGTGGTGGTTAAGGTGCTGGACACTCCCACGTGGCGGACCATGGTTCCAGTCCTGGACCTGGTGGCTTGCTTTCTCACTTTCCCTCTTCCTCTCTCTCTGTGTCTCTCTTTGGTCAAAATAAAACAAATGAATGAATAAATAAAATTAAGTACATTTTTTTTTAAAAAAGAGTCTACTGAAAAAGCAGTAAACTACCTGCATTTTATTTTTAATTTAGTTGCATTAGTCATTGAATTCCATATCAAATCAGAGTCTTAGAATAATTAATTTTACTTTGAGATTTAAAATGAAGGCAAAAAGAAAAATTCAGCAGCCATCTACTCAGTTATGTTTTTCAGAGAAGCAACTGAGAAACTCTTTTTCCTAGCATCTAATCGATCATTGTCCTCTTCCTTCTTCCTTGTACGTCATTACAGACTCTTAAGCAGATCCCTTGGTCTTCGCTTATTAGTGGGAAGATTTGCATTAGTAACTGGGTCTCTCTAGGCAACCATGTCTGTGGTCCACTGGGAGCCGATAGTAGGTTTTGTTGTTTTTTTGTTTTTAGTAAGCTTTCCTTGTTTTTTTCAGAGGTAGTGCTGACCTTTCCCACCATATACCACCCCCCTCCCCAAATAAAAAAGTTAAGAAAAACTATGATACAGTATGAATGAACTTTCAGGTCAGTTAGACATTTGTTAGTTCTCTTTTTTTAGAGAGAGACTTTGCTATAAGGCATATGTGCTCGCTGGAGAGACAGAGACAGAAAGTGAGAAATCACTCCCAGGGGGGGATGGCCACGCTGCAATCCCTTCTCCATTCTCCACTTGGGATTTGGGCACGCATACACATGCGCCCAGCGTAAGTTTAAGCCACCGTGTCCAGGACCCGAACCACTGTTGACTACTTGGGAGTCTAGGGACGTAAACTTTATGCAATCTGCTGGTCCCAAACGTTTGTTAATTCTTAAAATACTGATCGATCGAGTTATTAAGGCCATTTATTTATCAGCACGTTGGGAGAGGAAAGTGGTTTTCCCTGTGAGCTTGCGATTCTTCTCTTACGAGCACTGTAGGTGACTCCTTCCATGCGTGCTTCCCTCGGCAGCACCATCACAGGGTGGGTAGCCAGCACGTTTAGGAAGTGGCAGACACAAAAAACAAAGGAGTGGGGAGCCAGAATGGGAGACGGCATGGTGATTTTGAGTTACTGACTGACAAGTAATCCCTGGTTAGAGGAAAGTTTTTTGTTTGGTTATGGGAACACTCTTTGACCTTTATTTTTATTAAGAAACCTATATTAAGATACCATCAGATGGCATACTGGGTATGTGGTTGGACCCCCACGTAGTAGACCGCGGTTTGAGTTCTGGACCTAGGGGCTTGAAACTCACACCAGGTGCGTGTGCATGCATGCCTGAGATCCCGAGAGGAGAATGGAGGAGAAGGGATTGCGGCATGGCCATCCCCCCCTCCCCCAGGGTGATTTCTCACTTTCTGTCTCCGTGTGTCTCTTTCTCTCCAGTGAACTCACATGCCCTATAGCAAAAAATCTCTCTTAAAAAAAAAAAAAAGAAATAGAAACCTGTATTAAAGCATAAAGTATAGTGAAAAGGAGAACCTCTGTATATTCATAAAATAGCTCAAAGAATAGGTAAGACGTGACAGCATCTGTGGGACAGGGATCTGGGAGACCAAGGGGAAGTTGGGGAAGGAGATATCCATTCTTGGACACATTTTCAATTTGAACCATGGGAATGTATTTTCTATTTTAATAAAAAGAAATTATAGTATGACCAACATATGTTTAAGAATAAATACATATAGGGACCAGCAGTTGGTGTAATGACTGTGTTGCTGGACTCCCATGTAGTTGACCATGGCTCAAGTCCCAGACCTGGTGGCTAAACGGGCGTGTGTGAGTGTGTGGCCAAGATCCTGAGAGGAGAATGGAGGAGAAGGGATTGCGGGGGGTGATTTCTTGCTTTCTGTCTCTTTCTCTCTCTCTGGTGAGCGCACATGCCCTATAGCAAAAACCTCTCCCAAAAAAAAAAAAAAAAAAATAAATACGTGTGATGTATAAGAAAATATACTTAAAAATTAGTTTTCCCAAATACGTCATTTTTTTTTCTTTCAAGTTTTTGTTCTAGGGTGCATGCTCTGGAGAAGGGAGACAGAGGCAGAGAGGGAAAGAGAAATCACCCTTCAGGGGGGATAACCACACTGCAATCCCTTCTCCATCCTCCCCTCTGGATTCTGGCCATGCACGCACATGTGCCCGGTGTGTTTTTCAAGCCACTGGATCCAGTACTCAACCCTCACAGTCGGCCACATGGGACCCAACTTTAACCTCTGTGCCACCTGCTGGCTCTTAAATATTTATTTTAATAATACACCTTTATATGTGAATATGTGACCATGCCAAACATTACTAACATTAGTGAAATGCTTCCATGCAGACTGCCTACCAAAAATGGAATCGTAGGTCAAAACTCAGAACACTCCATAAAGAAAAGTACAGCGTCCTTGAGAGGAATTCCTGCTCGCAGGATGGTAACACAGCATCAAGTTTATTGACTTGTTTTCCCCCTTCATTCTCTTCTCCCTTTTAAAAAGCAACTGTATGATGAGGTCACAGTGTTCCTCTTTTGTTATCACCCTCAGGCATGGCTTCAAAGTTACCCAATGACTTGATGAAATATCTCCAAATCATCCAAACACCTGATCAGCATAGGATTATCACTAGGGGAGATAAGGTCCTCAGAGGCTGAATTTAAGGAGAAGTGGGTGTCTTAGCAGCATTCCGTAATAGAAATTAAAGAGCCCACTAGAAATGTAGATCAAATTATTTCTCTGCCCCCTCTTGGTAACTTGCATAGGAATGAAGTGATCTGAGTTGGTAACAGAGACTTGAATGGCAACAGTACTCCCCAGCATGAAGTTACTTGGGAGTCACTTGGAGCTATTTTTCTGCCTGAAGATACTAATCCAACTTTGGAAGTATCCTGAGACATCCCCCCCCCCCCCACCCCACTTTTCATGAGAACATTTCCCATCAAGACTTACTATTAATAATTGTGTAAGCATTTCTGAAAATTTAAGCTCTTAAACATTAGCAGAAAATGATTTTTGTTTGCTTATTTAGTATTTTTGGTAGGGTTTTTAGAATTTGTTTTTGAATGCATGCTTAACGTTTTTCTAACAAAAATGGCTACAAATCACATCACCTTTTCTATTTTTTTTTTCAAGGTTTTTGCCATAGGGTGCATGCACTCCCCAGAGAGAGAGAAACAATGAGAGGGAAAGTGAGAAATCATCCCCCCTCCCCAGGGATGATGGCCACACCGCAATCTCTTCTGCTCAATTCTTCTGGGATTATAGACACACACACACACACACACACACACACACACACACACACAGTGTGATTTTCAAGCTGCTGGGTCCAGGACTTGAACTGTAGTCGACCATGTGAGAGTCTAGCACTTTAACCACTATGCCGCCTTCTGGCACCCTATTCTTGACTTGCCCTCTTCAGAGGTAACCATTATCATCGTCTTAAGCATCTAGGAGATCCTAAGTAGACGTATCCTTTGTGTTTATACAGATGTTAACCTACTGTGTGCTTTTTTCTGTACTGTGTACATATAATGGTATACATATTAAGAGCTTTTTTTTTCATCAGCTGCATAATTATTTTGTTGAACCATAATTTAGCCAGTTTCTTATCCAACATTTTAAAGTTATTTCCATCTTTTTTTTAAAGATAACAAGATAGACTTTATTGAAGGGGACCAGGGAGTAGGTATAGGGATCACTGCAGTGGGATCTTGGAGTGAGGGAGTTTGGACTCGACTCCTCCAGCCTTCTCCAATTACAAATAATGTTGCAACACAAATCCTTACAGACACCGTTTCACACATACTATGTAAAATGGGAACGTTTTACAAAATAGGTCCCTAAAAGTGAAAGTCTGGGTCAAGGCACGTTTTGGATATTGGTAGTGACCCAGTTGTCCTCAGTAAAACTCCTGCCCACATGTCTGGAGAATGGCTATTCCTCTAGAACCTTGCCAGCACTGCAACCTGGGGCCAGTTGACAGGTGACACTTCAGTTCTGTTACCTTACTATTGACTGGGATAGAAGCGTGGCATATATTTGAATGCCATTTGTTTCTCTTGTTCTGTGAACTGTTTTTGCCCCGACTTGAGTTCGTTCGTTCTTTCTTTCTTTCTTTCTTTCTTTCTTTTTTTTTTTTTTTTGAGAGGTTTTCGCTATAGGGCACGTGCGCTCGCCAGATAGACAGAGACAGAGAGACAGAAAGCGAGAAATCACCCCCAAGGGGGGATAGTCACGCTGCAATCCCTTCTCCTCCATTCTTCTCTTGGGATCTTGGGCACGCACGCACACGCGCCCAGTGTGAGTTTTAAGCCACTGGGTCCGGGATACAAACCGCGGTCGACTACATGGGAGTCCAGCAACATAGCCATTACGCTAACTGCTGGTTCCCTGACTTGAGTTCTTTCAGGTAGATGTCTTACTGATGTGTGGGAACTTTTCGTATTTTAGCAAAGTTAGCTCTTGATCTGTGACATGTGATGCTGATATTTCCCCCATTCTGCCTTTGACTTAGTTTCTGATATATTTGCCAAGCAGATTTATAAAAGAAAAAGTTGAATTTATCAAAAAAGTTGTCATAGCACCTGGGTTTTGTGTCCTGGATAGAAATGCCCTTACAGTTCTATAAGCAAATTCTACAGATAGTTTTATTTTGATGGGGATCTCAAAAGCCTGAATAAGTTGTTTTTCTGAATTGTATTTATCTTTTTAAAAAGAATAATTGGGGACCAGCAGGTGGCGTGGTGGTTTGGACACTCCCAGACCATTGAGTATTGGTACTTTCCCTCTTTCCTCTCTGTGTCTGCCTCTGGTCAAAAAAATAAATGTATGAATAAATAAAATTTATTATTTATTTAATTTAACTTTTTACTATTATTTTTTAATTTGATCAGAGAGAGAAAGGGAAAGCAAGAAAGCAAGCTGCCAGGTCCAGGACTTGAACCGCAGTTAGCCATGTGGGAGTCCAGCACCTTAACTACCATTCCACCTGCAAGCCCCCATATTTTTCTGAATTTTAATTCATTGTGTATAATCTGCATTTCTTCTATCTCAACTCCCAACCCCCAGTATTTCACAAACATTGAAGAAAAATAGCTGGGGTTGCAATAAAAGTAGCAGTCTTTTTCTAGGTTTGCCTAAAGAAGATATAGATCATCCTCCAAGAAGTTAAAGAAATGTGCCTTGGGGCCAGTCCAGTGACTTGAATAAGAAACACGCGTGTTCTTGATTCTTTCTGAGTTCTTGGGGCATTTCTCAAGTTGCTTTCTTTACCTGTGCACTGTAAATGCATCTCTCTTTGTTTAAGTAAAGCTGAATGTAATTAGGGTAATTTGGGAGCGAGGACTGACAAGCAGCACTACTCTCTGGCCTGGTCTTAAGTGAGGACCAGGATTCCCTATATCCAACCCCATGATCCTGTTTGTGTCCACGCCCTCAGGGCAGAATGCGTTTTTTCCTGCGATTTTTCTCATGCTGAATAGTAACGTGGTAGTCTTAGTACCTTTCATTCTAGTTTCTTCATAGTTGAGATGGAAAATTCTGGCCACCAACTACTTTCTTTAAAATACAAAGAGGATTAGTGAAACAGGAGTCCTGTTCAGAAGTGCTCTGTGATATAAATGGTCATCTGGAAAATCATATAGTTAATTTTACTAAGTTAATGAGAAATTAGATGAAAGTGAGTATACTTTAAAGTGAAATGTCTTGGGGCTAGCAGATACTGTGGTGGTTAAGGCGCTGGACTCCCATGTGGCCTATGGTTCGAGTCTTGGACCTGGAGCCTTGCTTTCTTACTTTTCCTCTCTCTGTCGTTCTCTGGTGAACACATGTGCCCTATAGCATATTGAAAATAATAATAATTAATAATAACAATAAATAAAAATAAACAATTCTTTAAAAAAAAATGAAATGTCTTTAGATATTGTGTGGATGACCTTTTTGATAGATTTGTTGATTCTTGCCAAGGTGGAGGTAGTATAGTTGCATTGATTTTATCAGTTGAAGGTAATCATCAATTACAGCCACACTGGCAATTTTCCTTTGGGCCTCGTGGACTCTGGACTAAAAAGTAAAGTTATTGCTAGTAACGATAGCAGTTGCCTTTGTCCAAGACATTGGAAGGATAACCAAGATGATTCATTTAAGCTTTGTGAATGGAGAAGAAAGGCAACTTTCTTTTGTCCTTTTCCCAAACACAACTTAAATTTTAGGTCAACTAATAGTTTTAGGAAGGCATTATATAGTATTAAGTCTCAGTGGTTTGACATGTGTTTGATCCTTGCAGGATTTGGGTGGCTTCCTAATGTTTAGATTGTTCCTCCAAAATATGCTTATTATATTCTTGCCTGTGTCTTCACTCTTATTCAACCACAGGTGAAAAGCTTCAGAGCTTAGTAATGTATTTTTTTCCCAAGGGAATTAACTGAACAGTAGGGAAAGAAATTGGATCATTTATAGTTGTCAGTGGTTGCGTAATAATTAGCCAGTGCTCGGGTACATACTCAGAGACTCTTGCTGTTTGAGGCTCTCTTTAAATGCTATTTTCCCACCTTCTGTTGAATAGTTTTTAGTGAAGAGTTCCCTTGTTGAAAGAGAGGACTGGAACCTATAAAAAAGTTCATGTTAAGTTATTTGATGTTTCAGATTGAATTATACATTTGAACACTGGTAGCACAAAAAATTCCTGTGGATGGGACCAGCAGATGGTGTAATGGTTAAGTCACTGGACTCACAGCGACCTCGGTTTGAGTCTGGACCCAGTGACTTAAACTCACACTGGGCACTTGTGCATGCGTGCCTAAGATCCTGAGAGGAGAATGGAGGAGAAGGGATTGCGGTGTGGCCATCCCCCGATAGGTGATTTCTCCCGCCCCCCCCCCCCCAGCAAGCACATGTGCACTATAGCAAAAAAAAACAAACAAAAAAAAAAACAAAACCAAAACAAAACAAAAAAAACAACCAATCAAACAAACAAAAAAAGGAATTTCTGTGGATGTTTTAAAGGCAGTTGCCTGTATATATGCCTAGAAATATGATCTGAGCCTGCAAAAGGAAAAATTCACTATTGGAATCAGAAAACCTGTAGAATATTTTTGTCAAATATGTCAAAGTAGGGTAAAAGCATACATGTAGTAAAATTATGTCAGTTGGGGACCAGCAGTTAGCATAATGGCTATGTCGCTGGACTCCCACGTAGTCGACCGCGGTTTGAGTCCCGGACCCGGCGGCTTAAACTCACGCCGGGCGCGTGTGCGTGCGTGCCCAAGATCCCGAGAGGAGAATGGAGGAGAAGGGATTGCGGCGTGGCCATCCCCCCTGGGGGGTGATTTCCTGCTTTCTATCTCTCTGTCTCTCTCTGTCTGTCTGGCGAGCGCACGCGCCCTATAGCAAAAACCTCTCAAAAAAAAAAAAAAAAAAAAAAAAAAAAAAATTATGTCAGCTAGGGACCAGCAATTAGTGTAATGGCTATGTCGCTGGACTCCCATGTAGTTGACTGTGATTCGAGTCCTGGACCCAGCAGCTTAAACTCACACCAGGCGCGCGTGTGTGCGTGCCCAAAATCCCAAGACGAGAATGGAGGAGAAGGGATTGCAGGGTGGCCATCCCCTCTGGGGGGTGATTTCTTGCTTTTTGTCTGTCTGTTTCTTTCTGGCGAGTGCACGCGCCCTATAGCAAAAATCTCTCCCCCAAAAAATTATGTCAGCTAAAGCCACTCATGCTATATGACAATATCGGTGAACTAAAAAAGAGTTGCAATAATAAATTTTATGTTGTCCCTTCAAACTTTATTTTTATTACCTAACTCTTGCATGGAGGCAGCCATAGCACCCTAGCTCCTCCATGTTAATGAAAGCTAATGAAACACACAGCGCTTGTGTTGTTTCATTTTTCCTGTCTGCAATGTCTAATGATAGGGTATGATGGACACTTTTATGAGCTAATATCCATCCTCACAGTATCTTACAGTTCTGACTGTTGGATGAAATGCTCTGTCTGCATACAGGTAATTTTTTAAAAATTTTGGGACCAGCAGTTGGCGTAATGGCTATGTCGCTGGACTCCCACGTAGTTGACGGTGGTTTGAGTCCTGGACCCAGTGGCTTAAACTCGCTGGGCGCGTGTGCATGCGTGCCCAAGATCCCAAGAGGAGAACAGAGGGGAAGAGATTGCAGCGTGTCCATCCCTCCTGAGGGGGGGGCGGGGGGCGATTTCTTGCTTTCTGTCTCTCTCTGTCTTTCTGGTGAGCACACGTGCCCTATAGCAAAAACCTCTCAAAAAATAAAAAATCAGCACTAATGACATCTTAGTTGGATATGAGGGATAGAAAATCAGTGGTAAAACCATGTGACTGGAAGCTGGCAGCCGGCATGGTAGTTGGAGCACTGGACTCCCATATGGCCAACCACGGTTCAAGTCCCATACCTGGGGGCTTGCTTTCTCACTTTCCCTTTCTCTCTCTCTGTCCCTCTCTGGTCAAATTAAAAAAATAATAATAACAATAACAAATAATTTTAAATAAATAATAATTCTTTTAAAACAAAACAAAAACCATGTGGCTGTCATTACTTTTATGAGACACTAGTGTAACAAAATTGGGTTTTACCAAGATAGGCTGAGACTTCTCAGAGGGGCCTCTTCATCAGGGCTGGGATAGCTGTGTATGGTGCCTTTGTTAGCTGTCATTCTTCCTCTCCATACCACATTAGTTCCATTTCAGGACTGATTCCACTTTGTACCTTGGGGCCCTTCTTCTGCTCTAATGGAGAAGTGCTGTGGCTAGAAAGGAAGCATATTTCTCTTAACTTTTCAGAAGGGCGCACACTGAGAAAGCTGGTGTGTGTAAAGTGTCAATTCACTGTACTTGAGGCTTTCAGGTGAGTGTTTCCCATGTAACACCCTCATTCGGTACACCAGAACTAGAAACGGTTTTCTCAAACCCAGGAGGAAATGATGCAGGAGCCGGGCGGCCATTCTGCGCTGTTTCCCACTTGCACCTGTGACTTCTGCAGATTGTGTGGTGTAGGCAGAGACATCCTCCTCATTCATTGTCTCCATGTTTCTTTCTCTCCTCAGATGCAGACAGACATGCCGAACTCTCTGGAAGTCCACTGAAAAGCAAAAGCACTAGGAAACCTTTGGCATGTATCATTGGATATTTAGGTAGGTATTTTTCTAATAGAGAAAGAATTCAAAGAACAGTTTCTCTGTGTTACAGGTGTTTGGCCTTTCCAAATGGACATCCTAAACTAAATTCAGGCCTTTCAAATAGCTGAAATTGGATACATTCACATAGGTATAGTCAGATTATTTTGTTTTAGGAACTTTGAGTTCTATTACCAATGTACAGTGATGGATATATGTTTATCCCCCCAAATTGAATAAAAATGGGATGTATATTTATGCAAGTAAATACAGATTAAGGAAAATAAAAATCACTCAATAATTACTTAGAAGATGAATAGTCCAAAAACATTTTTAGGTCCTTTCATGCTTTCTTTTAAAAAAATGTCAATGTCATGAATGCAGGATAGAGGGGCTTTCTTTTTTTTTTTTTTTTTTTGAGAGATTTTCGCTATAGGGCGTGTACGCTCGCCAGACAGACAGAGAGAGACATAGAGACAGAAAGCGAGAAATCACCCCCCAGGGGGGATGGTCATGCCGCAATCCCTTCTCCTCCATTCTTCTCTCGGGATCTTGGGCACGCACGCACACGCACCTGGCGTGAGTTTTAAGCCACCGGGTCCGGGACACGAACCACAGTCAACTACGTGGGAGTCCAGTGACATAGCCATTACACTAACTGCTGGTTCCCAAGGGCTTTCTTGACCAGATCTCATTGCCCTACCCTCTCCTTCCTGTAGACCTTCAGCTCATCAGGATCTCGAGTGTGCATACCTACCTGGCCTGTTTCAGATCACCTAGGCCAGGGATCCAAGCCTGTGGTCAGCCATGTGCTTCCAGCACTGTAGTTCAGAGTCTGCAGACTGTACCACAAGGCTGGGCTTCTTTTTTTTTTCATTTTTGAGAGAGATTTTTGCTATAGGGTATGTGCGCTTGCTGGAAAGACAAAGAGACAGAGACAGAGAGACAGAAAGTGAGAAATCGCCTGCCAGGGAGGATGGCCACACCGCAATCCCTTCTCCTCTAGTCTCATTTTAGGATTTTGGGCACGCACGCACATACGCCCAGTGTGAGTTTTAAGCCTCTGGATCCAGGACTCAACTGTACTTGACTAAGTGGGGGTCCAGCAATGTAACCATTACGCCATCTGCTGGTCCCTGGGCTTATTTTCTTAAAAGAGATCAAACTCACTTTAACCTACCTTAAAAAAATATTTACAGTTTGGATGTGTCGATTAAGGTAACTTCGAAAGAGAAGCATTATGTTGCTTTCTGGTTTTTCATGCCTTCTCACTTGGAAAGATAATAACTCCAAAGATAATAGTTCTATTTACATGGTACAGTATTGTACAGTGCGAAAATAATTACTAGACAACAACCTCTTATTTTTTATTTTGCAAATCTTAGGTTACAAAATAATGGTTTATCATATATCTAGAAGTTAGAATGGCATGATTTTGTGCTTTTAGTATTTCTTTTTCATTTTCTCAGTAAAAATGAAGTGAGTACTCAGAGTTGCATTGAACTTTATTGTTCTGTGAGAGAGATTTATAGTTATTAAGTGTTCGGACTTTAGATACCCAGTTTATAAAAACTGAAGTGTGGCTTTGAACTTGGTATGTTATCTGGTCCTCATCAGAGTGTCCAGGAGTCAGAGGTCACAGCTTTCACTTTGGTGTTACTCTGCTGCCTTTCTGGTTTTAGTCCTCATGGCCCAAGGAGTTGCATTGATGTCCCCCAGAATATCACATGGTTATCATAGGCCTGATGCAGGTCATGTCCATGCTGTCCTCAGACACTGTCTGCATTTCCTTGTGGGACCAACTTCTGGAAACCCCTTTCCACCTTACAATGCAGGGGCCAGCAAGCGCCTTAGTGGCTAAAATGCTAGGCTCCCACATGGCCGACCATGGTTTGAGCCACTGACTCGGCAGCTTGAAAATCACACCAGGCACATGTGCGTGCATGCCCAGGATCCTAAGAGGAAAATGGAAGAGAACGGATTGCAGAAAGGCCATCCCTCTTGGGGGAGTGATTTCTCATTTTCCTTCTCTCTGTCTCTCTCCAGCGAGTGGACGCACTCTGACAAAAAATACTACTATATATATAGTCATGCATCATTTAATGACAAGGATATCTTCTGAGAAGTCCTTTAGGTGATTTTGTTGTGTGACCCTCATAGAATGTACTTAGGCCAACCTAGCCTACTACACACCTAGGCTATATGGTTTCATCTTGTGGGACTGCCTTCAGAAATGTGGATTGACTGTCACTGACGAAAAAGTCATAATGTGGCACATGAGTATTTAACTTTGTGTATGAATCACAATTTGTCTCTCTCCCTGTCAGATAAGCCCAAAGCTATGCTGGCCTGATTGGCTGAACCACACCTCTGAACAACATATTTATATTCAGATAGTATACTTCATGTATCATATTCAAGATACTGGGACCAGCAGTTGACGTAATGGCTATGTCACTGGACTCCCATGTAGTTGACCATGGTTCGAGTCCCAAACCCGGTGGCTTAAACTCACACGAGCCGCATGTGCCTGAGTGCCCAAGATGCCAAGAGGAGAATGGAGAAGAGATTGTGGCTGATTTCTCGCTTTCTGTCTCTGTCTTTCTGGCGAGCACATACGCCCTATAGCAAAAACCTCTCCCCCCCAAAAAAAAAATAATTCAGGGACCAGCAGGTGGCATGGTGGTTGGGGCGCTGGACACTCCCACATGGCTGACCATGGTTCAAGTCCCAGACCTGGCAGCTTGCTTTCTCACTGTCTCTCTCTCTATCTGTCTCTCTCTGGTCAAATTAAAATAAAATGAATGAATAAATAAAATTAAATAAAATAATTCTTTTAAAAAATTTTAAGATACTATACTTATAGTATCTTAAAATTATATACAAGTGATTTGAGGTGAATAAGACCGTGCCCTCAAAAATCTTAGTCTAATGAAAACACATGGGAAAGAACAACAAAACAAAGGATTAGAGCCCGTGAAAGAATGACAAATTTTAATCCTCATTGGATGCTCGGAGGGAGGAATGGCTACTTTTGATGATGGTTAGGCAGCCTACTGGAGCAAAGGGATGATTGGCCTCTGCCTTGACAGGTATGTAGGATTTGAATAAATGAGAAAGTAAGAAAATAATACTCTCCCCTCATGAGGCTGAGAGAACCAGATGAACAGTCTTCATCGAGTCCAAGGACCTGAGAAGCCTAGGGCAGGCAGGTCATCTGGTTTCCATGGAGCATAGGGTGTGGAAGTTGTAATGAAGAATGAACTTGGTGGGCCAGCCAGTAGTGCGGTGGATCAGGTGGCTGGATCCTACATGGCTGTCTACACGGTTCAAATCCTAGACCCACTGGTTTGAAAAGTATGCCGAATGTCATGCTCAAAATCCTGAAAAGAGGAAGAAATGAAGGAAAAAGGATTGACTATCCCCTATAGCAGGATGCTTTCTCACTTTCTCTCTCTCTTTCTCTCTGTCTGCCCCTCTCTGGTGAGTGCACACATTCTCTGGCATTTTTTTTTTTTAAGAAGAAAAATGAACTTGGCAAACTTTCAATGCCATGGTTTGTTTTTGTTTTTGTTTTGTTTGATCACTGTTCTTTGGGTAGTACTTAAGCCATTTCTAAATTGCAACAAGTAGAGAATTTTGTTCAGACCAAGATTTAGTAATCCTGGTAATCCTAATAGGTCTTGGTAAATTACAGTAAGTCAGGCTGATATCTCGGCCCTCACCGTGGGTGGCAGGGTGAGAAGACAGGATGCTTGCACATAGTTGGCATGCTGGGTGGTGATTTGGGAACTAGTAAGCTAGCGGGACCAGCAGTTAGCATAATGGCTATGTCGCTGGACTCCCACGTAGTCAACCGCGGTTCGAGTCTCAGACCCAGTGGCTTAAACTCACGCCAGGTACGTGTGCGTGCGTGCCCAATATCCCGAGAGGAGAATGGAGGAGAAGGTATTGCGGTGTGGCCATCCCCCCTGGGGGGTGATTTCTCACTTTCTGTCTCTCTGTCTCTCTCTGTCTAGTAAGCACACGCGCCCTATAGCGAAAACCTCTCAAAAAAAAACAAAAAAAAAAAAAAAAACTAGTAAGCTAGATAAGCTTTGGAGAAAAGGTTGTTCAGGAATAGAAATGGACTGAGGTCTTTAAATCCAGTTCCTACAGTATAGCAATTTCTGTCCATCTACCCAAAAAGTTGAAGTAGTCCTGGGCCGTGTGCCTGACAGCAGTGTACTTAACACCCATATGCCACATGACAGTTTTGTGATATATCCTTGGTCAAAGTGTTTTGTCTACTTGTTGTCTGTTGAATTTGGACTTTGGTTTCAGATTTCATCTATATCAAAATGTTCTAGTACTGGGAGAAATTGACCTCACTCCCACGTCCTGGTCATGGGCCAAGGGAGGAATCTTGTTTTTCAGAAAGCATGTTCCTGGCCGGGCAGAGTACAGAAATGGCTTTTTCTGAGTCTTGCTCTCCGGATGACCTTTTGATTTCTAATACCTTGATGAGTCAGATGTCTTATTCCTTTAGTAAAGTTCCTGTTCAAAGTGACCTTCTGATGTGCCTTTTTTGTTGTTTATTTTGGCTTGTATTCACAACCTGAGGCTCAGAGCTCCAGCCAGCAGGGGAAGAACCAGTTTACTTGATAAGCAGAGCCATGGCAACCACACTCGAAGCTGAGACTTTATGCAGGTCCTTAGCTGGCTCATAAGGAGCTGACTCTCAGCTCATTAGGAAATGAGAGGTGTGCATATTAGCCAGTGTAAGTGCACACAGATTTTAATACCACATTTTGAGACAAGTAACCTTTTTTCCCTTGTCAGAGATCCATCCTGCAAAGAAGCCCAACGTAATTCGATCTACACCAAGCCTGCACACTCCAACCACCAAGCGAATGCTGGCCACTCCGAATCACACATCTCTGAGCATCCTGGGGAAACGAAACTACAGTCATCACAATGGCCTGGATGGTATGTAAGCTCAGGAATTCCAGAGGCTGCTCTGATAGGCCAGTGCTAGAAACAGGTTCTACTCCATGACTGATCTGAGTGTGCGATAAGGGGGAGGACTGCCATGTGCCATCGTGGGGACGTTTGGCCAAGTCTCATTAGGAGGTACCTCTGTGCTCACATCGCCTGTTAGGAGGCTTGTTTGGAGATGAATCTGTGTTTAGCCACTGTTCCTCCTGGGTAATAATGTTCTTGATGGGATGTACACTCACTGCTCATTTAAGTTTTCTTGAGCAGAAGGGGTAATTTCGCCTCCTGACGCTGAGGCGTCAGTGCTCTCTGGGGGTTCTTCAGTGTTCATGGATCATTCTGAATTTGGCATTTGTCTCCTACTTTTCTTACCTTATAAATTTTTTTAATTGCTCCAGAGTGCCATAAGTCATGCAAGGAATTGCCTGGGTGATGTCCGAAATACAGAAACAGTAATTTGTTGGAAATGGAAAAACTGAGAAATATTACCTCTTATCTGAAGTACTTCTCTTGCGCTAGGCCATATAATGACTCTTCAGGGGAATTGAATTATCTTCCCATTTGGTCTATAAATACAACCATAGTAAATCATCCAGGCAGTACATATTGTTCATTTCAATAGTCCTGGAGTTTGAAGCTGTCTTTATTGTTTAAGTGTTGGCATTTATTTATGAATAAAACTCTCTCCAGGCTTTTCATGCCTGATGGAACTCTAAATTCCTTCAATGACAGAAATTATTTATAATGAGACCCTGGAGCAAAGATGTGGAATAGACTTTCTAATAATAATTTCCCATGGTGGTTTTCCTTCAGTATGACTTTTGATGGTCACAGTCATGTCTAAAGGAGTAAAAAATTGAGGGTGAGGAGTTTGGTTTGCATTTATAGGGTATCATTGTGTTGTAAAAATGGTTTTCAAGAGTTCAGATAGACAGCAATCTTGCAGGAACACTTCCTTGCTAACGAGAACACTGGCCATCCTTTTCATGACATGTCTAATGTCTAGAAGGCAGAAGAGCAAGAATGTGTTGTACTGAAACATGGCAGTTAGACGTCTTTCCAGCTTTTCCTTGCCCACACCCTAGGATCTTTGGATTAGGGCTTAAATGGAATCTGGAATCTTTCCTTTCCATTTTATCATCTCTCTGGTTTTTCTAGGTAGATAGTCCTGCTGCAGAAGAAATACAGTAAGTTTTGGTTCCTTTGATGTATACATTTTTTTATGTTAAAAAGACTGACATAGGGACCAGCAGTTGGCGTAATGGCTATGTCGCTGGACTCCCACGTAGTCGACTGCAGTTCGCGTACTGGACCTGGTGGCTTAAAACTCACACCGGGCGCGTGTGCGTGCGTGCCCAAGATCCCGAGAGGAGAATGGAGGAGAAGGGATTGCGGCATGGCCATTTTCCCTGGGGGGTGATTTCTTGCTTTCTGTCTCTCTGTCTCTCTCTGTCTGGTGAGCTCACTTAGCAAAAACCTCTTAAAAAAAAAAAAAAGGAGACTGATATAGGATCCAGCAGGTGGCCTGGAGATTAAGGTGCTGGATCCCACATGGTCAACTTTGCAGTTCGAGTCCTGGACTGGTACCTTGAGAATCATGCTGGGTGTGTGCAAGTGTGTACCCAAAAGGAGGAGAAGGGATTGCACACCCCCGGGGATGATTTCTCACTTTCCCTCTTTCTCTCTCTGTTGAGTACACATGCCCTGTGGCTAAAAAGAGAAAGAAAAGAAAAGAAAAGAAAAGAAAAGAAAAGAAAAGAAAAGAAAAGAAAAGAAAAGAAAAGAAAAAAGAAAAGAAAACTGTCATGACTGCTGTTGGAATAGCAGCTTTCTGGTATCTTCTTCCATTCACACTTCATGATCATCCTGGACTCTAGCCTTAGCCCTGCATTGTGGCTTTCATTTATAATGAGACCCTAGAGCAAAGATGTTCCTCAGTATCACCGGAACCCGTTTCCTTGGGATTTCTTTAAAATGCCCCCTTGTGGTGTGCCCTCTGTAGGGCTGGTTTGACACCTCCCGCCCCCAAATGAATGCTGCTGCAGGGTCATTGCATCTCTGCTCTGAGCAGCAGGAATGGATGGTGCACCCCATGAACCCTCGGCTTTTATTGCCAGGCCTTCAGCCCTGTGGCGGAAAGATACGCATCTCATAGGGCAGACCCGTAGGTCTCTGCCCTCCTGTTGTGGCATGGAGAAGAGGGCTGATGACAGGTGTGCAGCGCCATGTCATTCCCTCACTTGCACACTCTCATTTAATTCCCATGACAGGATGTTCTGGGAGACCAGGGAGTTTGTTTTACATGCCATTGTATCTCTATGCCTAGCATAGTACCTGACACTTAGTAGGTGATTGGTATGTGTTAATGTACGAATGAAAGCGAGGAGAGCAAACAGAATTTTCCAAAGTTACCAGGGAACTTGGATGGCTCGGGATTCCCACTCCAGTGTGACTGACTTCAGAATCTGCTCTCTTCAGCACTGTTGCAAACGAAGATGTATTATTCGGATTCTGTCAGCCAAGGAGAGACGTCGGAAGTTATTTCAATAGCTAATTCAGTGTCAGAAATCAATGTGACAGGTATTGGAGGACAAAATAGGTAAACCAGGACCATGGAGGGGGCATAGGAAACAGCTACCATTTGTAGGATTGGGAGAGCACAGGAAAGAATTTGGGGTTATCACAGCCTAGAAGATCCCAAGAACCTAAACCCTGGGGAGAGGGCACTGAGTTGCCAGCGCAGGCGCATCTGCCCTGTTGATCCTCTGGGCCAAACTGCTGCTGCCTCTTTTCAGTCTTGCAGGCTCCTTCTAGCAGCCCCTGGTGGAGAAGCAGGGTTGTTTGTAGAGTCCCAGCCCCAGCCCTACTCCCCCTAGCTGAGTTTGGGTTGGGTGGGTGTGGAGTTTTGGTATAAGAGTGTGATGGAATCTCACGTTTTAGAAAGTGGCTACATTCTTGTATTCCTATTGGACTTTTTCCTTAGAATAGTGGATCTGTTTCTTACTTTCTCAGAATCTAGGATCCTGGGACCAGCAGTTAGCGTAATGGCTATGTCGCTGGACTCCCATGTAGTTGACCGCGGTTCGAGTCCCGAACCCAGTAGCTTAAAACTCACGCCGGGCGCGTGTGCGTGCGTGCCCAAGATCCTGAGAAGAGAATGGAGAAGGGATTGCGGCATGGCCATCTCCCCTGGGGGGTGATTTCTCGCTTTCTGTCTCTCTGTCTCTCTGGCGAGTGCATGTGCCCTGTAGCAAAAACCTCTCCTCTCCCCTCCAAAAAAAAAGAAAAAAAAAGAATCTAGGATCCTGACAAACCAGAATTTCCAAGATGAACTCAGTACTAGTAAAAATGTTTAGCTAATAGTGAGTTTTCATGAGATAGTCAATACCAGCATAGACAGACAGATAAATAGATAAACAGACAGATACAAACTCATAGGAAAGCCTTGCCCTTCACGACCCAGTGATCGTCATTTAGCACTGGTAGTGATTATCAGTGTCAGACGGACGAGCACCCAGACAAATGGGCAGAACTAATTGAATTGGAAACAAAGCCTGATTTTACTGAAATGTGTCCTCCCTCAGCTTTAGGGCTTCCTGTTGCCTTCTCAGTGGTTTGCCTTGTCTACTCACCCTACACCTTGGCATTTCAGGTTTTTAATGATTAGAAAAGAGTCTCTGGGTTTCTGTTAGCAGAAAGGATTTTACTTGACTTTTTAAAAGATTTTTTGTTTGTTTGTTTGTTTTACCATAATGCATGTGCATTTGCCAGAGAGACACAGAGAGACGGAAAGTGAGAAATCACCCTCCATGGGACATGGCCACCTGTACTTCCTTCTCATCCACACTCCACTCAGGATTTTGGGCACGCACACACATGCGCCTGGCGTGTTTTCCACCCTACTGGAATGTAAACTCCCAAGGTGTGGGCAAAGCTCACATACCTACAAACCTCAGCGTGAGGAGTCAGTAGGAAGAGTGAAAGTTTGGAATTAGAGACCTACACAGTGCCTGATCAGTCTTCCCGCCCTTCCGTCGTTCCCCGAGGCTGGCTGTCCAGTGGCGTGCCACATGCCATGGCATCACCGGACTTCTAAATCCCGTCTTCTCCGTTTCTGACTTAGAAATGTATTTGTTTTTATTGTCAGTAAATCAAGTCCTTAGCCAATGTGGCCTATTTAGTTAACTGCACGGCTGTGAGGAGGGAAGGCCCTGAGGCCAGTGGGGAGAGAAGAGCTCTTCCTGGAAGAACTTCGAGTATCCGAGAGCCCAAAAGAGAGGGCAGCAGGGAACATGGAATTTATCGGTGCCATGAGGGGGAAAGACATCTGAGTGTTTGGAGTCCAATGGGATTAATTTCTGGCTTCTCTGTTACTTCTTGTGTGACCTTGGGTTAATCACTTGGGTTCTTTGCACATGTTTTCTCTGTGAATCTGTAAAGTGCACATTACATTTGCCTCAGAATTGGTCTAATGAAAATTTTTCAAGTCAATTTTTCACTTGATGTTCCACACACTCGATGAGGTAGGTATTATAACTTGCAGTTTAGTAATGAACAAATTGATGCTCAGAAAGGTTAAGGGATTTGCTCCAAGTCACATGGAGCTAGTAGCAGAGATGGGATTTAAACCCCAGATCTAGTGCTCTTTCTCCTGGGTGAATAAACTTCTAGATTTGTGTGTTGAGCACAAAATGTAAATGAAAGATACTTATGTTTTCTATATATAGGAGATGCTGTCTGTTTGCAAATGTGTAGGAAAATATGAGCATAGTAGCAGTTTTTCTTTGCTGAGACTGAAAGGTAAGCTGTCACTGTCTAATAAAAGCCTTTCACCTCCATGTTCTACTTCTGTGCTCCTCTGCCCATGGCATTTCCTCTCCTTTTTCTGGAAGTTGAGGCATGAGCGCTATTTTAGTGTTAGATAGAGCTGAAAAAGAAGAGGAAAATCCATAGAATCACTTGAAGGTGAAATGAGTTAAATTGTGCCAGCCCCTGGCCTGGGTAAGGCAGTTGGATCCCACATGGCTGAGCATGCAGTTCAAATCCCAGACCCGGTGACTTGAGAACATGCTGTGTATTTGTGGGGGCGAGGGAGGTGTGCATGCCTAAAATCCTGAAAGGAGGGGAAAATAGAGGTGAAGGGATTGATTGCAGCATGACCATGTTCTGGGAGGGAGGCTGCTTTCTTGCTTTCCCTCTGTCTCTCTCTGGCGAGCACACATGCCCTCTTCCAAATTAGGGGAAAAAAAGTTTAAATCAAATTATATATAATTCCCAGCATAGTCTCTGACTCATAGTAGGTGTTAATTTATTGTTAAGACTCTATCTCTATTTTTCTTTCTTTTTAAAAATTTGCTATAGAGCATGTGAACTAGGGGGAGACAGAGAGAGAGAGAGAAAGTGAGAAAGCACCTCCCAGGGGATATGTTCATGCTGCAATCCCTTCGCCTTCATTTCTCATCTTGGGATTTTAGGCATGTACACACTGTGCCTTGGTTGTTTTTCAGGCCACCAGATCCAGGACTCAAACCGCACAGTCAGCTATGTGGGATCTAGCCACTTGTTAACCACCATGCCACTGGCTGGTGAAGACTTTAAAAATAGCTGCTATTAAAGCTTTATTTAGGGGACCAGCAGTTAGCGTAATGGCTATGTCGCTGGACTCCCATGTAGTCGACCACTGTTAGCGTCCCGGACCCGGTGGCTTAAAACTCACGCCGGGCGCGTGTGCATGCGTGCCCAAGATCCCAAGAGGAGAATGGAGGAGAAGGGATTGTGGTGTGACCATCTCCCCTGGGGAGTGATTTCTTGCTTCCTATCTCTCTGTCTCTCTCTGTCTGTCTGGTGAGCGCACACGCCCTATAGCAAAAACAAACAAACAAACAAACAAAAAAAACAAAAAAAAAAAAACCTCTCCAAAAAAAAGAAAAAAGAGAAAGCTTTATTTGGAAAATTGCTAAGATATCAACCAACATTTTTGTAGCCCTATGTGAATTGTATACAAGTAAAATGTCAATACCTTCCTTATAACTATATTCATTTTTTACCTAAAAAATATGATTCTCAAAAAAATGACTCATGGGGGCTGGCAGGTGATGTGGTAGTTAAAGGCACTGGATTCCCACATGGCCAACCACAGTTTGAGTCCTGGACCTGGTGGCTTGCTTTCTTGTTTTCCCTTTTTCTCTCTTTCTGTCTCTCTCTGGTCAAATTAAAAATAAGAATAACAAATGGAATTAATTAAATAATGCTTTCAAAAAAATTCCTCATGAATTTGCTTAAAGGTAAATGAGTATATTCAGTATGTATTTGTACGTTAGGATGGTCCAGGATCTATGAAGAAAGATTTTTGGTGATTAAGTTATTTCAAGGAGCATTAAAGACAGGAAATTAGGTGCCTAGAGAGGGCTCACTTAGCTTTCCGAAGGGTCCTATAATTAGACACTGCAGCAGAATATGGAGCATTGTGATCTGAAATGGAGTCTTTTACAGAGTCAAGGCTGAATCAGAAACAGTACTAGTGAGAAGGCAGACAGGCTGCACAGGCCTCTCACCCCCTGCTGAGCCACTAAGAAGATGCCCTTGGCCCTCCCCCACCACCGCCATCAGTCCCGGCATCAGTTGCTTGAGCCCTACACAGTCGGCAGGTCTTTCATCTCACTGCACAGGGACAAGGTGACTGCCTGCTCTGTCTCAGTCCTTATCAAATGGGGACCTTGGAAATGGAGCGGCGCAGACCAAGGGAGCTTCAGCTGGTGGTGTTCCTTATCTTTCTCCAAGAAGACACAGCTTTTGTCCCAGGGGTCCTAGAGCAGGACTCTATGTGTTAGGACAACCAAAGCAGCAGGCTCAGAAGAGAAGTGAGTTTTCACTGGGACGGAGTCAGGGCAGCTGAGCCAGGGAAGTGATGATTCGTACAATAAATCCCTTTGTAATCTCTCTTCTGGCTTATTTCCCCTGTGGCATGTGAATACACTATAAATCTAGTTATTTTTCTTATTAATTTTCTGCATTGGGTAGTATCATTTCTCTAAGTCTCCCTTGAAGAGGGTATCTAATGTGGATGCCTCTGTAAGTACAATATTATGATCTGGGGTGCGAAGATTGTCTTTTTGATGAGTTGTTTCTGAAATCAGTCATTCAACAATTCCAACTGCTGGCATCCCAGCCCTGGGAAATGGGTGGTGGTGAGGACCATTCCATTGTACCAGTGAGTGAGTTCCGGGAATACATCTGCTGTCTTCACAAATTCCAGTAAAAATAGACTGCCAGGGACAGCTGATGGCACTCCTAGGCGTGCTTAGGCACAGGCTGCCTTCTGTCCAAGTTTTATACCATTTCAAAAGAATACAGTTTTTTCGAATCTTCTAAAAACATTGCTCATGGAGGAACATCGGGTCTCCCAAAACTCTCCCGTGGACTCTTTGCCTCAAAGTGTAGTGTCATAACCGAGTGAAATATATTGAATTTGTGTGTGTATATATATATATATATATATATGACCATTCTGGCTCCAGGGTGTATTGAACACGAAGCAATTTAGAGGGCATCAGGACCATTGAAGTGTTGTCAAAGGACAGTGATGTTCTCTCAATCTATGAAGTCATGGGTTGAGATTGAAGAGGAAGACAGACCTAACTGCATTAGACAGGGCTTGTCAACAGCTCGGTGTTTTGAAATATTCTGGAGGAATGCCAGATCAGCCACCAGTGGTACCATTTCTGGGTTTATTAATATCACACATTTCTTCTAGAAAGTATGTCTGTCTCATTCCTGAGAGAAATAGCAGTACACGAGCCCCCAAGAGGTCTGAACTTGAGACGCCCCTCAGCAGTATGTTCCTGGAAGAGTGGCAGAAGTCCATGGTAGTTGCTGAGGATCAATGCACTTTCTCAGCAAGTGTCTCTGTTTACTTCAGGGGTCACTACAGGAAATTTTTTCTTTTAAAATTTTTTTAGATGTTTTTGCCTTAGGGCAGGTACACTCACCAGAGAGAGAGAGAGAGAGAGAGAGAGCAGAGAGAGAGAGACAGAGAGAGAAGGAAAGTGAGAAATCACCCCACAAGGGGGATGGCCATGCTGCAATCCCTTCTCCTCCATTCTCCTCCTGGGATCTTGAGCATGCACATACATGCACCAAGCATGATTTTTAAGCCACCAGGTCTGGGACTTGAACCATGGCCGGCCGTGTGGGAGTCCAGTGACATAACTGCTACACCATTAAGGTTTCTATAGGGTACGTGGGTATGAACACTCTCCAGAGAGTGGTAGACAGAGAGAGAAAAGGAGAGAGGTAAAGTGAGAAATCACCACCCAGGGAGTATGGTCATGCCACAATCCCTTCTCTTTCATTCTCCTCTTGGGATTTTGGACATGCATACACATGCGCCCAGTGTGAATTTTAAGCTGCCAGGTCCTGGACTCCAACCTTTCAGTTGACCACATGGGATCCAGCCTCAATCTCTGTGCCACCTGCTGGTCTACAAAATCTTTTTAACCAACCCTTCCTTACATTTTACCATTCTCAGCGATGAGTAGAAGGTAAGCTCTGAGAAGGAAAGTGAACCTCTGAGAGCTTTTTTTTTTTTTTTTTTTTTTTTTTTTTTTTTGCTGTGGGCTGGGAGTAGATATTTGGGAAAGGAAAGGGAAGAAGACAGCAGAGGAAGCGACTTAGGTCCTAGAGAAGAGGGTTTGACTTATAAGTCTGACTCATTTGTCAAAAGAGCAGGCACAGAGAAAGCCATTGGGATATTAGTATATCAATATATTGGGTCTTGCTGCCTCAGAGAAGGAAAGACCAATAAGGCTTGACTGAGGCATCCCCCAGAACAATCTCTGTGGGTCTCTGAAGAAGTGAGGAGAAGCCTTCTGATCTGTGGAGGCCCAGGGCAATGGAAAAGGAAGGATTTGTCACAATCTGGTTGATTTGGGAATGCTCACTGGGTTCATTTTAAGCTTCTCAACTCTGCTCATTGTTTTCTTTCTCTATTTCCTGTTTTCTCTTTAAAATGATTTAGTTTTCTATAAAAAGTTATAATCTAGACATTTTCCTCCCTTGACCAAATGTTTATTTATATCAATAACTATTTACATATAAATGACCATGAAAGTGATTAACGAGCTTGAAGAGAACTCATATAGCGTTCCTAAAAAGGTACCCGAGATGCTGTCTTTTTTCTTTTTAAGTTCTTGCCATCGGGTGCATGCAATTGCCAGAGAGACGGAGACAGTGAGAGAGCAAATGAGAAATTATCCTTGAGGGGGATGCCATGTCTCAGTCTATTCTCCTCCTTTCTCTTCTCAGGATTTTGGGCATGCACGCACATGTACCCGGTGTGAGTTTCAAGCTGCCTGGACCAGGACTTGAACCGCTGTCAGCCCCATGGGAGTTCAGTGCCCCAACCACTACAGCACCTTCTGGCCACAATATTTGTCTTTTAAACAGCTTTCTTAAGGTGTAGTGTAATTCACCAAATCGTATATATTTGAAACGTGCAGTTTAAGTTTTGACATATATACACATATACATAAACCAAGAAGAAACTGTCACCACGATCAAAATAATACTTTTCCATTAACCTCAAACATTTTCCTGTATCTTTTTATACTCCTTCCTCTTATCTCACCCCATTTCCCTCACCTTATTCCTAGATGACTACTGATCTGTATATGTGTGTGTTTTTAAATTTATTTTAGAGTGAATGTGAGAGGCAAAGATTGAGAGAGAGAGAGAATGAGAGAGAGACAGACAGACGGCACCCTCAACAGGGAAGACCCTTTCATGTAGGCCACTGGCTCCTTCCTCTAGTGCTCCAGCCAGTCAGAATCTTGATCAGGTGCATTTGGTGTGTTTCAAGCTGCCTTGGGATCTGAGCCCTGGTTGGCCATGTGGCTTCTACAGTACAGGGCAGCATGCTAGTGCCTGTGCCAGTATCTGGGCCCGATGTGTTTCATTTTACATGGAGCCATTTATACTTTCCAGGATTTTATGTGGATGGACACTAACGGTCATTTTGAATAAATTTTGAATTCTATCTTAAAATTCACTGTTTTGAAAATCAAATCTGCTGTTAATCTCATCCAGCAGATTTTTTGTTGCAGATTTTATATTTTCTAGTTTTTTGAAGAGGTTTTTGCTATAGGGTGTGTGTGCTCGCCAGAAAGAGAGAGACAGAGAGTCAGAAAGCGAGAAACCACCCCTCAGGAGGGATGGCCACACCGCAATTCCTTCTCCTCCATTCTCCTCTTGGGATCTTGGGCATGTGTGCACACGCGTCTGGTGTGAGCTTAAGCCTCCGGGTCCGCGACTCAAACTGCAGGCGACTACATGGGAGTCCAGCAACATAGCCATTAAGTCAACTGCTGGTCCCATGTCTGATAATTTTTGAATGAATACCAGCCAGTATGAATTCTGTTATTTTCCTCTGAAGAGTGTTGAGTTTTGTTTTAGGAAGCAATTAATTGGCAGATTACTTTGGTCCTGTGAAGTCTTGGTTTAAAGCTTTACTAAGGCTTGTTTATTTCAGTTTTGTTCTTAGTCCCCATGGGATTTCTATGGAAAGACCAGGTGTTTACTAAGCTCCTCTAACTTGGCAGAACTTGAACCAAACTCTGTCGGGCGTTGGGCGGCTGACTTTGCTGCTCAGCTCCGTAGCCTTCCAGCTGATGTAGAATTGGAGTCTCACCCTGTGCATGTATAGTTCAGAAATCAGCCACTGATTTGAGGGCTCTCCCTTCTGTGTCTCTTTCCTTTCTAGGATCTTCTCCCTCAATTTCCAGCTACATTGGCAGCCTTGAACTCTGACTTCTGATTCCTCAGCCCAGGTAGGCTATCAACCTTATGCCTGAGCTATATTCTTCTTGTACTGTGTGGAAGTGCTTACAGGAGAAGCCAGTTAAGAGTGGCTCTCATCTAGTTTCACCTTTTTCCAGGGTTGTGACTCCCGTATTTTTGCCCAATTTGGGCTGCTGTCCAGTACCTTCAGTTTTTTTTTTTTTTTTTTTGCAATACTTTGTGTGAAATTTATTAATGTTACTGACTAGAGGGTTAGTCCAATATAAATTAGCCTACCGTGATAAGATGCAGAACCCTTCGGTCCTTCTGTGGATGTTTCTCCCCTTGGTTCTCTCAATTTTGAAAAAATAACATGCTGGTTATGTTCCATCAACACCATATCTTTCATTACTTTTCTGGGGATATTAATTACAGTGGGGTTTTTTTTGTTTGTTTGTTTTTAAGTTTTCTTCTCTAAATAGTCTTTTTCCTCCAATTTGCATTCTTCTGTTATTACTTATTTCGATGCTCGATTTTGCTAGATTGCCCAGGCTGGCTTCAAACTTATGACTTTTCTGCCTCAGCCTCCCAAATAGCTGGGATCATAGGTGCACAGCAGTGTGCCACCATGTCTGGTTCTCTTGTTTGTTTTGGTCTCTTATGTTTGTGTTAGAGGTTTTTTTCTTTTTTTTCTGGTAAACTTTGTTGTCTAACAATATTTAAGAGTAGGAGACTAAAAATCAGATCGGAAGCTCTGTACTTGTGATTGTGGGTGGAGCACTTCACAGAAGGGCGATTGAGTTGGCAGGCTATTGGATGGTCCCAAATGCCAGTGTCTTCCGTTCTTTTCATATGAGCTGGTCATATTCTTCAGAGAAGTTTCTCCCTCACTCTTCCCCGTAAGGTACAGGTTTGGGTGCCTGTGTTCTGGGAGCTCCCTGGGAAGCAGGCTGGAGGCTCACCATTTAAGTAGGCATATGCTCACTTGATCCATCTGTGTTGAAATCCGTGGCCCTGCCTTCAGCTGTGCTTGGTGCCTGGTGTCCCAGGCACTGTTCCGTCTTCAGAGAACAAACAAACATCTACACTAGTCGGAAAGAGACAGTTCCTTCTGGGATCCAGCTGCTTCTCAAACAGCCTTCGGTCCCCCTCCCTGCTTCCAGTGGTCGCTGGTGTCATTCCTGAGCCCTTTGTATTCTTTGGACAAATCGAGTTTTTTACTTTCCACACTGTCAGCTTCGAGTCTGACTTTCTTGAGTGCATGGTCAATTATCACCCATTTATCTGCTTTCCAGCCCTCAAATTCTGATGGCGGTTTCTTCTCTGATTTTTTAAGAAAACTTAACTCAAAAGCCAGCTGCTAGAAACTTCAAAAAATGTAGCTTTCATTACGTAGGTTTATTAGAGAGAAGAATCTTTAAGTTCTAGTCAAACTAATAGGAAACATTTTGCAAAAACAAAACAAAACAAAAAAATAATAAATGCTTATGAAACAGTATATACAAAAGTGGTAAATAAAGATTAATGCATTCGAGAATAAATAAAGAAAAGTGAAAATGACTTGGACTATATTGTGGTCTAGGAGGGAGACATGAGCATAGACCTTTCCCTGGGCCTTTTGCTGTGCCACTACGCTGGGGGCCTTTGTATCTGCAGTCTTGTGTCTTGTTCCTCGTACCCAGGAAATGCATTGGGGCTGGGGAAGCTCTGAATGGGGAAGATGGAGTGACATCCTTGTAAGGATAGGTAGCACGTGCTGGGATTCTTCAGCCCAGAATGCAGAGAGATGAACTTAAAAACCATATTTCAGCTTAAAACCATGGCCAGTGTGGAGAAGGCAGATATGCAAGCCTGGACACCACATCCTTAGCCATTAGGAGGAGAGGGTTGCTTCAGAAGCTGGGGCAGGTAAGTTCAGTACAAATAAAGGCATAATTGACCGTGGCAGGTCAGAAACTTAGAACACTTTTACAAGTGGCTATTTTTATCAGGTGAACTAATTCTATAGGGGCTTGAACAAATGAATGACACCTCTCCCAGACTCTCCCCCCATCCCCCAAAGAGAGGCTCCTAAGAAACACTGAACATACATATATAACCTTAAATTTAGATACTAAATAGGATACTATGCTCTTACCGGGCTGTGTGAGCAAATTCCTAACCTTTCTAATACTCCCTGTATCCTGGTGATTAAATAAGGCACTTATATAACCTACAGTAGGTTCAATAAAGCAAAGGTTAGCCTGTTTTCTAAACTGAATTTATGTAGATCTCTAACATGTATCTACGAGCCCACATCAAACACCAGGCTGTGCATGTGTATCTTCTCTATTCCGGAAAGGCTCACACAGCTCTGCTCCATCCTGCAGCCCTTCCTCACGGTGGTTGAAGCTGTGAAGTGTGTCCCTGGACCCTTCTCCGGCTGTGGAATGGTGTGCATGGTGGGCGAGACCCTCAGAGCAGCTTAGCCCATCCCGGTGAACAGCCTCCAGGCCCCTCCTAGCCTCTTTTCCCAAGTCAAAGGCTTTACAGCCTACACTCTGTAGGTTGCTACAGAGTGATATGAAAGGGTGACGACGTGGTCTGCAGGCCGCTTTTGCTTTTTCTTTGCTCGTTCCTATTGAGAGTCTCCAGGTGCCCGGCACAGGCACAGGAGAATTGAAGGTTTTGGGGGAAGTGGAGAGGATGGGAGTGAGGGGCATGGGAACAGTTTCTGACCCTGTGACACTGTGAGGTTGAGATCCACTCCCTTCCTACAAAAAACCTGTTTGTAGCCTATGAATGCCACATCCTTATAATTAATCACGTGGCCTCAGATGGGACTGTGCCTCCTCCAGGCCAGGCGTGTTACCCATTCCTTCATGTCAGTTGGAGTTCCGCACTCTGTTGGTAGCCGTGTAAGCAGTGGCCCGGTAGCCTGTAGTACCTCACCAGGCACCGCTAATCCTGCCTACTCAACACCCAGCTTTCTGTGATGCTTCTGTCTCATCATACGTTTTCTTGGCCTCGATTTTTCCCTGTGGGCCAGCCTTAAAGTACAATGTGCGCTTTGATTCAGATTGATGCCAGGCCTCTGCTCCCTGAACGCAGTGAAGTTGGTGGAGGGCTGCTCCCATCCTCCCTGTCTTCTGGCCTCCACTGCTGGGACTCCTTTAACCTTGACCCTTTCTTCCCTTTCCAGAACTCACGAGCCGTGTGTCAGACTGAGCTATCCCTCTCTCATCCTACAACCCAAGACTCGCTGCACTGTCCTGCTGATGCTCACACCCGTGCCTGGGACGGAGGCAGCCCCCTTCCCAGTACATTTCAGTGGGAGACCTCCACGCGCACCCCATGGAGACTGGATGGGTCAGGGGGAGAGACTGTAGGAGTGCGCGTTCCGAAAGCGGCGTCTCCACGTGTGAATCAGTGGCACCTCGTTTTCCTCTCAGAGACCTTGCTGTCCCAGAGCAGGACCTGCCTAGGAATGGGGGGGGGGGGTAGGGAGCCACTCCCTTTGTAGCACCCCATACCCCCAAAGCAGCAGCTCCTTGGGGCTGAGGACCGCCGGGGCTCAGAGCCGCTCTGGCCTGCATGTGTCAGTGCAGCTCCGTTTGATGCTGTGTAATTATGTACAGGAGGGACGTGCCATCTTTCTGAACAGATTTTTTTTAAGCAACGGGCCAGGGCTTATGCAGTTCATGGTATTTCTCCATCCTTGCTGTTACTGTCACTTGGCTTTTTTTTCTCTATAGGCTTTGTACTTTATTTTTGTGGTGGAGAGATTTTGTTCTTCACCCCCTGCATCCTGTATCTGAGTCCCTCTCCTACTCCTCCAAGGTGTAGAATTCCTGAGGTTCTGACAGAAGATCGTTGTCTTTGCTAAACTTGTACACTCTTCTTGTCTGTATTTTGGCGCTGGAGAGAGGCTGGTGTTCTGCTTGGCTCCGCGTGGTCCCAGAAGCTCCGGCAGGAGCAGGGTATTGCTGTGCCAAGCGTGCATATCACTGTGACAAGCCATTTGCTTATGCCGTGTTCCCTACAGCTGAGCCAGCCAGCGAGGAAGTGTGGCCAGGTGGGTCCTAGCACGGGTTGGTAATCACCCCATGTGGTTTTCAGCAGGGAGACCCTATCTGCCTGGAGGGTGATGTGACAGAACTGTGTTTCTGGGAGGGGTCTGTATCTATAACCACCCCCTGCCCCAGTGCCGAGGCCCCTGGACGCTGGTTGCTCCAGCAGCAAGGCTCCTCTGTCTGCCCTTGGCACGGCCCCTGGTGGTGTCACAGCCGGTCACTCTGCTGCGCTGTGCTTGCAGCTGCAGGGGTAGGAATGACTCTATGCCCTGGAGGCCCCCTCCATTTGCAGGGACAGCCATAGGGTATGGAGCCACAGGGTGTCTTCAGGGTTGCTGGGCTGCTTTTTGGAGGTGGGGGGGACACTGATATCAGTGTCCTAGACAGCCAGGTTGTTGCAGAACAGAGTGGCTACCACTGCGCTCACCCCACCCAGGAAGAGTGAGATAGCACAGAAGTGATAATGACTCTCAGGTGGCCATGTCCTGGGAGCTGGGTGCAGCTCCATGGCAATGTGGCATAATGGCCTCGGGCTCAGAACTCCAGCAACCTGTCCTCTTCATTCTTCCTCTGAGGAGGAGCTGGTTCTCCTCTGAGGGGCTGACTAGGGGCATTTCCACCACTGCCGACTGGAGCTGTGCTGGGTCTTGGCATGGCTCCTGTGGTGGAGCCTGTATCAGGCCCTCAGTGAGACAGGAGAACCCGGGCACTCCCCAGGGTGCCCGCCAGGAGGAGGCCTTGGCTGGCTGCGAGGAGGCGGCGGCTGGCTCTCTAGGTCACACATCATGGGAGGGGGTGGGGTGGGGGTTCTCTAAAGAATAGGACGCTCGGAAGCTGTCTGTGCTCCTGCCCTAGGCTCACTGTGGTCCAGGGACACACAGGGGAAATGGCTCCTCACCCTATCCCATTCCTCTCACAACCTGCTTAAACAGTGACTGTGGATTATGACTGCGGCCAGCTTGTTCTCTGCCTGTCGGGAGGGGCCGTGTAACTCGGGTCCAGGAGACCAGGCGCGGCCAGGTCTGAAGGAGGAGCAGGGAGGCCCCCTCCTGTCCAGTTGACAGATAGCTTTGGGGAAAGTGCTGCTGGTTTTGAGCGACTAGCTCCAGGAAGGCTCTTGGTTCACCGTGTTAGCAAAGCTCCTGGTTCTGAGCCCCATCCTCCCACGGAGGTGGTGGGAACTAAGATGTCTCCTCTCACTCACCTCTGCATGGTCCCTGCGTTCTGATGGAACACTGCAGGACGGAGGCGGGACCCCGGGGCTCTATTCCTTGCAATTGCCATTCCAACCAATTGGTGCCGAGAGGGTTCCCCAACCACCCCGACCTCGGGCTGTGGCGTTCTGTTCAGTGAGCTGGTGGGCGGGCACGCAGAGCCTGTCTGCGCGGCCTGTGGTCATCATGCCGTGGCACCGTGCTCCCCATGAGGACACAGACGCTCTGCCAGGTGCTGCCTCACTCCCTCTGGCCATTGCCTGCCCACCTACTTGGATTTCCTAAAGGTCCGTGAGAGAGGACAGGCAGGGCGAGTTGTGCTCTCACAGTTTGCATTGTCCACAGCCCAGATTCTGTTGCTCAGGGCCCAGCCAGGAAACAGAAACCACTACATTTTTAAAACAATGGGGTTGAGGCTGGCAGGAGGCGTGGTGGTTGGGCACTGGACTCCCCACATGGCCAACTATGGTCCGAGGCCTGGACCTGGTGGCTTGCTTTTTCACCTTCCCTTTCTCTCTCTGGTCAAATTTAAAAAAAAAAAAAAATTAAATAAGTAATTCTTTGGTGTGGGGGAACAGTGGAGTTTAGTCCAGAGGTTCACTTAATAGAGATGAAGTTGAGCGGTGAAATGGGTGAGGGGCAGCAGGGATAGGGAATAACGGTAGGAAGCCACCACCACCCGGGGCTGGCTGGACACGCCGGGGAGGCCGTGTTACCTGAGTCCAGGGCCCACAGAGGGCCTATCTGGTGGGAGCGGGAGCATGAGGAGGCACGGCCCCGAGCAGAGATGGGAGGAAGAGTTGACTTTCTCCCTTCTCCTGGCCCTCCAGAGTTCTACAGCTAAGGCCTCCTGGAAGTCAGTGCCTGGGAGCCTGGGATGGGCCCCCTGCAGGCTCAGGGAAGGACAGGTGAGGGGTGGGTCTGAGGGGGAGCCCGTGGTCCTGCCGAGTGATGTCCTGAGGCTTTGGTGAGGGTAGATGGAAGTTGCCCCAGGGTTTTTGTAGTTTCTGTTTTACTTGCCTAGAAAGGAATGTGCTTTCAGGGGTGAAGGGGAGAGCCCTTATTCTTCACAGTTACCCCGGTTTTGTCTCCCTGTCCCATTCTTCACGTCTCTGGTTCTCCCAGCCAGCGAGCACTCACCCAGAGCATGCGGTGGTGCTCACAGGCATCCCCAGGACGATCCGTCTGAGCGTGACATCCTAGTGTGGACCGTCTGTCTGTCAGGAAATGCCATCTAATCAATTTGTATCGTGTTTCCAATAAATTTCTGGAAATGGTGCCTGGTTTTATGCTGTCCGTGACTGGGATGGTGACTCGGCTGTAAGGCTCAGTGAGTGCACAGCCCTGGGCCTCAACAGTGGCCCTGCTGTCCTTGGTGCTCATCCTCCTGTATAGCTGAGGGCCTGGGGGGGGGGGGGGGGCGCTAATGGGCCAGGCCAGTTAGTCTGAGGTCCCCCAGTCACACTGAGACTCTGAGGCCTTTCCTTAGGCTCTACATCTTCTGCTGTCTCCTAAACCACAACCTGAGGACATGGAGGTTTCATGAGGCCAGATCTCCTGATAGGTGGCCCCCAACTCTGTGGCCCCTAGCCCTGAGGGTAATACGAGTGGTAGGTAGGCCTCTCCCCCCAAGAATCACCCCCAAACTCCTTTTGCACTGCTGAGGGGGCATGGGTGGAGCCCTTGTTCCAGCACAGGGCTCCCTACTTGACGGCCTCTGTGTCAGACCCAGCCTCAGTTGCAGGTCCAAGCCGTTACAGGGGAAGATGAAGCCGGCCCCCCTGGGCCCACTCTGGCCCATGTCTGTGAGCCTCGTCTGCTGAGGTTTCTGAGAGATCATGTTTCTTTTAAGAGTTTCTTTGGAGAAGCAAGACAGACACCTGGGAGGTGACTGGAGGAGGGTGACACTGTGAGTAAGGCTGGGATGGGACATGTGGTTATGGGATTGAGGGGGTCAGGATGGCTGGGCTGGTGGTCAGGGAAGGTTCTGTGGGAGCAGAGGGGCCCCACGAGGTGGAGTACAGCAGCCCCTCTTCTAAAGCTCATCTGTGGCTCAGTGTCCCCTGCTCCACTTCTCGAGGAGGACCAACCTTGAGTTCCCCATGCCAGGCTGGAGCTCCCTTCCTTCCTTCCTTCCTTCCTTCCTTCCTTCCTTCCTTCCTTCCTTCCTTTCTTTCTTTTGGAGAGGTTTTTTTACTATAAGGTGCGTGCGCTTGCCAGAAAGAGACAGAGAGACAGAAAGAGAGAAGCCATCTCCCAGGGGGGATGGCCATGCCGCAGTCCCTTCTCCTCCATTCACCTATTGGGATCTTGGGCACGCATGTACACGCGCCCGGCATGAGTTTAAGCCGGCAGGTCCGGGACTCGAACTGCAGTTGACTACCTGGGAGTCCAGCGACATAGCCATTACGCCAACTACTGGTCCCACCTTTTCTTCATTTCTGATCCTGCTCCAGGCCATAGGGTTGCTCGAGGAAACCCAGAACCTGCCAGGAACACGTTCCCCCAGAACTGTGAGTGTTCCCCCTCTGGGCTGCTTGTTTCGTGGCTCTTTTATATATTCTTCAGGAGCTTGTTTTCCTACCTCCAGAACCAGCTCTTCCAATCCTTTGTCACTCCTAAGGCCTCACCCCCGAGAGCCAAGCCTTTTAAGAGTCCCTTCAGCTTTCTTCCCCTCCACCCCAAGACCTACTGAAAGAGGCCTCCTACCTCCGCCACCACCCCCCACCCCCACCCCAGAGAGAGGCATCCTTCTGCCCCTGAGGACAGATCCTCTGCCCCAGGGGCTGGATCTCTTCTCCCACTTTTCTCTGGGGCTTGCAGTCGTTTTCCTGACTCAGGCCAGACTGCCACTTACCAGCCGTGTGAACCTGGGAGAGTTATTCAGCTTCTCTGTGCCTCGATGTTTTTAAACAGGGTACCAGTGTCTACTTCGTGAGACCAGAGAAACGAGTGTGTACTGACTGTAGAGCAGAGCACTACGGTGTTTACTGCTCCATTATCGTTTCTCTCTCCGTCTCATATTCACCTTCCCCCCTTCTCCGTTCTGTGTGTGTAACCCTCCTCATCCAGTTCACAGGACAACGGAACAGTCAAGCCAGCAAAACCCCCGCGCTCTGCTTAGGCACCTACGCTGTTGTCTTATAGCCCTTCATTGGCAAAGGAAGAGTTGTCTCCATTATGTCGAATCTCATTAATTTCTCAACCTTGCATAGTACTCTGGCTCCCCTTCCGCCCCCGCCCCCAAACACTCACTGAATCGCGGTCGGTAGTCACTTGTGACTCCTAATTGCCAAATCCAGCACAGGCCTCCCTCAGACATTCTGTTTCGCTTCCTGAGCCTCTGAGGCTCTTGTCACCAGGTTAATTTTCCTCGGTCATTATGCTGACCCTGCATTCTCTACCCAGAGCAAGACCAAGTAACATTCAGATATTACTCAGAGTTATTGGTTCACTTTTTTTTTTTTCAAAGATAATTTTAGATATAGTAGTAGTCACCTGTGTATGCCTTTCCATTTTCCCCCCTCTCAGAAGTAAGCACTCTCATTAACTTAGTGTTTATCATCCTAAGGCGTGATTTGAAACGATTAATACATATGTATGAACCCATAACCAAGATAGAAGATGTTTTGCATATTATTAAATTTTATACAAATGACAACCTATCACTTCTTGAGAAGCATTTTTCCCAGGAGTCCCGGACAGTGCATTGCTAATCAGCGGTGTCTGAGACGCTTGACCAGACAGTGTCAGACATGCACTTTGATGATCTGATCAACTTCCTGCAGCGTGCACTTAGGAAACGCTTTTGAAACCCTCTATTCTGTGCGAGGCACTTTGCAGGCTGGGTAGTTTATGTTTGGTGTTCACCTTTGTAAAAGATGGCTCTATTCTGTTCTTTTTAATGGGCAATCACTCTACTCAGGCAGAGAGTGCTTTGACTTCTTTTATGCTCTTTTGTTCTTGCTGCAGTCCTGGTTTTCTTCCCACTTAAAAATTTCGCTGAGTCTTCCTTGTACATTCTTAAAGGATGGCTCTTGGGTCTTAGCACTCTGTCGCCAGATGACCCCGTCCACTCGCATAACCTTAAATCCCTCCATCCCTAGGCGTGCTTCTGCACATGTGCGCCTGCGGAGCCTCTGAGCCCCTGTAGCTTGTCCAAACTCTTTGTCTTCTGCACCCCTGCACTGCCACCTGTGTCCTTCCACCACCACCCCCACCAAGTCCTTGTTCACCCGACTGCCTCTGGCCCCCTGCTCTTACCGCTGCCTTCCTTCAGGCCCTTGGATAGAGACCGCTTCCTCCCACCTGGCCCTCACCAGTCCATCCTCATTGTCACCACTGATCACCTTCACTTCCACTTAAAAACCTCAGTACCCGCCATCCCCTGCTGAGATAGGTTCTCTGGGGACTGGCCCTGACTCCTAGGCTTGGCCTCGGGACCTTCTTGGTTGGTCCTACCTGCCTTTCCTGCCTTTCCTTTAGCGTCCTTAGCGTCTGACTGGGGCATGGTCCATTTCAGGCTGAGGCTGGCTCGGGCCAGGCTTGGCCCTGTCTTCCCTGGGATAGTAGGGGCAAGGAGAGATGGCCGTCCCTGGGAGGGGCTCCAGCGTGGAGGAGGGAGAGGGGACGGGAGAGCAGAGGCAGGCGAGGAGCATCAGTGGAGGACGCCCAGGTGGCTCGCCCTTTCTACCACTTGGTTTTGGTACGCAGTCTCTGTGGGTTTCTGAGAACCGGTGAGGAGTTTTCAGAACAGGGAAGGAGTCTGGAGACACACCCTGGAGATGGGTTCCAACATTCATTCGCCCCAGGGTCCCCCAACTGCTGCCCTACGTCTGATGTTCTTCTGTCTCCTGCCCCGGGCCCGCAGGCTGTGGGTGACAGTGGAGGAGCCTCCCTCTCCATGATGGGAGAGGGTGGGTTAAGTGGATTACAACTCTGAAGGGACTTGGGAAGGGGGATTTGGTCTTGTACCCCAGGCCTGGCATGCTGGTGGCCTGACACCCTCACATAGGAGAGTGGTTCTGCCTGTAACACACCAGGCCTTCCCAGGAGCTCTGAAGGACACTGTCCCTGTGAAGAGGCTGCTGGATGACCTCACTCTGTCCCAGAGTATCCTTTCACTTTGGAGCATTCACTTTGAATCCTGCGACCCATTCCCGGTGGGAGCCAAGGAAGTTAATTTGCTTTTCCTTAGAACAGCTGAGACATGCTTGCATTTTCAAAAGGGAGTATTGCAAGGGACACACCAGAGATCCCAGATAACGCAGCTGTCCCGTTCCTAAGGCAGGGTGTCTGCTCTCCCAGTACTTGGCTCTGGGCCCCAGGACCAGGCAGCTGCTCCCTCAGCCTTGTCTCTTGGCCTGGCACTGACTGCTTTCCTACACTCTGCAAGGCCGAGGCCGTCCTCTGTCTTCTGCCAGCTGGGTCCTGTCTCTGCCTTGGCCCCTGGTCTCAGATGTCCCTTGTCCAGTTGGTTGAGGCACCCTGGGTTGCCAGAGCCTGGCGGGCGGAGACACTGCTCCCTGCGGCGACCTCAGCGTCAGAGGGGCCTTCCTGTTCCAGGGAGACCTCTGCTTGCAGCTTTACTGCAGCCTCGGCCTTCCTACCGGCCTCCAAGCGCTGCGTGTGGAAGGCTGGTAGTTGCTCTGGTCACTGCCCGGCCATTCTCTGTGTGAGGCCCTGCAGGGCTCGTCTCTAGCTGGGGAAGCTGGGGCTGCAGAAGCAGTTAAGCTGCAGGTCCAGGCTGCTGTTGAGGTAGGTCAGGGCCAGGGACCTGTGGACTCACCATATGCCGACGTGGTGTGGTAGGCCTGCGGCTGGAAGGCCACCATGGAAGGCGTGCTGAAGATGGTGCTGGGCAGGTGGCGTAGACGGCACCACCATCACCAGCATGCACAGAGCCCTCCGTGGCCCGCCTGCCTGCCGCCGCCTGTCTCCTCCCCTGTCTGGATGATGAGCCTGCTGCTCACACTGACAAAGAGGATGAGCCCCAGCGGCAGGAAGAACTCCAGCGTTACAGTGCCTGGCGCAGCAGAGTGAGACTGCGGTTTTTGTGCCCAACCCATAACTAGGAGAGGAGTGGCTGAAATTAGTGGTCAGGAGCAGCTGCTCCCCAGAGCCTCCGACCACCTGCACTGGCCCCTCAGAGGCTTCTCTGGCAGGGGGGCTGCCACCGTCAGGGAGAGGTGGAGCGTGACACCTGGCTTTAGTGGGCACCATGGAGAGGCTGACCTTGCAGGCGGTGGCCTCCGAGCTCGTCTCACGCAGGAAGTAGCAGTCCTTGCAGAAGGACAGGCTGAGATCAGGAGAAAGTCGGGAACCACCCGGCTGACCAGGAACAGCGTGATGGATGTCCAGGGCCACCTGCGGACACGGAAGAGGAAGAGGGCCCCTGCCAGTCCCCAGGACAAACTCCACACCCAGGATTGGGGCCAGGAAAGCAGACGTCAGGAGGAAGAAGGGGAGTGACAGGAAAGCTAGGCCTCTCTTGAAGACCCCAATACAATGGTGAAGACAGGAGGAGAGGGACAACACTGTGAAGAAGGACTTGAGTTATGGAATGCCATGGGCTGGGACCAGCAGATGGCGTAAGTGGCTACATCACTGGACTCCCGTGTAGTCAACCATGGTTCAAATCCCATATGTGGTGGCTTAAAACTCAGGCTGGGCACATGTGTGTGCATGCATGCGTGCCCAAATCCTAAGAGGAGAATGGAGGAGAAGGGATTGCAGCTTGGCCATCCCCCCTGGGGGCGCGTTCTTGTTTCTCTGACTCTCTCTGTCCCTCTGTCTCTCTGGTGAGCATGCACACCCTATAGCGAAACTCTCTCTTAAAAAAAAAAAAAAAAAAGAATGAAATGAAATGCCATGGGCTGCTTGGGCTCTGGACCTGAGAGAAGGTTCTGGCGGCTTTTACCCCTGCACGAGTGTTCAGGGCAGAGTGAGATGGTCGTCACTGTCAGCTGGCCACACGACGCAGCCTCCTGGGCTTTCACAGCATCCTCGAAGCCACTGAGAGACACCCAGTGTTCCTGCTTGCAAAGGGGGACCCATATCTCTCCCTCTCCTGGGTCCTGAGGGACCTTCACATGAGGTGTCTGAGCCCAGCCAGGGGCAGGTGGGTGCCCTGGCAGAGGAGGACCTGGAGCTCAGTTGGGGTGAGATGGGGAAGCAGAGAAGCCCTCAAGTGGGCAGCAAGCCCAGCCTGGGAGTGGGGGAGAGTATCTGCTGCCCTGCTGGGCAGAGGTTTGTCCGCCTGAAGGCGACCGGGGCTCTCGGGATGTGTAGATCTTCCTGGACACCCCCACCCCATCCACTGCATACACAGCTGGGTGGCTGCTCCCCACCCTGCCAGCTCTGGCTGCAGGGACCGAGAGGCCGACAGGGTAGTGTTCTGCTGTGCCCTGCCGGCCTGCTGTAGTCAGGCTTCAGTTGCTCCCAGGTGCCTGCTTGTTCTCAGGTCCATGTATGGGGGGGAGGGTCCTCCCCCGCCACGTTTCTACTGCCATGGCATGGGGCTCTGGGGGTTTCTTCCCCAAGCAGGACAATCCTGACAGTTTCCCAGTCTGCGTCTCTCCATGGCTATCGGTCCGGCGCTCACTGCAGGGGAAGAGCGGGAGGCCAGGCTGGCTTTGGACCAGGTATAAGTCGGGCTGTCACACTGCAGAGCCGTTTTCATGAGTCTGCAGGTCTGTCCTGTGGGCGGAGACGGGGCGGGGGGTGGCTGTGGCTCCTGCTAGCCCAGGGCAGTGGGGACACCTGAGGGAGCTGAGGTTCCAGGCTCTAGAACTTGACGCCCTCCTCGCCACCTGGCTGCGCACGGCAGTCTGGCACCGTGGCTGTTGGCCCCTCTCCCAGGGGTCCTCCAGGCCTTCCTGCTGCCTGGGCTGCTGTGTGGCCAAGGCTGAGGGCAGATAGCTGTGCCCACGGGAGAAGCAGGATGGTGAGACCCTGCCTGAGCTTTGAATGCAGGCAGGCCTGCCGGGGCTGGAAACAGCAGCCCGATTTCCAGGCCTCACTGAGCCTCAACTGTAAAGCCAGGTGCCACCGCCTTCTTGAAGGGTCGTGAGGAAAAAGTGAGGTTATTTATGTAAACTCGAGGGGATTCCCTAGCACAGAGCTCTGTTCAGAAAAAGTGAAGAGCTGGTTGTCCTAATTGTCTATCTGGTATTAGATGTGGTCTCTAATGCCAAGGGCAGACTCCTCTTCCTGTGGCCGCCTGTTCTCTGACCGGGCGTCTCTCCCTGCTGCAGCCCAGGTCCACCCGAGCCTCCGCTCCCGGCCGCTCGGCTGTTTGCTTGGAGGATGCTGCCGTGTCGGGCCTTGCCTGTGGGAGAGGACGCTCTCGGGGTGAGAGCAGTGACGGCCGAAGCCCTTTCAGCAGCCAGGTCCCCCTGCCCACCAGTGGAGGGGGTCAGAGCTGTGCTCCCTGGACCTGACAGGAGCACGCCAGGGCCAGGTCACACAGTGACGAGCACCCGTCCTCAGCATTAACAGACCCCCAACACCGTGGTCACGCGGTGCCCCAGTGGCCCAGACACGACGCGGTCACGGGGAGCACAAAGGCCCAGTCACTGACCCACAGCCCGTGTGCATGCAGAAGTCTTTATTCAGGGCTTTCCTGGAGCAGGCAAGTGCTGTGCTGAGGCGGTGGGGACAGAAGGATGGAGTGGCAGCCCAGCCCTAGGCGGGACACCACCTGGCATTCCCATGTGGGCAGCGGGCTGAGGCTGTTAGAGAAGGCGAGCACCTGGGCCCAGGAGCCTGGACCGGGGCTGAGTGTGGCAGGAGGACGGCTGACATTGATGCCCAGGGTCGGCGTGGAAACGCTGAGACGCTCAGGGTCAGTCCACGGGGACGGGGGCGCTGGGGAGCTGTCAAGCTGGGCGGTGCTCGGGCACCCTGTGGCTGCCACAGGCCCAGAACAAGAGGGTCACCACAGGGGCTTCTTGCGGGCAGGGTCTTGGGTCACAGACAGGGCTACAGAGCCTTGCGCTCGCTCCCAGTCATACCTGTGCAGACAGATGAGCAGGGGTCCTCAAGGCCGGTCCGGAGGAGCCCGGGGGAAGGAAGGCAGCCCCAGAGTGCGGACATCCTCCCCTGTACTCACGCAGTCCCAGCTGGCACGAGGAGGCTGTCGTCGGGAGTCAGGCTCAGGCTCTGTCCCTCCATAGTTACCACAGAGGAGCCCTCCTGGGGGAGGGTTGGGGGGGTCAGATGGAGGCCGCAGGGCCTCAGCACTGCCATAGCAAGGAGGCCCTGGGAGCAGGTGCCACCCTAGGGCCCGAGGCTAGGATGCCTGGTCTCTGGGTCGGGGCTGTGCCACCCTCTCCTAGGGCCCCACTTGCCAGCTGCCACAGCCACACGTCCACGTCCTGCTGCGGGCCTTTGCTGCTGCCCTGTCCGTGGGCGATCACCTGGGGTGGGAGGTGACACATCTTTCAGGTGCTTCTGCCCCATGTGGGACGCGGACTTGGACCTGACCCAACACCAGACCTGTGTGGGCCAGGAGTGCGCCACATGACATGGCCCATCACATGTGCAGAGACCAGAACTCATGTGGACACACGACCCCAGAGGGGCCTACATCCCTTCTCTGCGAGATGTTCGGAGTCTGGCCTCAGAAGGAGAGCGGGCCTGAGGTCTCTGTCCTGCATCAGCCCACGGCCCTACAGCTCTTGTGCAGGGGCCATGTGTCTGCCGGCCCAGAGTGGGACTCCATGTTGCAGTGCAGACCGAAGCCAGGAGGAGCAGAGGTGGGTGCAGGGCCACGAGGCCAGCCCAGGGCCGGGGGACACTGCTGCTGTGTGGGTGAGGGCTCTGTGGGGTGCTCCCTGCTCTCTTAGCTTGGAGAAGCTCGGGGCCCTAGTCCCCAGGAGAAGCGGGCAGGCCCAGGTCCAGCGAGCACCCCTCCACAGTGTGACTAAACACACCTGTGCCAGAGCAGATTCTGAAGCACAGGTGAGTACCAGCCTCCGAGCAGGGCTCCCTGCCTCCCTCTCGCCCTCCTGAACCGTCCCCACACAGGGTGGCTCAGGTGGTCTTCCTGAAACGCTCCCCGCCTTCAGTGTGGGGTAACGCCCTGTGTGGCTAGGACAAACCCTCCCCCTACCCCGTCAGGACCCGGTCCTGCCTGCGGCTCTGCTGTCCACCAGTTGTGCTTATGCCCCCCCTCCCCTGCCCTGGCCATGGCCCACCTCAGCTGCTTGTAGTGCCAGGCTGTGTCCAGCCTCCAGGCCTTTGCTCATGCTTCTCCCCACTTAGAATGCCCTTTCCACTTCCCTTTCTTCCTTTTGCAAACACTTACACTAGTTTTAAAACTCAAACTGTAGAGGGCCTCCTCCAGGAAGCCTTCCTTGACTTCCCTCCCAGCCTGTGTTCCTCCTTTATCTGCCTATAGGGTTCCTGTAGGTTCCTTAACAAATAATATATCAGTCATGACAATTGTTGGTTAACTCGCCCATTTCCCTGACCAGACCTCAGTATTTGAGGCAGGCTCTCTCCTACCATGCCTGAAACAGCCTGAAACATAATAGGCTCCCCACAAACTCTGCATGAAAAAGGTCGGCTTTGTTTGGATCGCTCTGCCCTCTCCACTAAGCCCTCACCCCAAGCATCTCTCTCCCTCTGGCTTCCAAGGTCATGCCTGAAGGAAGTCTCAGGAACTCCCAGCAGGGGAGAAGCGACAGACCCTCAGGAAGTTGCCAGTGGATGGGGCAACTCCCTACTCTGAAAGCGAAGAAAGATCTCTTGGGACCAGGTGGCTGCCACAGACCCACTCGGAGCAAAGCCATTGTTCTCAGAGTTGGGGCGGAAGCAGGAAGGCCAGTGCTCATGCCACAACCTCCAGAATGTGTGTGTGTGTGTGTGTGTGTGTGTGTGTGTGTGTGTGAGAGAGAGAGAGAGAGAGAGAGAGAGAGAATGAGTTCCCAGCCCCCGCGGCTGCTAGGCGGACACCCCGAGTGACCCAGGGCTGCATTACCTGGGTCTCATAGGTGTCCCCAAACAGGCTGAGGGGTGTGCCTGCCTGCAGCTCCCCGCGGTGGCCTTCCAGCCAGGTTGTCAGGGACATGGGCTCCATGACGGATCGTGTGCTCAGAGGGAATGGCAGCTCCTTGCGCAGCTGAGCTGCACCCGTGGCGTGGCTGTGGTCAGTGTCCTCTGGGCCGGCCCCAGCCCCAGCCCCAGCCCCAGCGGGCCCACTTCCCAGGGGCCCCAGCGGTCAGTCACCAGAGCGGGCTCTGGATCCAACTCCATGACCAAGTAGCACTAGGGGGGTTACTATCTGCTGCCGTCTTGGTACTGTTAGTACTGGGCAGAATACTCAGAGACTCGCTGGTCCCTGGGCCAGGACCCTGGGAGAGGAAGGGAGAAGGAAAGGTGGTTCCCTGTAGCCTCACCAGGGATGGGCTGTCCTGTTCGGTACTGCTCAGAGCTGAAGAACCTGCGGGGACACCCAGGAGAAGAAGGGGTGGTGACGCTCTGGCTGGAGTGGTCAGTGACTCACACAGCACACTCATGGCGGTGGAGGCTCACACACGTGCATCTCCACATCTTCGCCCTCCCACCCGCGGGGCAGCCCTCTCCCTCCCCAGTGGGCTCTCCAGCCTCTGCCCCCACCCAGAGGGAGACGTTCTCCTAATTCCTGGGCATGATGGCACCAGGGCAGGAGGGGCAAGGGCTGGACTGTGGGCTCACTCTTGGATGATGGGGGCCAGCTGTGTGCCGAGGTCCTCACAATAGAACCACTTCTCAAACAAGACGTCCGCAGTGTCCTCCACGTAGTACCTGCCAGGGCAGAGCACAGGTAACCCCGCTCCGTCATGGCCGCCTTGGAGCAGCCTCTCAGGTCTTGCCTTGCCTGTGACTGGGGGGCCCTGGCCCTGCAGGGCTGGGCCACCTGCTCTTCCCATTAGTGCAAACTAGTGGTCGGTGCTTGATTGCTTAGTCCTGGCACTTCCAGAAGCATGTGGGTGCCCCCCAAGTGGAGGACTATCACTTGGACTTGCAAAGCTCTTTCTCATTCCTCAAAGCTGACCACTTACAAAGCAGCTAGAACCCTGAGGCTCAGAAAGGCTGAGCGACTTGGCAGGGATCACCCAGCCTGTAAACAGCAGAAACAGCCCAAACTCGAGTCTGCGGAGTTTAGAGAGTGTCTAATCCAAGTGTTTTTGCTTTTCCCAAAGAAGAAGTTAGATTCACCGCCAGCACCTGGATGTCTTGCCTGCCTGTGGGGCTCGAGGTCAGAGTACACAGATGCCGAAAAGCCGACATTTGGAAGACAGCACCCAGGTGAAGGGATCTTTCAGGGTCACAGTCGCCTGTGAGGACTGGAGCAAAGCCACATGCATGTACACATATCCTTCAGAAGACACTGAAGCCCACCATTGCCCAGCCCGGCCTAGTGCGCTCCTTCACTGTCCCAGGGAGCTCCTGAGAGTCTGGGCTGTGCCCAGGCCTCCGTGCCCTAGGTCACCTGGTAGCAGGATGTGTAATCCCCAGCCCAGCTCCGTCTGCCTTTCAACTCCTGCAAGAAAGAGAGCGGTCCTGCTGGTGGGAGGGATTATAGATAGCCGCTCCTTGCAACCAGCCACCTGCCACCCTAAGTTCTCTCCTGGGATGGAGCCGGCCTCCACAAAGCTTAATAACTGGACTGCAAGGCCCTCTGGGAACTGCCTTCAGAGTGGCATTTTTATGTTGAGTTCCTGGCTTTTATTAAAGGTCAAAAGCAGCCAGATGAAATCTGTTATTGAATTTGCTGTAAAAAGTTATTGAGGACACTGTCCTCTCCATCACTAAACACTCCCGATATGAACCCTTCATGAAAAAGTCCTTTTAGAATTTCAAGTCAGGCGTCTGTGTACACCAGACACAGGGCTGATGCGGTGATGCAGGAGAAGTGTATGCAGCTGGGAATGTTGTGTTTCTTTGAAAAGACTTTTAAAAAATAGTATGAGATATTCATACAATTATTATTGTTAGAGATTTTTGCTATAAGGCGTGTGTGCTCTCTGGAGAGACAGACAGGAAACAAGAAATCACCCCCCGGGGGGATGACCACAGCGCAGTCCCTTCTCTTCCATTCTCCTCCTGGGGTCTCGGGCATGTACGCACACACACCCAGTGTGATTTTGAAGCCACAGGGTCCAGGACTCCAATTATGGTCAGCCATGTGGTCCAGTGACGTAACTGCTACGCCATCTGCTGGTCCTGGAATTTGTTTTAAAAATGAAAAAACAAAACCAACCAAACAAAAAACCAGTGCATCTTTTGGTACAGTCTGGGTTCCCTTGAACTCCAGGCTACTTCTTCCTCTCAGAGGATGATCATTTTTTTTTTTTTTTGGAGAGGTTTTTGCTATAGGGTGCGTGTGCTTGCCAGAAAGACAGAGAGAGACAGAGAGACAGAAAGTGAGAAATCTCCCCCCAGGGGGGATGGCCACGCTGCAATCCCTTCTCCTCCACTCTCCTGTCAGGATCTTGGGCACGCACGCACACACGCCCGGCATGAATTTAAGCCACCGGGTCCAGAACTTAAACCGCAGTCGACTACATGGGAGTTCAACGATGTAGCCATTACGCTATCTGCTGGTCCCATGGGATAATTGAATGACTGATCAGAACCAAATGGCACCACAGCCATGGAATCAGAGTATCTGTAGCCGGTCTGAGGTCTTTCCCTCTGTGTCGTCAATTCCCACTTCTCTGCGCTGCCCTGGCCCTAACTTCAGATTCCTCTCGAATATCAGATCTAGCAAGTTAAACCCTAGCAAAGTAGCTCCCCTGGGACCAGTTTATTGATTTTTTTAAGAAGTTTTTGCCTTAGGGTGTGTGTGTACTCACCAGAGAGAGAGAGAGAGAAAGAGACAGAGACAAAGACAATGAGAGGGAAAGTGAGAAGTCACTCCCCAGGGGGTATGGCCACGTAGTAATCCCTTCTTCTCCATTCTCCTCCTGGGATCTTGGGCACGTCCGCACACACACTCGTCCTGTATGACTTTCAAGCCACCAGGCCCAGGACTCGAACCGCAGCCAGACATGTGGGAGTCCAGCAACGTAATCACTACATCATCTGCTGGCCCAGGACCAGTTTTCTTAATCTATACAGTATGGATAATAATAGTACCTACCTCACAGGATTACCAGAAGAATTAAGTGGATAAAACAAAGCCCTGAGTCAGGGCCTGGCACGTAGCACCTGCTACCCAGACGTTGGTGCTGGTGCTGAATGAGCTGGGGTAGAGGAACTAGCAGAGGAAGCCCCCGAGACTAAATGCTGGGGAGAAGCAACAGTGTTCCTGGCTGCGCTGGGGTAGGTGGGTGCAGCTTCGGCATCCCTGCACCCCTTTCTGCATCCCACCCCTTCCAGTGGGCCATGAAGGAAGCACAGGTTCTGACTCCAGAAGCCGTTGGCTAAGTGCACTCTCAGGGAGTCCCAGAGACCACTCCCTCCACAGTCAACTCCCTGCAAAGCCCTCCCACTCTCTCAGTGGCCAGGCAGTGCTTTCTCCAGTCTCCCTAGATCCTTTCTGCCGCACATGGAGCCACACCCCTCCACTTGCCTTCTCTCCACGGCAGACCCGGACAGCATGCACCTACCTGAGCCCATCTAGTTCCGATTTCAGCCGCCTCCGCTCAACCACCAGCCCCACCGTGCTGGCAAACCTCTGCGGTGAGTGGGGCACCCTGGCAGGCAGGAGGAAAATCTGCAGGAGTGATGACAAGGTACCTGACCAGGCCGTGAGCCCTCATGGAACCCTCAGTGCCCCCCAGCACCCAAGGCTTCCCAAAAGCTGGGGGAAATGTTGGGCTGTGCTGAGAGCAGGCTAGCTTGGGGGGTGGGGTGCCCAAGGACAGGGCAAGCAGTAGAGGGCAGGTCCGGGACACGTGGCAGGGCGGGCTCCAGTCTGGCAGCCTTTTGCCTCCCGCCCCCAAACTCCAGCCTCACCTCTCCTTGCCGAATGACCACATCCCGGTGTTTCCCGTGCTCCAGGATGCGGAGGACCATGTCTCCCTCCAGCTGGTAAAACACCTGTGGGACAGCAAAGAGGCTTGAGCCCTCCCATGCTCACTTCCAGGTCCGTGGCCACTGCCCAGGCCCTGGGTTTTTGTTGTTAGAGAGATTTTTGCTATAAAGGTGCATGTGCTCACCAGAGAGACAGAGAGAAAGTAAGAAATCACCCCCAGGAGGATGGCCACACCGCAACCCCTTTCCTTCCATTCTCCTCTCGGGATTGTGGACACGCATGCACACGTGCCCCTGGTGTGAGTTTCAAGCAGCCAGGTCTGGGATTTGAACAGCGGTCGGCCATGTGGGAGCAGGTGACGGTGGCTAAGGCACAGGCACTGAGTTTTGATCAGGAAAATCAGTCACCACTGTCCCGAGGCCCTGTCTCCCCGATGCATGACACAGACAAGAGTGCTGCGGACACACGGAGACCGTATCTCGAGCACACAGTTGAGGTCAAAGGACTCAGGGTGTCGCCGCAGTGGCGGGAGGCTGGAATTGACACGCACAGATGAAGTTAGTGGCCAGGCCAGAGAAGAGGACCGTCCATGTGCCGTGTGGCCGGGCTGCACAGAGCACTTCTGTAGACATTCTCAGAAATCTTTTCAACTTCCAGAGGTGGCCTTTTTGTTTTTTGTTATAGGGCGTATGCACTGGAGAGAGAGGGAACATGAGAAAGCATCACCCCCGGGGGTGATGGCCACGCTGCAATCCCTTCTCCTCCGTACTCCCCTGGGGATTTTGGGCACACTCATATGCCTGGCATATTTTTTAAGCCAGTAGGTCCAGGTCGTGGACCATGCAGTCAGCCATGTGGGGTCCAGTGCCTCGACCTCCACACCACCTGCTGGCCCCCCAAAGGTGTTATTAGCCCCATCCTGTGAAAAAGACAAAAAAGAGATCTGAGGCTCAGAGAGGAGAGCAACTTGCCCAGGGACACACAGTCAGTTAGTCCCGCAGCCGAGGTGAACCTGAGCGTGCTAGGCCCTGGGACCTGTGTTGGTTCCTCTGGCTGGTGACACCCTGGTGTGGGGTGGGCTGTGGACTCAGCAGGTGTAAATGGTGGTCTCGGGGATGCTGGCAGCCCAGGGGGCCAGGCTGGGGTCCTGGGGGCCAGGAGCATACCCCTCCTGCTCTCTCACGGTTTGGGGTGGGGTCCTGCATTGTTCCTGTGCCAGCGGAAGTCTCTGATTACTGGAGTTCACCCATGGAGATGGGAGGAGGAGGTGCAGCGGGTTTCCTTCCACTGGTCACACATTGCAGGCTGTTAAAAACCGCAGACAAATACTTAAAGGGGTGTTATTAATAAGAATAATATTGATTATTATCATGTAAAGAATTAGAGTAGAGGGTCTCATGACAGCATCTTCCAAGAACAGTCAAGCTGAGCTCAAGGACGCTAAAGACGTGCAGCTCTGCGCGCAGTAGGCTGGCTTCTTATGGTGAGCGGTTCAAACCCAGCTTCCCGGGTCAGCCTACCTCCTGGCCCTCAGCTCTGCCAGGGCACTGGAACCTCCTAGTCAGTTCAGTTAGGCCTCTGCCTCGGTTTTCTCATCTATAAAATGACGGCATCTACTCAGGACATGGCTGTGCAGACCGCCCAGGTACACAAGGCACCCCATGCATAGTAAGCACTCAGTAAACCTCTAGCTACGAATACCAGGAATGGCAGGGGTTGCAAAAGTAATGCTAATAACAGGAATAGGGGATGGGGTCGGCAGGTGGTGTGGTGGTTAAGGGTGCTGGACTCCCACATGGCCAACTGCAGTTCAAGTCTCGGACCTGGCAGCTTGCTTTCTCACTTTCTCTCTCTCTTACTCTGTCCCTCTCTGGTCAAATTAAAATAAATAAAGTTAAATAAAATAATGCTAAAATTGTTTAAGAGAAAAAAAAATGACAAAAGAATGTGAACAATTGGTTAAAAGAAAATTAGTTAAAAGAAAGAAAACAGTAATAGGGGAATGTGGACAGTTGATGGTAAATTCAAAACATGGAGCATTATGCAGCCTTTAAAAAATATGTCTGAGTAACTTGATAAAATAGAAAATGCGAAAGTTAGGTTAAAGCGATATTCACAACTATGTACCCGGCAGGACTCTAACTACGTGGCGACAACATGAAGGAGGGGACACGTTCATTCATGGTGGCTGCCTCGTGTGGTGAGATTGGGAATGAGGTAAACATATTCTTTCTCTTTCTGTGTTTTCCACAATGAACAATATTTACTTTCAGTAGTAAAGTCAGCCCACATTTGGGCCAGCCGGTGGCATGAAGGTTAAGGTGCTGGATCCCACATGGCCAGCTCCGCGGTTTGAATCCTAGATTTGCTGGCTTGGAAAACACACTGGGCCCATGTGCGTGGGTGCCCCAAATCCCGAGACGAGAATGGAGGAGAAAGGATTGCAGCGTGGCCATCCCTCCTGGAGGGTAATTTTTCACTTTCCATCTTTTCTCTCTCTTTCACTCTCTCTCTCTCTCTCTCTCTCTATCTCTATCTCTCTCTGGCGAATGCACACACTTACAGCAAATTTATAAAAGAAACCAAAACAACCTACATTTGTTATTTAATACATATAATAACCCTACCAGGTTCCCTGTAAAGAGACATCCAGCAGGTCCCGTCCCCTCCCCCATGCTGTGCGTGTGCGTGCGTGTGTGTGTGTGAGTTTCTCTCTTTCTCTATGTAGGAGAGGAGAGTAGGGGCCCATAGAGCTCTGGAAAGGGGGCCACAGTCCTTGACCCTACAAATATTAGAGGAAATTAGGAGGGGGCGGGTCTGGAGTGACTGTCTGGGCCACATGCAAACCCTTCCCAGGCAGGCTACAAGGGATTAGCAGCCACCAAGCAAAACCAAGGAAAGTGGCAGCGTTTTCCTGTCTTGTCTGCTGCCCAGAGGCCTTCCCTGTGATGAGAGGCCAGCCTGGCCTGGAGCATGGGGATAGGTCACTGAACTGCAGAAAATCCCCAACAGCCAAGGGCAATCCAAAAGGAATTATGCTCAGGCTAGAAGTGATGATGTTTGGGGCCTGGGGCTAGCTAGGAGATGAGCTGGCCTACTCAGGCAGAATCAGTGAAGCTGGCGTGGGGATAAAAAGCCGGAATCCTGGCCTCCCATGGACAGGCAGAGAGGGGGTGAGGTGCAGGGGGCCAACCTATTAAGCACACTGCGCCAGTTCTGCACACGCCCACTCTGCACACACTGAATCCCTCTGCCAGGCTGGGGCCATTATCCCATGTGCTACAGGAAATGGGTTCAGAGAGGGCACTTAAGGTGCCCTGTCCAAGATCACATGGTTAGTGAGAGGCAGATACTCTGTCCAGTTTCCTCTGCCTCCCAGCCAGGAGGCAGGGAGCTGGGGCACCTGGCAGCTGTTGCAGAGGCCAGAGCTCAGTGAGGAGGAACAACGAGTAAAACGTGTGATTCAAACCCACATCTGAGTGACCCCTCTTTCCTCACTTTTTGGGAGAAGCCTAGAGTCTCCCCAGGTTCCAGCTGGGTGAGGACTGGCAGGGGCAGGGAGGGTGCAGACCTTCAGCCCCAAAGTCCCCAGGGCCTGGGCCAAGGGCAGGTCCTACACCCCCACAACTTCCTCCCCAACCTCCTGCAGGGTAGAATCATCCTGTCACAAACCCACCTCCAGCCAAATTCCTCCCAGCCACCTGAGTGTCCCTCCACAGTGAGGACAGCTCTGCGGGCCAGCCCTCCTCATCTCCAGGACACCAGCTGGGACAGGACATGGCTGGCGCACCCCCTCAGGGGACACCCTGAGCAGCTTGGTGTGATCATGGACTGGGTGTGGGCAGAGGTGGCAGGGGCAGGAAGGGAAGGAGACAGAAGTAGATTCTGGGAGCAGGGCTAACGGGAGGGAAGATCCGGGAAGATCGGGCTGACGAGACAGCCAACCATGCCTCTTCCACCACCGAGGAGGTGTGTGTGGAGAGGGGTGGTGGGGAGGGGTGGAGGAGGGGCGGGCTGGCTCTGCTCAGTGCCTTTGCTCCCCCGGCCATCTGCCTCCCTCTGCCTGTGCTGTCCGGGAGCACCCATGCGCAGTGAGTAGGTGCTGAACCAACCAAGTGCCAGCAGTGGGGTAGAGGCTGGCAGCCAAGCTGGGCTCTGGACCTCAAGCCCCTGGAAGCAGCCCCTCACCAGCTGACGAGGGGGGATGGGTGGGGAGTCCTATACTGGCCTTTTCTGATGACAGGGACCCTGGTGTCTGTGCTTCTCCTTAATGAGACCCATCTTTCTCTTTTCATTTTACTTTTTTTTTTTTTTTTTAACTTTTGGGCAGAGGAAGTAGAGAAAACAGTTCAGAAGTCAAGGTACAAAAGGTATTCAGTGAAATTCCTTCTCACGTAGCTCCTGGTAACTGAAGTGTCTCTAGATAAGAAGGGGCCACCAGGGCCAACCCCTCCCCCAGCTCTGGGCCCCCTACCCATGCCTGCTCCTCAGCCCCTTGTTCCTCCTCCTCCCTCACCCCTCCCCGGCCCTCCCACCCCACTTTGTCCCTGGACTTGCCCCGGCTGCAGCAGAGGAAACTGCCCAGAATCTGGCTCATGGGATAGAGGGGTGCACCGAGGTCCCCTCAGCACTCGCTCAGGTCTCATTGTGAAAGCCAATGGTGTATGTTCAGGTTTGGGGGCAGGGGACCGGGAGATCCCGCCTGGAACATGGATGTGGGTGCCCCTGTGCCCGCAGGGGTAGGACTCCCCCGAAGGAGTGCCTGGGCCACTCCCTGGGATGGGCTGTCAGGAGCCACTGTGCGCCCGCCGACTCTGAGGCAGCAGGTTTGTCCTGGGGTTTCAGCTGTGCCCCTTCACCTGTCAGCCACAGTTCACCCCTCTCTGATCCTCCCCACAGGGGTAGCCCCCAGGGCAGGGGCAGTCCCAGCCTACCTCCTCGCCCTCCTCGATGTGATAGTCCTTCCTGATGTTGGGGCCCCCGACGAACATGACTTTGAGCTGCTCCCGGTGCCTGCAGTGGCCAAGTGGGGAGAGGTCCTCAGTCAGCTTCTGGGACCAAGGAGAGGAGGGTGCAGGCCTCCTCCCCCCCCCCCCCGTCCCCTCTCCACTCTCATCCAGAACGTGTGCCCACACATCTGAACGTGTGCCCGCGATTGTGTGTGGCTGTCCCTCTGTGAGCACCCCCACTTCCTCTGATTCAACAAGGTGGGGGATCTGTGGCTTCATCTCTCAGGACCCCCGAGTGTGCTCAAGACCTGTTACAAAGGAGCAAGGTGCCCCACTTCCCGGTCTGCAGGCTGCCAGGCCTGGCTCCTGGACTCTGTGGTCTGTGACACTGAGCAGGGGCTTCAGGTAGCAGTGTCAAGTCAGTGTGGCTGATGAAAAACCTCGGTTCCGGGGCCAGCAGGTTAAGGCAGCTGGATCCCACGTGGCCACCTGTTTCTGTCCTGGACCTGGCGGCTTGAGAAATACGCTGGCACGTGTGCGTGCATGCCCCAAGTCCCGAGATAAGAATGGAAGAGAAAGGATTGTGGTGCAGCCACCTTCCCTGAGGGGAGAGTGTTTTCTCATTTTCCTTCTCTGTCTCTGTGAGCACAGAAACCCTGCAGCAAAAAAACCCCTAAGAAACAAAACAAAACAAAAACCCAAATCCAAGCTCTAGGAGCCAGCCTCTGCAGGTCAAATCTGGCTCTACCACTGACCTTGGGCATGTTATTTAACCTCTCTGGGTCTCAGCTTCTTCATCCATAAAATGGAGAGACAGTCCTCACTTCATAGAGGTTCAGTGAATTCCACGAATTAACGTGGAAAAGCTCTCGGAGCGGTGCCTGGCATGTAGCAGGCACTGTTTACGTGGTAAGTAAACCTAGCACAGCCCTCTTGTTCTACAGCTGACTTCATGCACTCACGGAGGTCCCCTCACCAGAGCGCAGGCACTGGGGCTGGCAGCAGTGGGAGGGGCCTGGGTGGTGCTCAGGGTCTGCAGGGCCAAGGGCTTTCCCAGGGGAGGGTGAGGCATGGGGGTGGCAGGCACCACCTGTGCAGTCACTGCAGGCTCCAGGCTGCCTCTATGGAGGGGGGGAGGTTGGGAGGTCCTGAGACCTCAATCCCACACTGGGGCCAGAAGGGGCATGGTGGTTAGGGGCACTGGACTCCCACGTGGCCGACCGTAGTTTGAGTCCCCGACCTGGTGGCCTGCTTTCTCATTTTCCCTCTCTCTCTCGCTCACTCGCTTGCTCACTCTGTCCCTCTCAAATTAAAATAAAGTTAAATAAAGTAATTTAAAAACAACAACAACAAAACACAAAACCCAGACTGATAAGTCCTTGCTGAGTGTCCTGCCCTGTGGGCTGGTTTCCACTCAGGGGAGGTGTGGGGACAGCACAGAAGATGTGACCACTTTCTTTTCCCTCCCCTTTCACGCACACATCCCTCCCTGATGTCTGAGGAGATGCGGGGGTGGGGGTGGGGTGGAGGGTGGGGGGGGGTGGGGGGTGGGGGGGGGGTGGGGGGAGGGGCTTCCAGGCATGAGGGTGAGGGAGTGGAGGGGAGAGCTGGGTACCGAGGTCCTGAGACTGAAGCACTGGGGGAGGTCTTGGGAGTGATGGGAGAGACGGCGGGGGGGGGGGGGGGGGGGGGCAGTCGAGGAGCTCATTTTGGCCATAGGCGTGCCAGAGAGCCTCGAAAAGATTTTTCTTCTTTTCCTTTTTTAAAAATTTGCTATAGCGTGCATACCTTGTTAGAGAGAGGGAGAGGGGTAAAGGGAGAAATTGTCACCTGGAGGCACAGCACCCCACAATCCCTTCTCCATTCTCCTCTCATGATGTGCAGGCACGCACGCACACGAGCCTGGTGGGTTTTTCAAACAGCTGAGTTCAGGACTTGAAATGCATGGTTGGCCATGTGGGATCCAGCTGCCTTAGCCACGCTGGCTGGCCCAAGGTTTTTTTTCTTTTAAAATCAACTTTTTAGGGGACCAGCGGATGGCGTAATAGTTGTTACGTTGTTGTACTCCCACACAGTCCACCACGGGATCGAGTCCCAGACCTGGTAGCTTAAACTCATGCTGGATGCATATGCGTGTGTGCCCCAAATCCCAAAAGGAGAATGGAGGAAAAGGAATTGCAGTGTGGCCAGCCCCCCCGGAGGGGTGATTTCTAGCTTTCTGTGTCTCTGTTTCTGTCTCTCCAGCAAGCACACATGCTTTATAGCAAAAATCTCTTTCTCTTTCTAAAATAAATAAATGTAAATAAAATAAACTTTTCTGAGCTATAAGTTAGGTCCATATAGAAAGTTCTTGAAATATTTCAGCCCATGAGTCACAAAACCTAAGCCAGATCCTGTCCTTCCTCTTCTCAAAACCTTCCAGCAGCTTCTCATCTCACTGCAGGGGTTATAGGTTGAACCCCGACCCCCACCCCAGCCCGTTCATTTGTTGAAGTCCACACGCCAGGAGAGCAGAATGTGACCTTTGGGAAGAGGATCTTGTAGATGTGATTGAGTGTGGACGAGGTCACACCACAGGACAGTGGGCCCTGATCCAAGATGACCGATGTCTGTATAGAGAGGGGGAATTTGGACACGGACACAGAAAGGGAGAATGCCACGTGAAGGTGAAGGTGGAGATCGGCGTGGTGCACAGAAGCCCAGGAACACCAGTGACACAGCCTACTGCCAGCAGGCAGGGCACCGGCTCGGGACAGATTCCACTGCTCGGTCCCAGCAAACAAATACAGGGGTCAAGCCACAGTTCTGACCCTGACCGTGGGCCGCCGGTCTGCCTGCCGCCTGCCTCCCCCAGAATGTCAGCCCCATAACTGACCGAGGCAGTTTCCGGCTGTGTTTCCAGGGTGCAGGACAGCCTGGCATGTAGTCGGCGCTCAGTGAACATCGGAGATGAAGAAAGGATGCCTGCGCCTGTGATTGTATTGGGAGCCTGGGAACAGGGTAGCCAGTACTACCCAGGCTGGGGGTGACAAGGGTGGAACCAGGCAGTGACTGTGGGGCAGGAGAACAAATGGATGTGAGACTGTGGACAGGGATGAGTGGAAGAAAGAGGTAAAGATGACAAAGCTTGGCGTTGGGGGTGACAACAGTGGTAGGAGAGAAGAAGTTTTGGGGAGATGTTGACCGTGAGCCAGTGACCAGGAGCGTATGCGAACTTTGAAGTCGAGCTGTTCCGAGGGTGTGAGTCTGTAGCGCCCCCACTCACTAGCTCCATGACACTGTAAACTTATTAAAACCCCACCCCATGGGGCTACTGCAAGAATAAAAACAGTTGATGTAAAAACACTTAGCGTGGACTCTGACCTGTGCGCGTGCGTGACTGCAGCTTTCTGGTTGGCAGTGTCACCCCACTGGACATGTCCTGTGACATGGCAAGTGCTGGGATGTGAGCCTGGTTCTGGGGAGCATGCCAGGTCCAGCCTTGGGGCTGGGGGGTGGGGGTGATGGGGCCTCAGGGAGGGCCTGAAAGGGCTGCTGGAGAAGGAGGGCCTGTCAGGGCAGTCCTACAGGGTGCTGCAGGCAGAGGCGGCCGAGGCAGGCCTGGTGTGACAACTTGTGAGTGTGTATGCCTGCGAAGAAACCGCATGCCCAAGTCCTCCAAGGAGTTGGCCTCTGACTTCACCCCTCGCCTGCAGCTTCCTGGCCAAGGTGCTCCAGCTGCCCCCAGACCAGGTTCCACTGCACTTCTGGGGCCTGATAACCATGCTCCCCAAATTCTTGGGTTTTCCCAAAGTGCACGGAAGTCCTTTGGGGTTGGACGGCTGTTCCCCAGCCTCACCTTCCAGTCTCTTACAGCCTCAGAGCCTCCCCAGCCACCCTCGAAATCAAGGCCACAGTGTCTACTGCAGAGTCACAAAAAGAGGAAGAGACCGAGAGTGTGGAACCCGGAACCGGCGGTCCTCATCCTGCCTGAAGGCACCGAGAGAATGACCGTCCCCCCGGCAGGCTGGTCAAGAACTTGGAGCTGGAGGTGAGGGTCCAGGTGCAAGAGCTAGTGCAGGAGTACCTGAGGGCAGAGGGCGCTGGTGTTGGGGTGCCCAGGACTCACATGAGCTTGTTGCATACGGGGGGCAGGAAGGAGGCCCGGTTCTCCTCCACCCACGTCTTCACTTTCACAGGGCGCTCCATGGCCCCTCCGGGAGCGTCTTTTTGCAACCGCAACCTCAGCCGCGTCCTCGGCGGAGGCCGGCCGATCCTTCGCAGGGGCGCGGCTCCACCCAGCAGCCCATTGGCCACCTCATTAATTAGCATCCCCGGGGCAATGGGCGGAACAACCCGGCGACCCAGCGATGGCGAGTTTGGGGCCGGCCCTGTGGCGACTCGCCGACTTTGGTCGGATCCTGCCGGCCCTTAGTGCCTGCCCTTGCGAGCGCCGTGGCCTCGGCTCCTGCTGCGGAAAGCTAGTGGCCAGCCCAGCGCACCGTGCTTCTCCGCAGGCCGGAGCTCACACCCCGCCGGCACCTGAGGAACTCATTAGCATCCTGGGGTCGTCCCCTTCCCACTGCCCTGCCGGGCACAGCCGCGCGGGAGGTGGGAACCTGTTCCAGACGTTCCTGGTCACATGTCCCCATATTTCCGTCTGGACCCCAGGGAAGCCCCAGAGAAATACTGCAGAGGGGGGAAAGCCGGTTTGGAATCCAGTCTGCTTGAGTACATGGTGCTGCACTGGATTTAAGCCTCAGTTTGTACGTCTGGAAAATGGGAATGACCGTCCAGCCACCCTGGGCTGAGATTTGCAAAGAAAGAAAAGCTGTCCAGCAGCTGCCACAGGGGAAGATTAATGAGGGTTTCCTGCACTCTCTCCAGACGAAGCTGAGCCGGGTGCCCAGGCTGAGTGATGATGGCAGGGATGACGGCAGGGCTCAGCTCTGCCTCGGCTCCACGAGAGAAGCCCCTGCAGGCGCAGTGCTGCAGGACAGCCCGCACTGCACAAGCTCCGGGGCCCCAGGCTTGAGCGTGCAGCCCTCTCCCTGCAGAGGACACTGCCCTTGGTGTCGGTGTTGTAGTGGGCACCACTCAGTTCTGAGCTCACCCGTCTTAGGGACACCCTCGTCACACAGTATTAAATGAGATGGAGTCCTTGGTGGAGCCCCCAGAAATCTCGGTCCTGGTGGAGTGGGCAGAAGAAGCTTGCTAATCGCTCCAGCCGTGTGTAAGAGGCTCCGACACCATTACCCTCCGGCAGGGGCCACCTAGGCCTGGGTGTGCAGGTGTGGAGAAGAAACTCCTGGGGGTGGAGGAGGGGAGTGCAATCAGACACCTGCTTTCCTGTCTTTCTTCAGGACTCCGGATTCTTGGGAAAACGGACAGCGAAGTGGGGGTGGTGGCAGGCAAAAAGAACGAATGGCTCAGGCCTCTGACACCAGAATCCAGGCTATAGGGGTTAAGAAATTCTGAAGTCCTCCAATTCCTGTCCTCCCAGCCCATCTTGTCCCCTCGCTGCTGCCTGGGATGGGCTGGGTTTCTCAGCATCTCAGACACAGGAACTCCCCTGATCCAAGTCAAAACCCAGACAGGTAAGAAACAGGATTTCCACCCACCATGTCTACAAGGCTCCTCTTTTCTCTCTGCCATCCTTCTTTTTTCACGTATTTGTTCCATGGACACAAAAAGAGAGACAGCACCCCCAGCAGAGTCCCTCCCCTGCAATCCATCCACCATCTCAGCGAGTCCTGATCATGAGCACACCTGCAGGTGCCTGGCTACTCAGGAAGGGCTCCAGGATTAGAACCCAAAAGTTCCCACGGGGTCAGCCAGAGCAGCACGGCTTCCAGCAGCACCACCGCTGAAGTCCTGCCACCTCTGCTTTTCCTCTTCAGTTTTCAGCTAGCTATTTACCTGGAACATTTTAGCTGAACGTTCTACGATAGTGCTTGGCACCTGTTTAACTGGAGCCACTTGCTTTATTCTTCTTATCTACATGTAATCAGAGGAGACGGCGAACAATGGGACACAAAACACCAAGGACCTGTGATGTGTTAGGTTAGATCGGATGTTTGTTAAACGGACTCAATGCCGAAATCCTCCACTGGTTCTTGCGATAGGGTGGGTGCCACCACGCCCCAGATGTTTGTTAAATGGAGAGGTGGGTGGGTAGGTGGATGAAGGCAAGAAGGAATTCATACTAAAAGGAAAAATATTAAATTCAGCTCAACAGATGTTCTGTTACATGGTATAGAGGAAAGAATGATAGTTACCCTGTATTTGAATCCATTGAACAAGTAATATGAATAATTGAGACCGGTAGAGTTGGGGGGGGGGGTGTTCTGAGTTACCCCGATTAATCCTACGTACAGGCTAACTGACTGCTGCGTAGTCACTGTCAAACACCGAGCCATGCAGGTAAAACACCATGCCAGTCTACTCAGTTGGCAAGCCTCTTCGCTCAGGGGTTGAGCACCATTGGACCCCCGTGTTCAGAAAACCAGCAGTTCTCAGTTGATCTGAGCGTTCCAGCACTGCTCAGTCAGACCATGTGGAATCCTGCAGGTGGAACCCTTTTAGTCTTTGGACCTTCCCTGCTGCCAGAAGTCACCTCTCCATGGACTCAGATGCAAGCGTCTGTCCTGGATCAGGGTGCATTAGGGTTTATCCTGTTCACTGGTCTCATTTTGGCCTCCCTTAGATGATGTTTGTCTGCCCAGGCCACTGAGGCCAGTAGATGCTTCTGGGCTTTGCTGGACTTGGCTGGCAAAAACTTTGATCCTTCGATAGCCTGAATTAGTCTCTCTGCCCAGTCCCTTTACCGGATGCCTTGGTATGTCTGTCTTCTGCCACCGGGTCCAGGACTCACACTGCTGAGCTGGCCGAGTGGGATCCAACTGCCTTAACCACCATGATACCCGGCTCACCCCTTATACTTTGAATTTTGCTTTATATTGAATCCATGTTAGATGAGAAAAGAATTATGACTGTTTTATCTTCTTGTGTTTTATCTCTAAGATACACACACACACACACACACACACACGAATTATTTATTTAATTTTATTTATCATTATTATTATTACTTTTAAAAAATTACTACAGGGCATGTGTGCTCACCAGAGAGAGGCAGGGAGACAGAGACAGAGAGAGACAGAGAGAGAGAGAGAGAGAGAAAGTGAGAAAGCAAGCCGTCAGGTCCAGGACTTGAGCCACGGTCAGCCATATATGGTAACTACCATATAGTGAGGAACTCACTATATATATATATATATATATATATATATATATATATAGAGAGAGAGAGAGAGAGAGAGAGAGAGAGAGAGAGAGGAACTCCTCACTACCATACTACCTGCTAGGCCCAATATTTTTTCTTTTTACCTTGCCAGAGGGCACCTGTGCTGCTCTGGTGAAGAGAGAGAGGGAATGTGAGAAAGCACTCCTTATGGGAAATGGTCACATCGCAATCCCTTCTCCTCCACTCTCCCGCCTTTCAGGATTTGGGGCACACACACACACACACACACACACACACGTGCCTGGCATGTTTCTCAAGCCACCAGGTCTGAGACTCGAATCATGCAGTCTGCCATGTGAGATTGACTGTTTTAACCACCAGGCCACAGAACCAGCCTCCCCACAAAACATTTTTCTTATCTATTCTATTATCAACTTGTAGAATTCTTTTAATGATTGTTGGAGTGTTTAGGTCTCTCCAGGTGATTTAACTGCCCCCATCTCCCTTTGTTCTGCGCTCTGGGAAGTTCTTCTGCCTAAACTTCCAGGTTACTGTGTTTCTGTTTAGTTGATTTATTCTCCTGTTTAGCTCGTCTAATGAGTTTTAAATTTCAGTGGGCTCATATTTGTACGTAGGCCCTAATTCATTCTTTCCCACAAATGGCTGCCTGCATCTCATGGGTGTGATATACGCCCTTATAGCTGCAAAAAAAAAAAAAAAAAAAAAAAAAGATTAATTGTAGATGGTGAGCTTCAGGGACAAGGTGGTGGCACAGTGGTAACACAGCTGTGTCCTGTGTAATGCCAAGCTCTTTTTGCCAGTTACTATCCTTCTGTTCCGAAGTCCCCTTCCACGCTCTGCATTGTGACACTGGGACTGGGGTTCTGCAAACTGTGTATGCTTTCCGGCTGGTTCTCTGTCAGGCTCTCCAAAGGAGGCAACAGAAGGATTCTGCGAGGGTGGAGGAGGACAGCACTTGCTCTTTTCTGGTGCTTTCTGCCTGCCCCCCTCTGCCTGTGGTTCCTGGGTTTGTCACCCCAGTTTCTTCCCTTAGCAGTTTCTAAATCCACTGTACAGCTTTCCCAGTGCTTTCAGAGTCAGCTTCGAAGTGACCCTGTCAGGGATACCAGTGCAGATGCTGGTGCCTGGCTCGGAGGTCTGAGACCCAGCTCTGCAGGGCCTTCCTCCAGCTTCTAAGTATTGGTGACTCATCCACTTCCTTTGTCCCCTCAGCCGTAAGGGTGGCAGCTGCTTCTTGCAGTTGCTACTTACGTGATGCCCCATCTTCCTTTTTTTGACTTTTTAATGACCTAGTTAACAATGGTTAGCCTAGGTAACAGTTCTCTGTATTCATTCTATCTGTTACGTAACTGACATGGTTTCTGTCTTCTGATGATACAGCTTTATAAACTTACTTCTCTGAATCAGTGGATTTGCTTACGGTTGAGATTTTTATCCTGGGAGGTTTACGCTAAGATCAGGGCAGCAAGTAATAGAACTGGTTGGTCCTTCAACACACCGCCTCCTTGACGAGATCGGAGTTAGCTGTTGGTGTTGGGTTGGACCCTGCTAAGACCTTGCTGGACAGGGCAGGACAGGGCAGAGCAGCTGGGAAGCCCCTCATCCTACTGTGGCCAGTGTCAACTCTTCAGGGCTCTGCAAATAGAACAGAAAGTTGATGTCCCTCATACCTCACAGATGGAAGGTCCTGTAGGAGACCTTGGCAGCTCTGTGCTGAGCTTCTAGTTCAGCTGATGGATCTGCTGCATTTCAACTGTCTCCTGCTCCAGGCCGGTGGGCTCTCCCTGCCTCTCTTTCCTCCCCACTTCTTCTTTTTTTAAATTATTATTTTATTGAACTTTATTTTATTTTTTAATTTATTTTAATTTGACCAGAGAGAGACAGAGTGAGAGAGAAGAGGGGGAGTGAGAAAGCAAGCCACCAGGTCCAGGATTCGAACCATGGTCAGCCATGTGGGAATCCAGCACCCTTAACCACCATGCCACCTGCCGGCCCCACCTCCCCACTTTTTCTCAGGGAGACACTCTATATTCACTGATTGCCCCTTCCCCTCTTGACCAGGGGCCCATAAATGCTACCTCCCTAACTCTGTTAGCTGCCACCCCCTCCAATGCCAATGGCATGGGGCATTTCTCTCATTCTTCCTGACGTAGACCTGTGTGCCTTGGATGGGAGCAGATAAGTGCAGCCTTATGAATCCAGGGGCCTGTGGGCAGTGGCTGAGCTTGGCATTTCTGGTAGCCCAGGTGTCATGGAGAAATTCAGACCTGCTTCCTACATAAAAGAAAACAGAGGGGTCAGCCCGTGGTGTGGGGTTAAGGAAGCTGGAGCCCACATGGCCTACTGTGCAGTTCGAGTCCCAGACCTGGTGGCTTAAAAAACACACCCTGCCTAAAAATCCTAAAAGAAGAAATAGAAGAGAAGGGATTGTATAGTGATCTTTTCTCATGGGAGGGTGCTGTTCCACTTTCCCTCTCTCTGGTGAGTACACTCACCCTTTGGCAAATTAAAAAAGAAAAGAGAGGGCCAGCAGGCGGTGGTTAAGGAGCTAGACTCTTCCATGGCTGACAACTGTTTGAGTCCCAGACCTGGTGAGTTGCTTTCTCATTTTTTTCTCTCTGTCTCTCTCTGGTGAGTGTATGTGCCCTATTGCAAATTAAATAATAATAATAAATAAAATAATTTTAGAAAACTTTTTAAAAAAGAAAATGCAGATGCCAAAATAAGAATGCATTTAAAACAAAGGAAACTGAGAAAATCAATGACTAGGTTAAAATAGTAAATTTTATATTATGTGTAATTTAACAGAAAAAAAGAATGCTAAAAAATGAAACTATAAATAAAGCCTATGTTATGACCCAATAATTCTACTCCTGTATTTGCCCAAGAGAAATAAAAACAAAAAAGCCTTGTACAGAAGCTCTTGGCAGCTTTATTCATAATAGCCCCAGACAGGAAATCACCCGCAAGTCCATCAGTAAGCCCGCTGCGGTGTAGAGGCATAATGGGATATTACCAAAATGAACTGTAGGTCATTTTATTCCAGTTCCTTGTCTTTCTTCAGCCCCACAACGGAGGCTTTTCTATTCACTCTCAAATTTTAACCTATGGACTGAGACTCAAGAGATACCTGCTTTCCTGTTAGGACTCTTCCTTCCTCCTCTCAAAGAGAAGTCCCCGTCATCATCCATACTGTGGCTTCTATGACCTGCCCTCCTGTATCTGGTCCATTAAGTTGAGGGTCAACCATCGCCAGGACTGATGGAGGAGCCGTCCCCTTGCCCCAGCAGGAGGGAATCTAGGCATTGCAGTGCCCCAGCAGGCCTGGCCCTGGTGTTCATCTCTCCGGTGGTCACAGCTCGATCTCTTTCCCATATTTCAAGTTAGGATGTTGTAGCCACCATCCCCGGAGGCTCTGGGAGCTCAGATCAGTCCTCTCCTGAGGGTAACTCCAGAAGGGCCCACTTCTCAGTGCCAGGCCTTGCCACTTGTCTCTTTCTCCAGGTGGCAAAACAGTCTGTTCTGCATAGTGTAAAGGCCATGGGCTCGTTAGTGACAGGATCCACCTTCGAATCCCAGCTCTACAATTAGGTAAGCTATACAACTTCACTGTGCCTCGATGTTCTCCTCTGTAAAAGGAAATAATGTACTTACTTCATGTCACGAGGATTTCATTAGTTAATAAGATTGTTATGAGGACTGTGTGAGGATTTAATGAATAAGCTGCAAAATTCCTGAACCATCACCTAGCACGTGGTAAGCACAATATGTGTGTTATTTTAACCCATCTACTATAATGTTCTCCATATTCTTTGAAGGGTTTTGTTCTCAAATGACAAGTGAAAAGAAATAATGCATCCTGTATCAGCCAAGATCCAGCCAGAAAACACATCATAACTTAAACAGGGAAAATTCAGTATGTAGAATTATTAGGGCCAGCAGGTGGCATAGTGGTTAAGGTGCTGGATCCCACATGGCTGACTCTGGTTTGAGTCCTGGACCCGGTGGCTTGAAAAACACACCAGGTACATGTGCGTATGTGCCCCAAATCCCTAGAAGAGAACGGAGGAGAAGAGATTGAGCTGTGACCTTCCCCCTGGGGGATGATTCCTTGTTTGCTTTCTGGATCTCTGTCTCTCTAGCAAGTGCATGAGCCCTATAGCAAAAAAAAAAACCTCTAAAAATACTTCATCTTAGTGCCAGCAGGTGGTGTGGTGGTTAAGGTGCTGGACTCCCACATGGCTGACCATTGTTCAAGTTCCAGACCTGGTGGCTTGCTTTCTCGCTTTCCCTCTCTCTGTGTCTCTGTCTTTCTCTGATGAGCACACATGCACTGTAGCAAATTTAAAAGAAAAACAATAAACAAAATAAAATAAAATAAATCTTTTTAAGAAAAAGAGTCCATTTTAATAGAGTAAAACCTTCGGGAACCAGCAGTTAGTGTAATGGCTATGTGGCTGGACTCCCACGTAGTCGACCGCGGTTTGCGTCCCGGACCTGGTGGCTTAGAACTCACACTGGGTGCGTGTGCATGCGTGCCCAAGATCCTGAGAGGAGAATGGAGGAGAAGGGATTGTGGCGTGACCATCCCCTCTGGGGGGTGATTTCTTGCTTTCTGTCTCTATGTCTCTCTCTGTCTGTTTGGCGAGCACACTCGCCCTATAGCAAAAAAAAACAAACAAACAAACAAAAAAAACAACCAAAAACCTCTCCAAAAAAAAAAAAAAAAACCTTAGAATAATTAGCCTTTCAGTTTTATCTTTTACTTTATAGGAACTAGCTTTACCAACTCTTCAAAAATAGGTGAAGTTTAATGCTGAACTAATGGAAGTTAATATAAAATAACCTTGCTGAGTCGTCACAAATGCCTGACTATGGAGGCGGGGAAAGGAAGGACGTCACTGGCCCTCTCCCATATGAATGTCTGAGGTTTTTTCAGTTCAATCTTTTACAAAGGCCCACCTAGCTTCTTAATCAAGGCCTAAGACTTGACTGACTCCATTTGCTTCTGCCGTCTTGATAACCATTGCTTATCTTTAAGCTCCTTGAAGAGAATGGAAACTGGTCTTTCCACCCTGCCCTGTGAGCCCAGATAGAGGAAACTGCACTTCAGGTAATGTGATAGCCACCCTGTCCCCCAGGCTGCAGGTCTCCTGGTGACCTGTGGAAGACACGCCTCCTCAATAACTTGCCTTTTACTTCTGCCCCTATATATAAGCTTTGTATCTTATCTGGTACAGAGGCTCAGGTTTACATCTCCCCAGTGCTGGCCTCACTGAATGAATTCCTGTCCTTACTCACCAAGGTCCTTTTTTTTTTTTTTTTTTTTTTTTTTTTAAGAGGTTTTAGCTATAGGGCACGTGAGCTCGCTAGAGAGACAGAGAGAAACACAGAGACAGAAAGTGAGAAATCACCCTGGGGAGTGGGGGTGGGTGGCCACAGCACAATCCCTTCTCTTCCGTTCTCCTCTCAGGATTTTGGGTGCACACACACGTTCCTGGCATGAGTTTCAAGCTACTGGTTTCGGACTCCAACTGCAGTCAACCATATGAGAATTCAACGCCTTAAACATTATGCCACCTGCTGGCCTCTTTACCAAGTTTTTTTTTTTTTTCCCTTCTCTTCTCTCTTTGTGGCAAGTGGCACAGTCCTGATTTGGGGCCCCCTAAACAAGCATCCCTACCTGTTCCAGCCTCCTATAGTAAACCTGCCAGAAGCATTACTGCTTGTGATTGGCTGGTCCTAGGAGACTGGGAGATCCCTTATGATCCCACGCAGCTGCTGAAACCACTGTAGTTTAGGTGGACCTTCCTTTACCTCCACCTAAACTGACATCAGCTGTCCTTAGGGCCTTTTGGGCTTAATGAAGAGGGAAAGAAACCTTGGGAATGAGCCAATGGTTGCTCAAAGTTTGATTCCTGGTAAGTCCTTCCACGACAGCGTACATCGGGCTTTGTCTTTCTTAAAAACTCTGCTGCTTAGGCCCCTTCAGGAGCAATTTAAGCTTCTTTTCCTTTTGTGGTAGAGCTGTCATTTGGGCCCCGTCAGGAGCCCGTTTTGACATCTGCCATTTTTCTTGTGGCAAAGATATTTGCCATTTGGGTCCTTTCAGGAGCCTATTTGGGTGTTTGCTGTTTTCAAGATAGAGATATTTATAGTCTTTAGGTACCTTTTAAGCAAAAAAAAAGTGTGGCTTTGAGAACTTAAAAAAAAAAAAAAAAGGTCCCCTCTGAGAGGACAGAGTCTGTTAAAAATTGGTAAAGATAAAATGTGCTTCTTCTGTTCCAACTCAAAGTCCTTCGGGACAAATATCAACAGACTAGCCTGCATGTAGCGATGATCCTGTGACCAACTCATGTTTTTTCTGGTAAATTTAGAAACTTCTCAGTTCTCTGTAAATCCTTGTTCTTTTTTTTTTTTTTTCCCTCTACCTACTTTAAATCTGTTGATTTCTTTCTTTTCACTCACTTGTGGTTTTAAGATAAAAATAAAAGGATTAAAGATTGCTTAAAATTTTTATTTTTCTTACTCAAGTTCAGCCTTTTCTGACTACATGAGTAAACATCTCAGAGTTAAGTTCTAAACTTATTGAAAACAGAAAAGAAGAAAATGGTTTTAAAAAACCAAACTGCTATATAGTTATAAGGTCTTTTACGTATATGTATTTTTTAGTTTGCTATAGGGTGCTTTGAGGAGGTTCATACAAACATAAAATTAAATGTAAGGTCATATGGTATAGATTGTTAAAACCCATACGTGGCTTTTCTGTAGCACGTGAACATTTTAAGGACCCCTCTTATGTGTGCTTGTGTGTTTGTACATGTGTACATATATTATATTGTAAAGTCTTTAAGAAAATTCTGTTCAATTTGGCTTACAGATGAATAGGAACACTCAGAAAAATTAATCTAAATGTTTTCCAAGTTCATGTGACTTAATTAAATCTTTGATAAATAGATCAGTGTCAAATTTATAGATAAAATAAAAATATCTTCACATTTTCCAACATATATTTGTCTAGGATTTTATTGATCAATATCTATATTTGTCTTAATATTGTTGTTTAATAAAAACAGCTTTCTGAGTTATCAGCAACTTAAGGTAATTATCCAACATTCATATGTTAAATGTTATAATGTAAATATCTTACATGCTATAAAAATAGCTAATAAAAAATTAGTAACGTTTTTTGATATCTCCTAGTTTTCATAGATAATCAAAGCATATGGGATTTTTTTTTTGTTCTGTTCTGTTTTGTTTTTTACTCAGAGAGATGAAAAGTCATTGAAGTGCTTTGAGCAAACTCATATATATGTGTGTGTGTGTGTGTGTGTGTGTGTATTAATTTTTTTAGTTTGCTATAGGGTGCGTGCTCACCAGAGAAAAATAGAGAGAGAGTGAGAAATCACACCCCAGGGGAATGGTTAGGCCACAATCCCTTCTCTTCCATTCTCCTCTTGGGATTTTTGGCCATTCATGCACACCTGCCTGGTGTGACTTTCAAGCCTCTGGGTCTGGGACTTAGACTGTGCCATTGGTCATGTGGGATCCACCTACCTTAACCTCCACACCACCTGCTGGTATATATATATATATATATATATATATATATATATATATATATTTCTTTTTAATTAAGAAGCATCTGTTTTACACAAGTTTTTGTTTTGTTTTTTAATCTTTTTTTCAGAGTGATATTTTGCTCTAGGTTGCATGTGCTTACTGGAGACACAGAGAGAGACAGAAAGCAACAAATCACCCCCAGGGGGATGTCCATGAACACACGCGCACACATGCGCAGTGTGACTTTCAAGCTGCCGGGTCCTAGACTCAAACCAGTCAGCCATGTGGGAGTCCATTGATGTAATCTTTACACCATTTGCTGGTCCCCCTCATATGGTCTTAAAAATAAATTAGGTCATTGTAAATAAAGTACATAAAATTAAAATTTTTCTACATTTGGCTTTTAAAATTTTATAAAAACAAACGATATTGGATGTGTTAAAATTGTTCTGGGGGGGCCAGCAGATGGTGTGGTGGTAAGGGCCCTGGACACTTCCACAAGGCTGACCATAGTTCGAGTCCTGGACCTGATGGCTTGCTTTCTCACTTTCCCCCTCCCCCGTGTCTCTCTCTCTGTTCAAACTGATAAAAATGAATGAATAAAAATAAATAAATAAATAAATAAATAAATAAATAAATAAAAATGTTGTTTTGTTATATATTTAGAAGCCTGTTAAAAAAACTTTATTTTGGGGCCAGCAGGTGGTATGGTGGTTAAGGTGCTGGACTCCTAGACGATCAACAACGGTTCAAGTCTCAGACCTGGCTATGTGAATATCACGTTGGGAACATGTGTGTGCCCAAAATCTGAGAGAATGGAGGGAAAGGGATTGTGGCGTGGCCATCCTCTCTAGGGGGTGCTTTCTCACTTTCTCTCTAGTGTTTAACTAAAAGAATTTATTTATTTATTTTTAACTTAACGACAACCTGGTCATGGAGACAGGGCAGGGAAAGGTGCCACCAGTCCTCTCCCTTATGACTGTCTGAGAAGACTTCATCAGCCCCAGCATTTACAAAGGCATATCCAGCTTCTCAACCAAGATCTAAACATTGTCTTGACTGACTCCATTTCTGCTGTTCCCTTTAAATTATTTATTTATTTTTAAATAAATGATCAGAAAGTATGCATGCTCACTGGAGAGGGACAAGGAAAGTGAGAAAGCACACGCTATGGAGACAGTCATGCCACAGTCCCTTCTCTTCTATTTCTTCTTTTGAGATTTTGGGTGTGCATGTAACTGGCCTCTTTTTCATGGCACCTGGTCCAGGACTCAAACTGTGCAGTTGGCCATGTGGGATCCACCAGCTGGCCCCTTTCCTGCTGTTTTGATAATATTGCTTACGTTCCAGCCCCTTGCAGAGAATGGAAACTAGTGTTTTCACCCTGCCTCACATGCCAGATAGACCAACACCCCTCGCCCAAGCATTGTGCTAGCCACCCCAACTACACTTCTCATGATCCTGCTAAAGACAGACGCCTCCTCGGTAACTTGCCCTTTGTTTCTCCACCTGTCCAAGCGTCATACCTTACCAGCGCAGTGACGCGGTAATGGACTCAGGACTGCCCTCTCTGCAGGGCTGGCCTCATTGGATAAATTCATTTCCTTATTCACCAAGATTTTTTCTTCTTTTTTTTTCGGTCTCCTTGCAATGGGTGGCACAGACCTAATTTTGGGCCCCGTAAATGAGCATCCCTGCCTGTTCTGGCATCAAGAACTCATTGGCGAGGGTGTGCTAGTGGCCATGGGATGGCAGAGAAGTTTGCTGAGACCCACAGCATGGGCTGCAAGCAGGAAACTGTGGGGTGCTGGCAAACTCTCACTGGGAAGCCGCCCACGGGCAGCTGTGCTGCAGGAGCCAGAAGGAAAGTACCAGAACTAGGAAGACCAGCTCCTTCAGCGGTCCTCTAGCACTTTCTACCGATGGCCTAGCAACAGCATGGACTGACAGAGGACCAGTGCTTCTAGGGTCCAGCTCCAGGATCCACAAAGCAGGGTAAAAAAGGGTGTGTTTGGCGCAGAGGCGCACAGAGTTGACAGTATACATCTCATCTGTGTTCCTGTAAGTTAAAAAAACGGACAGGGAATTCTCCCCAATTATGTTGGAAATTTTTACAGTAGTACAAAAGGAAGCTACAAATCAGATGACGATATTCCAGATTGTCTGGGACAGTCACAATTCGTGCTCGTTGGTCCAGTGGTATTAATAGTGCCTGTTTCACTCTTGGAAATGTCCCTGTTTGAAGAGAAATAATGTGGTCACATTAGTTAGTGAGGTATCAGCTTCTATCAGACTAACCCTCCCACTGATAGTAGCAAGAAAAATCTGTAAATAAATCTTCAAATAAAATCTGTAAATACATCTGGTAAGAAAAATCTGTCTGAAGGCAGCAAAGAGCTGCCAAGGCAGCCCAGAAGATAGGGACCAAGATTCCAGGGAGAAGTGCATCTAGGTGAGCTTGGACCTCAGCTGCTTCCTTCTCAAAGCCTTAGCCAGTTTTGTAAGCGGAAGGCACTAAGAGGCTGAAAGGCTGAGCAGAAAGCAGTAGTTCTCCAAAGGAATATATGATTAAAAAAAAAAAAGATGCCGGGTCAGCAGGTGGCATGGTGGTTGGGGCATTGGACTCCCACATGATCAATCATGGTTTGAGTCCCAGGCCTGGCAGCTCTCTCTCTCTCCTGAGTGCACATGCCCTATAGCAAATTTCAGAATAATAATAATACATAAAATTAAATAAATATTTCTTTTTTTAAAAAAAAGCATGTCTGAATCTAAGTGGTACTTTAATAAGTGATATAAAATACTGTGTCATAGCTAAAATGGTGGCATTTTCCCTCCCTTAATGGACATAAAATGAAAGTACATTTACAGTGAGGGCACCTTAGATTTGATGAAATATGGTATATTTGTTCACAAAGATGGGTGTTTTTATAGGAGGGAATTCTGTAGAAACTGCTGGGTCAAAGGATGTATACAAGGGCCAGCAGGTAGAGTGGTGGTTAAGGTGCTGGATTCCCATATGGTCAACCATGGTTCAAGTCCCAAACCTGGCAGCTTGAAATTCACAATAAATAAATAAATAAACAATTTTTTTAAAGGATGTATGCATTTAAACCTTTGATAGAGTCTGCTAAGCTGTCATAAAAACAAAACCAAACTGAACAATGTCCATTCCCCCGCGCACTCATCAAACACGGGGTATTACTGATCTTTTACATTTTCCCTATTTTGGCTTGAATCCAGAGCGAGCGCCCCATCACATTACCATCAGGCTATGCTGTGTGTACTCGGTTTAAATCTGCATCACACTGCCTCGGAGCTCAGGTCCTGAACTCATATGTCTTTGCCCTGCTAAGGGAAAATGAAGGGTTATTTCCCCACATGGTGCTAGGGAGGATGGTGGACTATCAGGACAGGAAGGAACTTTGGACACTGCCAAATGCAGGGGCTTCTGGAAGGCATTTAAGATGGTCCACACTGGTAAAGGTGCAGTAGCCTTTTTAAAAAAGCTTATTTCTTCAGAGAGAGAGAGGGAGGGAGCCCCAACAGGGTGTTCATGCTGTGAGCCACCCCAGCCTCAGATGGCCAGGCATATGTGCAAGCCCAGCAAGCTCAGGGAGGGCCTGGGACTTGAACCCAAGTCCTTTCTCACATGGATCTAATTGTGCTCACCACTGCACCATCACCTGGACCTGCATTAAAAACATCTATATTTGAGCCAGTAGGTGGCATGGTGGTGAAGGTGCTGGACTCCCACATGGCAAACTGTGGTTCAAGTCCCAGACCTGGCAGCTTGCTTTCTCACACTCTCTCTCTACAAAGTATGTGTGCCCTGTAGCAAATTAAAATGAAAAAAAAAAGATAAATAAAACTAATTTTTAAAAATAAATATTTTATTTAGAAAAATAACTAAATAAAATAATTTTAGTACCTGCCTCCCACCCAGGGGAAGGCTGACTGTATGCTCACCAGTACACACAGAGCAGTTCCCAGCGTGCAGGTGTGGACTCAGCTGCTCTTGGTGGCTTGTCACATGGGTTCTGACTATAGCAACAGTTTTTTTTTTTTTTTTTTTTTTTTTTTTTAGTCATATGCTGCTTAATATATACTCATAATGAAATGCTGGCTAAAATATGAAAGTGGGCTGAGATAAAGTAAATGAGGACCGCAGAGTGCTAGTTCTACAAATCTGAGTCAAGGCGATCTTCATTCACTGGCCCCACAAATTGCATTCAGCTGATCAAAATGTTTACACGGCTCATCATGGTGTCTCGTGTATGTCAGAAACCAAGTCCTAAAGAGAGAGTGTCCTGACCGTTTATGTCTAGTTTGCTTTCATTATTAGGAATAAAGACCAGCCATGCCCACATCATGTTATTTGCAGAATGGTACTTGCATATAGCAATCTGTGCTCTCCATTTTATCTCATCGTTTAGACATAAAAACATGAAAGTAATAAAAATAAACCATTTTTTTTAAAGTGCAAAAGGCATAAATTTCAAACATTCATTTAGGAAAGCAGTTTTGTCTATTTTTGATGCTACAATGAGTCATTAAGTTTCATACATTTTAATATACATTTGTCTCAATACCAAATGTGATGTCATTTTAAAAGTTATTTGTTAACCAACCCTTACATAATTAAAGTAGATCAAACATTTTGCATTACTTGGAGAATGGGGAAAGGTTGAAACTAGTCTTTTTTTTTTTACTATAGGTGTAACTATGAAAGTTATACATGGATCTAAAATTAGTTTTATTTAATTTAAAAATCACTTCTTTTTTAAAAAAGTTATTTTCATTTATTTCTTCCATGGGAGAGAAAGGCACCCCAGGGTCTTCATGCCATGATCCTACCCTCAGCCTCAGCCATCCAGGATCCTAGGACACAAACCAGTGCAACGAACCCTGGGAGTGTCCATGTGGCCTCAGCCTCATGGAGCACTGTGTTACCAATGCGAAAGTGGTCCTTATAAAAATTAACTTAAAAATTTTATTTCTAATGGGACCAGCAGTTAGCGTAATGGCTATGTCGCTGGACTCCCACATAGTCAACCACGGTTCGAGTCCCGGACCCAGTGGCTTAAACTCACGCCGGGCATGTATGCGTGCGTGCCCAAGATCCCCAGAGGAGAATGGAGGAAGGGATTGCGGTGTGGCCATCCCCCCTGGGGGGTGATTTCTCGCTTTCTATCTCTCTGTCTCTCTCTGTCTGGCGAGCACACGCGCCCTATAGCAAAAACCTCTCCAAAAAAAAAAAAAAGGAAAAAATTTTAATTTGTGGAACTAGCAGGTGGCGTGGTGGTTAAGGTGCTAGACGGTGGACAGTGGTTTGAGTCTCAGACCTGGCGGCTTGAAAATCATGCCAGCATGTTCATGTGTGCCTGGATTCCTGGGAGGAGAATGTAGAAGGAATTGTGGCATGGCCATCCCCGATGAAGAGTGATTTTTCACTTTCCCTCTTCTTTTGTCTCTGTGTGTGTGTGTGTGTGTGTGTGTGTGTGTGTCTTTCTATAGCAAGTACAGGCACCCTATGTCAAAAATCTAAAACAGGGGCCAGCAGGTGGCGTGGTGGTTGGGGCACTGGATTCTCACATGGCCAAGCGTGGTTCAAGTCCCAGACCTGGCAGCTTGCTTTCTCACTCCCCCCCCCCCCCCACTCTGTCCCTCTCTGGTAAAATTAAAAATAAGTAAATAAATGAATAAACTTAAAATAATTCTAAAACAAAAAAGAAAGATAACTTAATTTGGCAAAGGATAGATTTTTCTTGTGCATGCATGTGTGAGAGAGAGAGAAAGTGAGAAAGCACCCTTTCCATAGGGGATGTTCATATCACAGTTGCTTCTCCCTCTTTTCCTCCTTTTAGGATTTTGGGCACACACACACACTCCCAGCGTGTTCTTCAAGCTGCTGAGTCTGGGACTCCACCTGCGCAGTTAGCCATGCGGGATCTAGCTGCATTAACTACCATGTCTGTCACTGACTGGCCACAAATAACTTCTTCATTACACATCACACACAAATTATTAAATTAAAATAATTTCAAGGTTCAAGAGGGGTTCTCCAGACAAGATAGGTTGGGAAGCTTTTGTCTGGTCTAGATTCCTCAATTTATGATTAAAAGAGTTATTTACAGTCTCTTAAGACTTTAAGAGGGCCATGGCGAGAACTCCTTGTTCATCACTCTTTAGAGGCAGACAGAGTGCGGTGAAGTGATCAGATGGTCTCAGGAGACCTATTGTTGGAAAGTCTCTCTGGCAGCAGAGTCCCAGACTCCTCTCCTCTCGCTAGATCCAGCATTACCATCAGGAAGGGCCTCCTTGAGAGCCCTGGTTTCCTTGAGGGCCAAGCAATTTGAGTTCCCTTTACGAGGTGACTTCTTGCACATGTCTGGATCAGTCACTCTGCTGAACCCACAAAGGAGCAGATCCATGGCTGGGGAGTGAGGGGGAAGCTGGACCACCAGGGGCCCACAGTGCTGCTCATGGCTATCTAGGCAGGTTCTGCCTGAGGCTCGGGAGGAAGGACAGTTCCGCAAATGCCACTGGATTTGAGAAGACACTGTGCATGAGTCCATAGCGTACTTTCTTGTATAGCAGAAAATGAACTTATTTCAACTTAGGAAAAAAAACAAAAACAAAAACAAAAACGAGATCCCCACCCTGGTGTCTTTTCAGCTGGTCCAACTTTTTGGGGGAACTTATTCCAAAGGATCACCCTCTGCTGCCCTTGATTACCCTGGACTCACCTGCACATGCCCTGATCCTGCACAGGACACCCCAAGGGGGCTCTGTGGGGTGCAGTGTAGACCATCTCCTTTCTGAGCTCCAGCTCTCCTGGGTGCCTCCTGCAGTTTACAGAACCTTGTGGAGAATGGCTCTCCTGGCTCTGTTCTGTGGGTGGACACTCCCATCCACACATGGCCCTGGACTTCTGAAAACACCTGAGGAGGCCCCTGCCTTACCCAGACTCTGTTGCTGCTTCCTCATTGCGGCCCTGATCACTCTAATCTCTTCTGCTGGAACTTCAAGGTCTTCCGCAGCCTGGTACCATCCTCCTGCTTCATGTTAGCCACCCTAAAACAACCAGGTTACCATGAAGGGGGTTACCCACATGACCCTCCTGCCTCCATCATCGCTCATGCTGGTTCCCTCATCCTTCTGTTTTTTTTGTTTGTTTGTTTGTTTGTTTTGTTTTCTTTTTTCTCTTCTGGCTCTCCTGAGAGAGCAGCAGCCAGCAGGTGCCCAGGAGACCAGATGAGTGAGGGAAGCCTGCAGGGCGAGTGGAGATGATGGGCCTTCTGTGGAGGGTGGTGCTCCGTTCCCAGAAGGGTGCTGGTTCCTGGGGGGCTATCAGGTTGGCAGAACCCATCATTTCTTTTGAAGTCAGAAGAAAATTTTAACATGGCTAATAATGAATAGAATAATAAAGCCCGGATTTTTTTTTTTTTTTAATACCAACACAGTAGTAACGCATACATTTCAAAACTTTCTGTTTTGGGTTTCGTTTTTTAAATGAAGGAAGGGGGCTCACAAAGACAAATGTACCTACGGACCATGACAGTCAACTGGCCCTGGTCTACATGTTTTCTTTCTCTTTCCTTATTTCCTTTCTGAAATGGATATCCAGGCATTCTTGTGAGATCTTCTCATTTTAAATACTGGAAATGAATTTTAAAATCAAACAAAACGTTTCGTGGCCCGACAAGTCAGGCAGGGGTTTAGGCTGCACCCTCTAAAGCGCGGGTTATCTTGGTGCCCTCGGAATGCCAGCAGCTCCCCTCGATTTGGGGGACTGCCTGGAGAGCCCGGCACCCGCTAGGATGGGACTAGGGCTGCAGGGATCCGGAGTACGCCCAGGCTCGAGGTCACACGCTGCCCGCAGGGGCTCGGAGGTCGGCCGGCGGCGGGCGGGACCGTTCCCTCCAGGCTTCACCGCTCGCGCGGGCGCCCGGCAGCTCAGTCTCGCGGGGACGCGGGCAGCGAGTGGCAGAGGCTGCCGGGCTTAGCCCCATCCCTGGGCCCGCCGCACCACAGCGAGGAGGCTCCGGGGCTGGCCCCTGCCCCTCGCGGCCGGAGCCAGGAGGAGAAGCCGCTCCGAGGACTCGACGGAGGTCCCGGCTGCAGGGGCCCGGGCGGCTCCTCCCACGCGCTGCCCAGGGCTGCCGGCCGCGCCCTTTGTCAGGCTCCAGGGGCGCCCCGGCAACGCGACGAAACCAAACCGGCCCTGACATCCCTGCGGGAGGCACCGGCTCCCGGGCTTGCCTGGATGGGAGCCGCGGGCCCCAGCGTTTGCCCAGCGTGAAGCAGCGGAAGCCGGGCCTAGGCTCATTCCACCGTCGCGCCGCCAGCCGCCGCCGCGCATGCTCCGTGGAGGCCCGCCGCGGGCCGGAGTGAGCCCTGATAGAGCCTCCGCGAGGTCCGCCAAGCGGAGCTCCAGTGGCGCAATCGGTTAGCGCGCGGTACTTATACAGCAGTACATGCAGAGCAATGCCGAGGTTGTGAGTTCGAGCCTCACCTGGAGCATGACCATTTTGGATGTAAGCAACCTCCTTTTATTTCCTGGTCAGCCGGCGGCACTTGGTCTCGCTTTAGTTGTCTCTGTTCCGGTCTCTCACTGCTCTGCCGCCCGTCCCGCTTCTCTGCAGTAGGAAGTAGTTCCCCGTACAACCTCATGTCGGTTTATCGAGCTACTTGTTGCCGCTGTGCATTCTCCAGTCACTCAAACCCGACGTCCACCTAGTGCACCCTCTTAGGTCTCTTAGGCGACTCCTTTAATGGCACCCGGTCCCGGGCCACAGCACCGCGGATGAGGCAGGAGGTCCTGGGGCTCTGCAGTGTGGTGGCAGCCCGGTCTGGGCGGGGAGACCGAGCAAACCAAACGCTTCACTCCGCAGGGCTAGCCGAGCTGCTGGCTTCCGCATGAAGTCGGGAATCCACCGAGCCGACCACTCCCGGAGGTTGGGGCACTCCCACGCCGGGGCGCAGGTGGAGCAGCGGGGCGATCTGGGACAGCTGCTGCCCTCCCTTTAACAAGTGGTCACTAGTTATGACCCCCTCCCTCCGGTCTGCAGAGACCCCTGAACTGCAGGCCTCTGTCCCCTCCCAGGCACCTGGCCGTCCCTGGGCAGATTGCAGAGTTTGGAAAACGTGCTGGCGTATCCTCGGTGTTCGCTGCCCTTTCCCCCAGGTCAGTCTGGAATGGTAGCATTAGCCGGCGGACCGGAAAGGAGACACTTTCTTGGACTGTCCGAGTGGATGCCACAAATGCAGGTTCAGAAGCCGTCCCAGCGAGCAGGAGGTCGGGCCCAGGGGTGGGCCCTGCCCCACCTCCCCAGGCGGTTGGGCAAAGTGAGGACCAAGTTTAGCTGGGGGTGGAGGAGGGGGTACTTCCTTAAAATGGCTTCAGCTGTTTTTAAGGACTGGCCAGTGGTTAGGTCTGGGGTGGAAATAGTGCCCCGAGTGATACGAAGCAGGACCGAGAGAGCTCAGAGAAAGAGGGTGGAGGGGGAGCTCTTGTGTGTCTCCCCAGCCGCAGCCCCAGCGCGGAGCCCTCTGGGGTGGGATCGGAGTGGGACTGCCACCCACCTCACTAATCCTGGCTCCTGTTCCTCACCACTCAGAGGGAGGTCGCCTTGGGCTCAGAGTCATCCTCTGGGAGGAGTAGTGGGGAGCCCCCTCTAGAAAGCCTGCCTAAGAGGCCTGGGGACAAATATCTCTACCCACTTTTTTTAAGAGAGATTTTTGCTATAGGGTGAGCGCTCTCACTAGAGAGACAGACAGAAAAAGAGAAATTAATTACCCCCCAGGAGGGATAGCCACACCGCAGTCTCTCCTCAATTCTCTCCAGATCTTGGGCGTACACACACACTCGCCCGGCCTGAGGTTTAAGCCATGAATCCGGACTCCCGACTGTGGTCGACTAGGTGGAAGTCCAGCTACCTAACCGTTGCCACCTGCTGGACCCTATTTTATTTTATTTTATTTTTTTAAAGTTTGCGGGACTGTCGCTGGACTCCCAGGTAGTTGACCACGATTCGAGTCCCAGACCTGGTGGCTTAAATTCACCCTGGGCACATGTGCGTGCCCAAGATCCCTAGAGGAGAATGGAAGAGAAGAGATTGTGGTGTAGCCATACCCCCAGGGAGTGAGTTCTCACTTTCTCTCTGTCTCTCTCTTTCTGCAAAAACCTCTCAAAAAAAAAAAAAAAAAAGTTTGCTAGGGACCAGCAGATGGTGTAATGGTTATGTCCCTGGACTCCCACATGGTGGGGTGGGTCTACGGTTTAAGTCCCGGGCACGTCTTCGAGCTCATGCTGGCACATGTGTGCATGCCCAAGAGGAGACTGGAGGAGAAGAGATTATGGTGTGGCCATCTCCCCTGGGGGGTGATTTCTCACCTTCTTTCTGTTTTTCTGGCTCGTGTCTATCTTCCCTATATCAAAATCTCTCTTTAAAAAAGTTTCCTTTCTTGTTCCTCTCCCTTTCTACTCCTGTTCCCCATCTCCTCCTTCCCCTTCTTTTAAACAGTTTACTGAAATATTAATTCACCTATTTAATATGTACCATGCAATGAATTTTAGTATATTAGATAGGTACAATCTATCACCACAGTCCATTTCGAACATTTCCCAAACTCTTGTCCTTTAACTATCACCCCTCACAATACTCCAGTCTCCTTCCCTAACCTCCCAGCCCTAAGCGATCACTATGTCCTTACTGATTTCCCTATTCTGGGCTTTCCTATGAATGAAATCATACAGCATCTGGTCTTCTGTGACAGGCCCTTTTCACTTATCGTAATGTTTTAAAGCTCCATGTTGTACCATATATCACACTTCATGAAAACAAAACAAAAACAAAATGGTTTATTTATTTCTTGCATGAGAAATGAAGGCAAGCTCCCCCCCCCCCCCACACACACACACACTTCCCAAGTGGGAGGATTCAGTATCACAGCGGTTCATTATTGCTGTCACTTTCTGGCCCATTTCTTTTTATGACCAAGAAACATTAAACATTCTGTTGTGTGAATTCTTTCCATTTTTGAACAATGGAGAATAGGCTAGTACTTTTTAAAAAAATAAATCATTTAATTTTAATAATTTATTCATTCATTTTTATTTTTTAAATTTGACCAGAGAGAGAGACACACAAAGAAAGAGAAAGAAAGAGAGAGAAAGTGGGAAAACAAGCCACCAGATCTGGGACTTGAACCATGGTCAGCCATGTGGGAGTGTCCAGGGCCTCAACCACCATGGCACCTGCTGGTTCCAAGGCTGGCACTTTCAAAGGAAAATTCGTTGAAAACTGTACAAAGCATAAAAGTGAAGAGACTTATTAAGTGCAAGTTTCTGACTTTCCGAGGTTCCTCACTGACCACCAGGAGCTGGCACTTCTGAGAGCTGAGCCCAAAGCAGACGCCTTACATAGACAAAGCAAATGAATGAAAGACCACTCTCTAATTTCCTGTCCTCAGTGCAGGCCCTTCTACAAAACCACAGCACCTGTTTGAAAACTTCTAGCATCAGAATTTCATTTCATCTCAAGGCAACCCATGTAATTTTCTGACAACTCTCCTAATTAGAACATTCTTTTTTTTTTTTTTTTTTTGATATAGGGCGTATTTTTATTTTATTTTATTTTATTTTTGATATAGGGCGTGTGCGCTCACCAGAAAGACGAAGAGTCAGAAAGTGAGAATCACTCCCCCCAGGGATGGCCACTCTGCAATCCCTTCTCCTTCTCCTCTCGAGATCTTGAGCACACATGCACATGCGCCCTGTGTGTGCCCGGCATGAGTTTAAAGCCACTGGATCTGGGACTCAAACCACGGTCGACTACATGGGAGTCCAGTGACATAGCCATTATACCAACTGGTGGGCCCAGAACATTCTTCTTAAATATTGTTTCTGTCCCTTCTGGGTACTGCTGGAATGGTGGTGGCTTTGTGAACTTTTTTTTTTTTTTTTTTTTTTTTTTTCTGGTAAGATCATGGGGTGGGAAGGAAGGAGGCTCTTTCTTTATTTAACTTAGAAATGCCCAGTTAGGAAATTATTGCTGAACTCTAAAGACACACATTTGGAGTAGATTTGTAGCCCAACATATTTTTAATTAATTAATTAATTATTTAAACTTTTTGCTCTTAGGCGCGCGTGTTTGCTGGAGACAGGGAAAGTGAGATATCACCCACACAGTGGGTATGTCACACTGCAATCTCTTCTCCATTCTTTTCTCTTGGGATTTTGGGCACATAGGCAAACATGCCCCACATGTTTTTTGGATCACCGGGTCCAAACTGTTGAATCAGCCATGTGGATCCAGCATCTTAACCTGTATACCACCTGCTGGCCTAGTAGCCCAACATCTTTTTTAAAATATATATATATATAGAGAGAGAGAGAGTTTTTTTTTTTTTTTTTTTTTTTTTTTTTTTTTTTTTTTTTTTTGCTATAGGGCATGTATGCTTGCAGGAGAGACAGAGACAGAAAGTGAGAAATCACCCCCTGGGGGGATGACCACACTGCAATGCCTTTTCCTCTATTCTCCTCTCGGGATTTTGGACACACATATGTGTCTGGGGTGAGTTTTAAGCTGCTGGGTCTGGGACTCAAACCATGGTCAACTATGTGGTAGTCCAGTGCCGTAATCATTATGCCATCTGCTGGTCCCAGTCCAACATCTTAAAGTGACTTGAATAGATTTTTTTTTCAGTGTTGTAATAATGATAAAAATCAAATTAGAAAATTATGGGGAAATGCTGGCACTACTGCGACCCCAGCCTTGCAGATGAGGCCTGCATATGGTGTATGATGACTTCGAGGAGAAGCATGAATAATATGATGTGGACAAACTGGGAAGGCAGATCGAAGTGATAGCCGAACAGCCCCGAGCCCCCTAGCAGGAGATGGGGCAGCCTGCTATATTCCAGGTGCCATTAGATGTGTGCAGTAGAAACTTGAATGAAGACCAGTTTATGCACTATGGGAGCACAAAGCCAGAAAGGAGTTTTTGGAGGAAGGATTTGGAGGAAGAGTAGAGCCATTTCAGAGGCAAATGTTTCGGACAAATGACAAGATTCAACTGAATAGAGATCATTGTGAGTCTGTGTTCAGTTCCTAGTTTGGTGTGTGTGTGGGGGTGTCTGTTTTGACAGCTGTTTGCATGTGAAAGATCTGGGACTTTTGGATGTGTGCCACCTCAGTTGTGCTGGCAGTGTAACCCAACTACTAAGAATGTCAGCCAATTATTAATGCAGTATTATAAGATGTATTACGTGGTGTGGGGTCAGAGGTCACACAGCAGCAGTCCATGGAACAATCTAGCCTGCAGACAGGTTTAGTTTGGCCTTCCAGCACTAACTTGCAAAGTGTTTCAATTAAAAAAAAAAAAGGCAGATTTCATACAAATGCATTGGTTTTCAGTTTATAATCATCTGCTCTTTCTTTAGAAACTGGGGTTCTTATTCCTACCCTTTTGGATGTGTTTGTGGTCTTCCGTTTGCCGGGATCCCTGCCACTCTCCATTAATCTCCAGTGCAGAAGTGGGTGCCAGCTGCCACTGCCTCGCTTTGCTGCTTTCTTTACCCTGACTCCCTTCACTGCTTTGTCCCCTACAGACACGGAGGATGTGGCCTCTGTGCGGATACTGCTGCTGAACTCTCAGTAGGTCAGAACACAGCCAGAGGGCTGTGGTTTTTATGAACAAGCCCATTTAAAATTCAGCAAAACCAAACCAAAGCCCAGTTCTTTATCATGGAAAATTTCAAACATATGCAAAAGCACAGAGAATAGCACACATAACCTCCACGTACCCATCGCCAGTTTAAAGAATTGTAAATATCGTCTTATCTGTCTCTTTCCTACAGCACTCACCCATTCCTCTGTCACTGGGATAGTGTAAAGGAAATCCCAGATATGGTTGCAAATATTCAGTATGTGTTCCTAACAGGTAACCACTTTTTAAAAAAGCATAACCACCATAACATTAGTATGATTATTCTTACCCAACAATAACAATAATAATCATTCCTTAACATCATCCCATATTTAGTCCTCATTTAAATGTTCACACTTGTCTCTGAAAGGTGTTTTTGTTGTTGATTTGTTTGAATCAAGAGCCAAAGTCCATACTTGGCATTTTATTAATATTATCTTTTAAATCACTTAAAAAAAAACTTAATTTTTTATTTTTTGGCTAGAGGGCACATGCATTCCTTGGAGAGAGACAGAGAGAGGGAAACTGAGGAAGCACTCCCCTTGGACATGGTCACTCCACAGTCCCTTTTCCTCTATCTCTCCCTTGTTTTGGGATTTGGGGCATTCACGCACTTGTACCCAGTGTGTTTTTGAAGCTGCCCAACCGTGAACTCCAACAATGTCATCATCCATGTAGGATCCAGACACCTTAACCGCTATACTATCCGCTGGCCCTCAAATCACTTTTAATCTGTACCGATTCCCTGTCTTTCTACCCCCTTTTGTGACATTTCTTTGTTGACCCATAGAATTTTCCATGGAATTTGGCTACTTGCTTCTTCAAGGTATTCTTTTACTTGTTATTCAACCCCCATGGCACTTAGATCTAGGAGTTTGATAGCATTCAGACTTTATCTTCTAAAATATATATTGTACACATCACAATAGAAAATACATAATGTCTGGTTGTTCCTCACTTAGCGATGTTCATTTTGATTGGTGATACCTTGTACATCTCTGCAGGGTATGGCACGGTCCCTTAAAGCATGCATACAGTGTGTAATATTCAAATCAAGGACACAGAGATATTCATTGTTCTCAGCATTAAACATTACAGAATGTGGTACATATTTTCTATAGTTCTTCTGTTTTACTTTATGGAGGTATATATTGAATTCTCAGTGACATGTTTACTTGGCCGTGGTATACAATTCCATAGCCTATTTTATTTCTTTGCATGCATTTTCGTGTCTGTTGCTCACTTTCTCCCACCACACTCCCCTCCCTGCTCACCCCCTTGAAGCCTCTGCTATCTACCTTTACTATCTCTATTTCTATGGCATTGCGTACTTCAGTTCCTACCACAGGGTGTGGACATTCAGAAAAATATGGACACATCACAAATTTACACATCATCTTGCACCGAGACATGCTACTCTTCTCTGTATCATTCCAATTTTAGTCTATGTGCTGTGGAAGCAAGTGCTACTTTGCTTTTAATTTGCTTTTTTAGTTTTTAGTTTCCGAAGGTAGAAGCTGAAATCATCGATTTGACACTCTATTTTTTTATTATTTTATTTAACTTTATTCATTTATTATTATTCTTTTCCAGTTTGATTGGACAGAGAGAGAGAGAGAGAGAGAGAGAGAGAGAGAGAGAGAGAAGTGAGAAAGCAAGCCACCAGGTCCAGGACTTGAACCATAGTCAGCCAAGTGGGAGTCCAACACCTTTAATCACCATGCCACCTGCCAACCCCTAAGCACTTTAATGCTATAAAATTTCCTTCAAGTACTGCTTTAACTGCTAACTACCTCCCACACCTTGTGATATATTGTTTCTCATTTGTATTTAGTTCAAAATACTTTCTAATTCCCTTTTTTTTTCTCTTCTTTGATCCATGGCCTATTTAGCCATATATAAATTAGTTTCCAAATATTTGGGGATCTTTCAGATAGCTGTTTCTAGTTTATCCACTATGGTCAGAGTTCTTTTGACTCCTTTTCAGTTTTTGGATTTTTTTTTTATGACACAGAATATTATTTTATCTGTAAATGTTCTGATGTACTTGGAAAAAATATGTTATTCTGTCGTCAGAGTATTTTGTCAATGTTAATTATATCAAGTTGGTTTAGTATTGCTCATCTTCTATCTGTGATATTCCACCTACTCATTCTGTTTATCATTGTGAGGATATAAAAATGACCAACTTGGGAACCAGCAGTTAGCCTAATGGCTATGTTGCTGGACTCCCACGTAGTCGATTGTGGTTCGTGTCCCGGACCCGGTGGCTTAAAACTCACGCCGGGCGCTTGTGCGTGCGTGCCCAAGATCCCGAGAGGAGAATGGAGGAGAAAGGATTGCGGCGTGACCATCCCCCTGGAGGGTGATTTCTCGCTTTCTGTCTCTCTGTCTCTCTCTGTCTGTCTGGTGAGCGCACGTACCCTATAGCGAAAACCTCTCCAAAAAAAAAAAAAAAAGACCAACTTTGGGCCAGCAGGTAGCATGGTGGGTAAGGTGCTGGATTCCCATGTAAATGACTACAGTTCAAACCCTGGACCCGGCAGCTTGAAAATCACAACAAACAAATAAATAAATGAATGTTTAAAAAAACAAACCAAAACAAAAGTGACCAACTATAACAACTTTTTCTATTTTTCCTTTTAATTTTATCTTTTTTTCATTTTCCATATACTTTGAGATAATTATGTGTAAAAATGTTAGGACTGATTAATTGATCCTATTATCATTGTTGATATTTGATTTGCTTCATGTTTGACCAAAAGAAGTTGTATTAACTTGGTTGCTGGGAATTTTTGAGCCATCTGCGGTCCTTTATAGTTTCCTTATTTCTAGCATTACAAGATATTCCAAGATCTGCTTTGTTTGTTTCCTCTTTCAAAACTGGAACTAGCCATGTCTCCCAGGAGCCTGGGTTATTTTTTGTTGGAAAAGGTTACTTAGAAACTGTGGCCTGTATGCTAGAGTTGCTTATTGCTCTTCCATGACTGCCGTATTTCCTATACATTTTCAGTGGACAGAACTTGGACATGTATATTTTTAAAAAAGAAAAATAAGGGCCAGCAGCTGGCGTGAAGGTGAAGGCACTGGATCCCATATGGCTGACTCTATGGTTTGAGTCCTTGAACATCATGCTCGGCATGTGTGTGTGTGCCCAAAATCCCAAAAGGAGACTGGAGGAGAAGAGATTGTGGCATGACCTTCCCCCTGGGAGGTAATTCCTCACTTTCTTTCTCTGTCTCTCTCTGGTAAATGTACATGTCCTATAGCAAAAATCTACTTACAGAAGAAAGAAAGAAAGAAGAAAGAAGAAAGAAGAAAAAAAGAAAGAAAGAAAAGAAAAAAGAAAAGAAAAGAGAAAATCTGAGTTCATAATGATATTTCCAGTTCCGAGGAGCTGCAGGGCTGGGGAGAGAAAGGGAATCACATTGTGACAAGACCATGCGGAAGATACTTTCTCTCTTCTTTTTACTTTTTCTTCTACATTTATTTAAAAAAAAATTTTTTTTTTTGGAGAGGTTTTTGGTCTAGGGTGTGTGCGCTCGCCAGAAAGACAGAGAGAGACAGAGAGACAGAAAGTGAGAAATCACTCCTTGGGGGGATGGCCATGCCGCAATCCCTTCTCCTCCATTCTCCTCTCGGGATCTTGGGCATGCATGCACATGAGCCCGGCATTAGTTTAAGCCACTGGGTTCGGGACTCAAACTGCAGTCAACTACATGGGAGTCCAGCGACATAGCCATTACGCCAACTGCTGATCCCCACCTATTTCTTCTTTCTTCTGGTTATATACTGTGTCCCTCTGAACACAGCAAACACACCACCAGTCCGAGTTGGGTACAGGCATAGCACGTCATCAGATAGGCTTGTGCCCCAGAATACACCAAAGTCCTTCCATGGGATTTTTCTTTTTTCTTTTTAAAATTAAACAAAATGTTTAATGTAGTTCAAACAGTGTCTGGCTCATTTTAGCTCCTTCACTGCCAAGCCTGGAGGCAGGGACTGCTTCAGTTTCTCTTCGTGATGAACAAGTAGTAAATGTATCTGTTGCATGGAACTTTAAATTTCATATTATCCTTATTTTTTTTGATCTTGACAGATTTGGCATCCTTTCACCAGGCTGTTAGAAGAAAATCTTTGATTTTCTCAGTTTTCCGAAGCATGGCAGAGAGCACAGGAAGAAGGTGCTGAATGGCACGGCCAGCAGCCAGAATGAAGAGCTTCATGGGATTTTTCTCTCTCGAGCTATCTAGGAAGAGTTATTTTTTTCCTTCTGTTTAGAAATACAAAGGAGAGGGACCAGCAGGTGGCATGGTAGTTAAGGTGCTGAACTCTCACGTGACCAACTCTGGTTTGAGTCCTGAACCTGGTGGCTTGCTTTCTCACTTTCTTTCTTTTATCTCTGGAGAGCACACATGCTCTATAGCAAATTGAAAAATAATAATAATGATAAAGTTAAATAAAATAATTCTTTTTTTAAAAAAAGAAAAGAAATACAAAGGAGAGAGCTAGTCTCATGGCCTGGTGGTTAAGGGGGCCAGATCCCACATGACTGACCATGTGATTTAAGTTCTGGACCTGGTGACTTGAGAAACATACAGAATGCGTGTGCGTGTGCCCCAAGTCATGATAGGGTAGAGAAATTGAGGAGAAGGGATTGCAGTATGGCCACATTCCATTGGGTGTGCTTTTTTGTCTCTCCCTCTCCCTGTCTCTGGAGTGTGCATCTACCCTGTGGCAAATTAAAAAGAAATAAAAATACGGAGGTTAGAAACCCAGAGTTTCCCGAAGCTCCCAGCTGTCATATTTCTTTTTCTTTTCTTTCTTTTTTTTTTTTTTCTTTTGAGAGAGATTTTTACTATAGGGCATGTGCGCTTGCTAGAGAGACAGAAAATGAGAAATCATCCTCCCGGGGGGAATGGCCACGCTGCAATCCCTCTCCATTCTCTTCTCAGGATCTTGGGCACGCATGCACATGTGCCTGGTGTGCGTGCCCTGTGTGAGTTTTACGCCGCTGGGTACAGGGCTCAAACCGTGGTTGACTTCATGGGAGTCCAGAGATGTAACCATTACGCCATCTGCTGGTCCCCCAGCTTCCCTATTTCTAGTCTCGTTGAGGCATTTGGCCTGGGAGAATGGAGGTGACAGTAGAGAGAAGCAGGGACAAGAGGCAGGTCTGAAGGTGTTTGAGTCTGTTCTCAACGCTAGCTCCCGCCATGTGCTTTCTGTGATTTGATTGTGTGAACCCCAAATATTGCCCTTTCGCATTAGCCAGTTAGAGTTGGGTTTCAGTCACTTGTTACCTTAGAGGGGTCTTGATTAATGCAGTTGTTATTCCGCAAAACAGAATTTTCTTTGATGATCCATTGTTCAAGTTTCTCAATATGACTTTATTTCAGAAGCAATGGCTGCATCCTCTATGGCTAACCTAAAAGTTATTGTAATCTTCCCACCCACTAAGCCGGCCTGGGTTAGAGTGAGCGCATTCTGCCCGGTCTGTGTACCAAGCCTGGCCTCTGAGCTGGCACACCTGCCATCGCTGCTTGCAGGACTCCCAGGCAGCTCAAACACAGCACATTCAAAACACAACTTCGTTTCCCCTCCTAGCCTGCTCCTCCTTTTTTCGTCTTCTCTGTCCCACGAAACTGTCCTCTTCTCCTCCTCAGTTCTAAGTGACAAGTGTAGGGGACGGCCTTCCGGGTACCCTTCTACTCTGAGCCATCTAGCCCATGGGCAAGTCCTGTGTCTTCCTTGCATGTATCTGGACCCTTACTCCTGCCCACCTGCAGTTTCTGTCTGCAGTAGCCTGTCAACGGCCTCCCACCTCCCACTGTTCACACCTCTCCAGTCCCTTCTCCTCACCGAAGCCCAAATGAGCCTTTAATGACACAAGTCAGGGCCTGTCATTTTCTTGCCTAAAACCCCTGTTGCCTTCTCATGGCATGCAGTGCAAAATGCAAAGGTCTGCAGAGGCCCGGGAGGCACCGCGAATCTGACTGCCTCTCACTCCAGCCCTGATCACTGGCCTGGCTCCTGCTGTGCTCCAGTGCCTCTGGTCTTTCTAGGCCTTGTTTCTGCCTTAGGGTCTTACCAATGGCCATTCCTTGTCCTGGAACATCTTCCCCACATGTTAGGGGTGACTGGCTGCGCGGCCTCCGAGACTCAGCCACACAGTCCCTCCTCAGAGATGCCTTTGAATGGAGCCTCTCCTCATCACCCCCTGTGGATCTTTCTTTTTTTTGTTTTTCCGGAGAGGTTTTTGCTATAGGGCGCGTGCGCTGGCCAGACAGACAGAGAGAGACAGAGAGACAGAAAGCGAGAAATCACCCCCCAGGGGGGATGGCCACGCTGCAATCCCTTCTCCTCCATTCTCCTCTTAGGATCTGGGGCATGCACGCACACACGCCCAGCGTGAGTTTTAAGCTACCAGGTCCAGGACGCGAACCGTGGTCGACTACGTGGGAGTTCAGCGACATAGCCGTTATGCTAACTGCTGGTCCCATGGATCTTTCTTACTGTACTTACTACTGTCTGAAGTGGTCATGTTTTGGGATGACATCTTCTCCCAGCACTGGGGCATGAGCTCCTACTGCCGAGCCAGCAGGGACCCACCAAGCACCTAGTAATGGGTGGAAGGGTCACGGGGGCAGCACACACTCTGGAGCTGAGTTGAGAACATGTGCCCCATGGCTGCTGGTCTACTTTGCAGAGGGGATCCAGAGCTTGGGGTTTCAAAAATGCTTTGCTGTCTTTCCAAGCTCTCGTCATCTCAGGTGGCTTAAGGATTCGTTGAAAAGTGACACTCACACTCGAGGCCAGCGAGAAACCACAGCGCAGGAGTGTGGGAGTGGTGGCTTGCAGACACTGGCATTTGTCAGCATCGCCTGGGGACCTTGTTGCAATGCAGATTCCTTTACATTAAAAAAAATCACTTATGGTTTTCCTCCATGTGAGAGACCGCTGGAGAAGGAAAGAGGGTGACAGCACCATTGTGATGGCTGTCCTGGGGCTAGACTGTGGGGAAACAGGACTGGGGGACCAACTCACCCAGGTTTGCTTGGGGCAGGCCCAGTTTTAGCACTGACAGTCTCATGCCCCAGTCAGCCCTGTCCCCGGGTGACCAGGACTTGGTCCCCTCCGACCAAAGGGGTTCTGTGAGGTAAGGTAGAGGAGGAAGCAGCTAGGAATGGTGTCTTCAGGAGCCGAGGTAGAAAGGCCCTGTCCCAGGCTCTGGTTGTTGGTGTCCCTTGGTGCTGCCTTTGCGGCCGTCTGGGGTCCTTGGACTACCAGCCTGGACAGAAGGGAAGGGGAAGCATTATTTCTGAAACACTAGCAGGGAGCCTCCCCTTGCTCGAGTTCTCTGACATCTCAGTCACTACTCAGCAGATCTTTCATTGTTCTCATTTGATAGACAGGATTAGAACTCAGCAAGGTCACGGAGTTGCACAAACTCAGACATCTGCAAAACAGAGACGGGAGCGGTAAAGTTCTCCTGACTCAGAAGCCGAGGCCCTTTCTAAGTGTTTTGCTGGGGATAGTCAGAGGTGTGGCTGGGACCTCAGCGTGACAAATGTTCCTCAGCCCAGGGCATAGAGCTCTGCTGAGATCTTTTTCTTGTAATTCTTTTTCCTTTTTTTATATTACCTTTAATCACATATGTTTACAGCATATAACATTTTTTCTAGCACGATTACCATGCATATAAGTCAAGACAACGTCAGCATCAGCAAACAGCTTTTCATTTTTTTCAGATTATTATTATTATTATTTATTTATTTATTATCATCAACAGGTAATAAACCATTTCTATGTCCCACGAATGTCATGCCTCTCTTTTTTCCTCCTGATTTTCTTCTCTATACTCCTCCCCAATTTCACACTGTCTAAGCTTTGCTGACATCTAAGGAAGTCCCCTGCAACCAGACAGTGAACTATAATGTACCTAAGGAGAGTTCTTTGGGCCAACGCTGAGGTGCGGCCTAGCTGTGCAGACAGCACTCTACCACAAGGTGGCACTGTGGCTCTGCCTTAGAGGCTCTCTGGCCCAGCATTTCATCTGCAGCCTGCAGGACAACCTGGGCTTACCAGTAGCTTTCTGCCTTTCCTAGACTTTCTTAGGCAAAGAACAACCAGGTGAGGAGGGCAGGAGGTGTGGAGAGGGGGCAGTTTGGGCAGTGCAGAGACCTGGCCATGATGGTGACCTGCCAACTGCCAAGAGGGGGGCAAGGACTTCCTCCTGAGATTATTGGACTTGGACACTGGCTGAGACGTCTCCCGGAGGGTGCGGACTACACTGGGAGCACAGAGAGTTGCTCCCGGATAGAGGGCGGGTGGGAGGGGCGCGGGCAGAGAAGAGGTACTCTTCCCTCCTCAGACTGTTCTGGCCAGGAGGCAGAGGAGAGTCAGAAGCTGAGAAGAGCAGGAAGAGTGGGTAGGTCATCTGCCTGCCTGCCCCCTGCTGACCATGGGAGGTCCGCTGTGAGGGCCACAGGAAAGGTCCCCACTGTAGCCACTGTATGTCTGACACTGGAGCAGCCTGGTGCTCCTGACAGACGAGCAGCAAGGACAGTAAAAGGCAATTCATGGGAAACATGCTGAGGGCATCGCCTTTGGGACAGAAAACCTTCCCTGTGGGCCTGCTTGCCTTAGTGTCAGGGCATTTGTGAGGGACAGAAATCTGGAGATTTTTTTTTTTTTTTTAAGAGAGATTTTTGCTATAGGTCATGTGTTCTCACCGGAGATACAGAGAGAGACAGAGAGACAGAAAGCGAGAAATCACCCTCCGGTGGGGACGTCCACGCTGCAATCCCTCCTTCTCCATTCTCCTCTCGGGATTTTGGGCATAGATGCACATGTGGTAAGCCACTGGGTCTAGGACTTGAACTGTGGTCGACCACATGGGAGTCTGGTGACATAACCATTACGCCATCTGCTGGTCCCCAAATCTGTACTTTTTATGAAGCCATTCCCAGTATGATCTCTTAGCTTGGAAGTCGCTGAGATCAGTTACATAGCTTGTGTCTTCACTTGTGTTTTCATGGTCTGCACTCTCACCCACTTCTGAGATGTTTTCATGAGCAATGGGATTAAGGCTGGTGTGGCTATGTGAGTGTGGTGCCCAGAGAGGACGGCTGGCCTCTGACTCCAGCCCTGGCCCCGGCCCACCCACCATTTCTCCCGTAGGCCACTGTGCATGCAGGACAGGCAGGCTGAGAGGGGCTGGCCTCTAGAAGTGGACCTGGGGGCTCACTCGTCTGTGGTGACCAGGGACAGAGATGGGGTGGATGGTAGTCACAGTTTGGAAGACCTTAGTTGGTCTAGGGTGCAGGTGTTCCAGGGCATGGAGTTGAGTGTGGGGACCTGGGTGAGCTTAGAAGAGAGCCTGTGACGTGGGGGTCCTGCCCCTCAGGCTGCAAGAACCCAGGACCTGGAGCCTGAAAGCTGGACAGGCTGTAAAATGAGAACTCTTAACAGGGGCCACGGCGGCCCTGCTGGGAGGGCCTGAGACGAGGAGAGCCCGGTTGCCCAGGACAGGCCCTGTTGTGTCTCAGAAAATGGCATCAAAGCTGCTGAAGACCCTGTTGGTAACGAGTCTGAGTCTTCAGGAAACAGAGTCACTGCGTAGACACAGCAGGCCCTGGGCCACTGCGGGGTCCTTATGACTGCCTGGGTCCTGGGTTCTCACCCCTCACACCGTCTGCCCAGACAGTGGGAATGGCCCTGTAACACTGTTCATAAGGGGCCCTTGGTTTTGGGGACACCCTATTCTGAGCACTGGGGAGGGGACACGGCTCTGACGGGAGGCAGAAGCATCGCCTTCAAGCCGTCACCACCCATGTGACCTCAGACAGCATTTTTTGCTCTTTCTTGGGCACCATAAAATGGGTGGTCTTGTTCCAGCCAGCAGTCCTGAAGACTAATGAGGGGACAGAGGAGAAGCTGCTGTGGGAAAAGGAGGGTGACTCATTCAGGGACCACCAGATGTCCTGCCGTGGTTCCTGCAAGGTAAGTGGAGCATGGGGGCTCCTGGGCTGTTTCTCCCCCTGGCGCCAGCAGAGGGCAGCAGCGCTCCTGGGGGTGCTCATCTCACAGGCCCTCCTCACGGTGCGCAGGACCTGGGCCAGGCCTTCACAGTTCACACCCCACATTCCCACCTCCCTGGCAGGAAGGGCTCAGGGACAAAGGGGTCTGACATGCCCTGGCTGGGAAGGGGCCTGGGGAGAGAACGAAAATATTTTTCCTCCTCTCAAAAAGCACAGATAAGCGGGGCCGGCATGTGGCGTGGTGGTGAAAGGGCGCTGGACCCCCACATGGCTGACAGAGTCCCAGACCCGGTGGCTTGATTTCTTGCTTGCTCTCTCTCACTTTCTCGCTCTGTCCCTCTCTCGTCAAATTTAAATCAGTAAATAAATAAAGTTAAATAAAATAATTCTAAAAACAACCAAACAAACCAAAAAACACAGCTAAGCCAGGAAGGAGGGAATCCCGTGTGTGTGTGAGGCCGAGATGCTGCTTGGGCGGAAGGGGGACCTTGTCTCATTCTGCATGACTGTGTCCCATGCCACCTGGAGGCCTCAAAGGACTTGCCCTGGTTGGGGTCACTCTTCCGTTGGAACAGTCAGATGGCTTTTCAGTGGGTAGTGATGGCTCCTCTATTTCGTGTGTGCAGCTGGGTTGAAGACGTAATCCCCTCTCGGATTCATCTGTGCAGAGGGAAGTGCTTTCCTTATTTATTGCTCTGTAATGAATCTGGCCATTCTCCCAGCCTCTACCTGATGATTGGTGAGAAAAGCAAGGAAATGTTCAACTGGATTGAAATGTCTGGGACCAGACAGTGGAGCCTGTCTTGTGAAGTGACCTCAATTTCTCTTGGATAGAAGTCTCAGTTCTCTGATGGCCTTCCCCGCTTCTCCCACCGAGAGACGCTTGGAGTGTGCAGACAGACAGGGGAAGCTGTGTGACATCTGGCAGGAGGAAGGAGTTGGATCCCGGATGTGGTGTCCTCTGGCTTTCCAGCAAGGTCCCTCGTCCCCGCCGGCCACTGATGGTGCTCCAAGCTGTCTGTGTAACACAGTCCAGTCCCTCCGGGGCTGTCCAGAGTGCCTGTGTGGCCCCCAGCTGACCAACCCTGCTGTGCTTGGGTCCTTGGTCCCTGTGATGTGCTGCTGGAGCCCTCTGCTGGCCTGCTGGCTCACGGTCGCTAGGCTCCGTGAGCTGGAGCTGAGCTCCGAACTCCCCTGCCTTGCCCTGGGTCCTGCTGTTGGAGGCAGAGCCTGGGTTGGTTTGGAGCAGCCTGGGAGGCCGCTTCTATCCAGAACTGCAATGCGGGTATGGATAGGGCCCCTCTCTCCTGAGGAGGGGTGGGTAGGCCAGATCCGACTGCTTGGCTCCCCTGTCAGCTTTCCCCCAGGACCCCTTCCACTGTGCTCTGGGCAGGAAGGAGAGGACCACACTCTTCCTCTTCTCACCTGGGCAGCCTTACAGAAAACTCCATGGTCAGGTCCAGCAGCTGTTCAGTGCGCTGGATGCTGCTGTTGGGCAGACTGGGGCCACGTGAGAACGCCAGGTTCGATTCTCAGTGTGACCCAAAAGGCCAGGTGTTTTGGCATAGTCTGGTGGTCCCAGCTGCTTGGGAGACCAAGGCAGGAGGATTGTGACACAGTGAGACCCACACCTGCCCCACAAGAAACGCCATGGAGAGAGATGGAGGAAGCCACAAAATACTCTCAGCAGAGGAGCCTGGCTTGGAAGCTTTCGAGCTGCGCATAGTCCTGGCTGTGCACCGGACGCCGAACAGCACCTCAGCTTTCTTCCATGCGCCTGTCTCTGACAGCCCTTAATCCTAGTCTCTCTTTGGGCAGAGAAGGATGCCTTAGGCCAACGAAGATGACAGTCGTGTTGTCATCAAAGCAAGAGAGAAAAGCACACTCAGACACTTTCAAACGTCATCCTTTTATTCTTGAAATGTCACCAACCTTGGTTAATGGCATCAAAGAAACCTAATGCGTAAAATATGGAGACTTTATTCACTTGAACTCACTATCTTGCAAGTGTTAGACTCCGTCCTTCCCAGGGAAGACATACAGTGCGTCAGAAGTAGATGCCACTCAGAAAAAGAACACAGCACATTGCGAAAAAATTGCCGCCCAGTACGAATCCTGAGCTCGCGGGTTTTCAGAAAGAGGCACTGAGCTGGGGCAAGGCAAGACCAAGGCTTTAATAGGATGCGAGGGCAGCTGTGATTGGTGCGCTCTGGCCTGGGTTCCTCATTGTGCTTAGCTATTGGAAGAAAGATGATGCAGGAATTCCAAGTCAACTGTGCAGTAGGAGACGGGGCCTAGGTCGTGGGTGTAATTCACCGCCTTCCCTCGGTGCTGGGGGCCGGCAGCCCGTGCTGTTTGCCATCCCTCACACAGCTCAGTCAGGAAGGGGGCTCACGAGACAGGACCAAGGCAGAGGGCCACACTTGCAGGTGTTCACTGGCACGTCTGCGTGTATGTGTGTCCATGTGAATACTCGTATTGACTGTGTAGTAGGCACATAGTAAGTGTCAGTTCTTTCCATCACTGAACATGCAGAAACACACAGCCACCGGGTGGGTACATCCCCTTAATCAAAGATGGAACTGGAGGGACCAACAGTTAGCGTAATGGCTTTGTCGCTGGACTCCCATGTAGTTGACCACGGTTCGAGTCCCGGACTCGGCGACTTAAACTCATGCCAGGCGCGTGTGCGTGCGTGCCCAGGATCCCGAGAGGAGAATAGAGGAGAAGGGATTGCAGCGTGGCCATCCCCCTGGGGGGGTGATTTCTCGCTTTCTGTCTCTCTGTCTTTCTGGTGAGCGCACACCCCCTATAGCAAAAAAATTCTCCAAAAAAAGAAAAAAAAAAAAAGATGGAACTGGAACCGACACTGGTGGATGTGGGTTCACAGTCTCCCATGACACTAACTGACGCCTACTGGGAGTGCACCACATCATAGACAGCGCTCTAACACCGTGAAAAAGAGCAAGCCATCTTTACAACAACTTTGTGAGGTGGATATTGTACTTTACCCCCTTAGCAGATGGGTAAACTGAGTCAGGGAGGTCAACTCAAGGTCACAAAGCTAGGGCTTAGGAAACTTGGCTGGCGTCCAAGTCCACCTAGGAGGCCATTGTGCCATTTGGCTCACAGACACCCCCGTCTTGCACACAAGCTCCAGTGTAGACCTTCACACAGGTCTGAAGAAATCTTCCACACACAAGAAGACGCGCCTCCGTAGTCACAAGACAGGCGCAGAGTCCCTGCCAGCTGCGTGTTGAACCAGAGGCTCAGAACTTGCAGAACCTTCCGGCCCCATGTGCTAGAGTTTGCTCTTAGGGAGTGGGCATTCGGACAGCTCTGAGTTCTCATTCTGCCCCTGCCATAGCAGTGGTTGGATTGAGTCTCCACTCTTCTCGGGGCCTCTGGGAGGAGGCCAGTCTTGCCTTCCCTTTGGTGGCTAAATCAAGTCCCGCCTTGTCTGAGGATCTTAGGATCTCACAACCCTAGCCTCTCTCCACCCCCTTGTCCTTTGCACGTGCTGTTACTATCCATGGAAGATTTGCATTAGTTTCCTGTGCTTTCCCAATTCTAGCTCTTGTTTCTCACCCTCGTGTCAGGGCAGGTGTCCCTCAGCTGGAGGTTTTGAGGGGGAACCAACTGGGAAGCCCTCTGGGCCTCCGGAGGACTGGGTGGAAGGTCTCTGCATGAAGAGAAGAACAAGAAGGTAGGGAAGCCTTGTGGCCTCAGGGGTTGTCACCTTGATGTCCTACTATGGCCTCTGGCTGAGTGGACACTGGGCTGGACACAGGCTTTGATCTGGAGTCAGGCGGGGGAGGAGGGGGAAGAAATTCTAGCTCCAGAATGTTAGAGGGAAAGGGGGCCTTGGAGTCCTCTGGTCCAGCCTCCCCACTTTATAGGCTGGAAAACTGGCACTCCGTCATGGAAGAAGCGCGCGTGAGGTCACCCTGCAAGTCTTTGCCCTCAAGTCTTACCTCTGGGCCCAGTGTTCAATGCGTCACCGGATCAGGGATGGCGGTAGAAGACAAAGGCTTTCTAAGTGCACAAGTCATGGAAATTCAGGACCAGCCAGAGACAGAGGCATCCAAAATCATAGTCCCTTCCTCTGTGGGGCTAATTAAAATGTTAGTCCAGACCCAAGGAGACCTTTTCAAAGGACCTTAGGCTGGTGCTTGGCTGTGACACTGCCAGGCCCTGCTCTGAGCCCCATGGAGGATCTGGGCCTGGAAGAGGTCTGAATTGTCCTCGAAGCATTTGCACTTCACTGGGAGACAACCCTCTGCAAGCCTGCCTGTCACTGTCTTCTTCCTCCTGGGCTGCATTCTCTGCTGGTGGCCCGGACTCTGGCACTTCCCCCGTGCCAGCTCTGTCCCTAGTGCTCTACCTCTGCTGCTCCTTTAACTCTCCTAACAGTGCCCTGGGCCGCCACTAACCGGCATCCCATCATTTCCAGCATCACCATCACCATCAACTCCGTCATCACCACCATCACTATCATCGGTGTCGTCACCATCATCGCATCGCCATGGTCATCATCGTTATCATCGTATTTGTTTTGCCCATTAGGAAACAGAGGTACAGAGGGATGAAGGAATTTGCCCGCTGCCCCAGGTTCGAAAGGAGCAGAGTGAGGGCTCAACCCCAGGCAATGCGCCCTCCACGGAGCTATGCAGGGCCCTCTGGAATCCAGGCCAGTCATCATCCCATCCGCTTACTGAGGACGGCTCTGAGTCTCACTCACCGTGGCCCCACAGACCAGCAGGGAGTCCCCAGGCAGCAGGGAGTCACACAAGGGCCCCAGACATGGCCGACCTAGGTCCGGATCATCTACACGGCTTAGGAACGAAGGTGCACGTGCCATCCTGGTCTTACACGCATCCTGGCTCTCCTGGCCTTCAGGCTCAAGATCCCTGTCTCCCTTCCTCTTCCCCCAACTCTACCCTTGGATTAAAGTCTGGACCGATCCTTTCCATCCTAATTCTGCCAAGAAAAGATCGGAGTGTTTCAGTAATAACTCTTAGAGGAGATATCTGACATTTTTACACGGTACTCACGTTTTCCAGAAGTGAGTGAAGGACTCCCCCTTCCCTGCAGTTTCAGTTACTTGTGGTCACCTGTGGTCTGATCAGTACATAGAGACAGACAGAACACATTCATATAACTTTGATTACAGTATGTTGTTACGATTATTCTATTTTTTGTTAGCCATTGTTCTTCATCTTGTACTGTGCCTAATTTAAAGTGTATTTATTTATTTCTTGAGAGTGAGACAGAGACAGACACCCCCAGTAGGATTTTCATGCTGCAATCCGCCCCCAGCCTCAGCCAGCCTGGGTCGCAGGCATGTGTACAAAATGCCTGGCATGTACAGGGAGGCTTCAGGATATGAACTGGGGACTTTCTCATGTGGATCCCGTTGTGTTACTGCTGTACCATTGTCTGGTTCCTGTTCATTTAGGAATTAAACGTCATCATAGCTATGTCTGTATATGAAAAAAACGTATATACATGGTTTGATACAATCTGCAGTTTGGGGAATCTACTAGAGGTTTTAGAACTCACCCCAAGGATGGAGGGGGACCGTATTTTTCAAGGGAAGACTAGGAAGCTGCCGGTCCTCTTAAATGTACATCCCAAACTTATGTAACGTGTTTCCACCATTCCATGTGCTAGATGAGTCACAGGCCGGCCTCGCCCCACCGGGGGAGGACCACACAAGGCAGAAATACCAGGAAGTCTGGTTCACTGCGCCCTGCTCCCTGGCAGGCCAGCACACAGTGCTAGAAGCGGAGTGTTGTAAGGGAAACCTGAAGCCTGTGGTGTTTGCTTCGGGACAATTAGAGGGCAGAAGCTGAAGAACCTTGAATGCTGGAGAAAGGAGACCTGAGATAGACACGGGCAGAAGATTTAGGGGAGGGACCAGCAGTTGGCGTAATGGCTATGTCACTGGACTCCCATGTAGTCGACCATGGTTCGAGTCCCGGACCTGGTGGCTTAAACTCACGCCGAGTGCGTGTGCATGCGTGCCCAAGATCCCGAGAGGAGAATGGAGGAGAAGGGATTGCGGCGTGGCCATACCCCCAGAGGGGTGATTTCTCGCTTTCTGTCTCTCTGTCTCTATCTTTCTGGTGAGCGCACATGCCCTATAGCGAAAACCTCTCCAAAAAAAAACAAAAAAAAAGAAGATTTAGGGGAGACCATCGCCTGATGGTGTGGGCAGCAGAAGGACAGGACGCCTAAGGAAGTTGTGATCTAGCTTCCAGCGAAGGCGGTTTTCCAGGCAGAACACTGAAAATGCTAATTACTTCTTCCAGCTCTGATAAAGTATCAAAAGAGAAAAACTAAAGAGGAGCCAGCAGTTGGTGTAATGGTTATGTTGCTGGACTCCCATGTAGTCGGATGTGGTTCGAGTCCTGGACCCAGTGGCTTAAACTCACGCCGGGCATGTCTGTGTGCGTGCCCAAGATGCCTAGAGGAGAAAGGATTGCAGCGTGGCCATGCCTCTGGGGGGTGATTTCCCACTTTCTGTCTCTCTGTCTTGAATGAACGCACCCTATAGCAAAACAAACAAACAAACAAACAAACAAAACACTAAAGAAGGAGTTGTGTAGTTTTTGAGCAAAATTGAGAAAATATAGGGAACCCAGGGCTATTTTTCTAAGTCAGTAAAAGACTCTCAAAGTGGGGAATGGCCTCAGGGCAAAGATAAAATCCAAGCTGCTGCCAGTGAAGTGTGGTCTCCAGTGAAGATGAAGTCAAGGTATTGGTGGTGGCCAGCAGATGGTGTAGCAGTTATATCTCTGGACTCCCGCATGTCTGACCACCGTTCGAGTCCGGGACATGGTGGCTTGAAACTCACGCCAGGCTGTGTGTGTGCCCAAGATCCTGGGAGGAGAATGGCGGAGAAGGGATTGCTTCATGGCCTTCTTCCCTGAGGGGGTTGATTTCTCATGTTCTCTCTCACTGTCACCATCTCTCTCCAGCGATTGCATGTACCCTAAGGCAAAACTTTCTTTATTTAAAAAAAAAAAAAATCTGTGTTAAGACTTCAGAAAAATTTGGAGCCGGAAGCTGGCGTGGTGGTTAAAGGCACTGGACTCCCACGTGGCCAACCACGGTTTGAGTCCCAGACCTGGCAGCTTGCTTACTTACTTCCTTCTCTCTTTCTCTTGCACTACCCCTCTTTGGCCAAATTAAAATAAGTAAATAAATAAGGTTAAATAAAATAATTATTTTTAAAAAAGACTTCAGAAAAACTTAAAGGCATATCTTGTGGACCCTTTGACTAGACAACAGGGCTTCCGAGAGTCTTAGGAAAGTACCACTTAGGTCAGTTCTGCTAGACAACGCATCTTCTAAGAATCTCACTGCAATCTCACAGGTGATTTAAGTAGAGAAGGTTTACTTTGGAAATAAATGGGAGTGTGGCTTTTTGTCTAAAGGGGTGGATTATAATTTGATAGATAAGAAACTCATATGGGGGCCAGCTGATGGTGTAGTGGTTATTTCACTAGACTCCCACATGGCTGACCACGGTTCGAGACCTGGACCTAGTGGCTTGAAACTCACACCAGGTGCGTGTATGTATGTGCCCAAGATCCCAGGAGAATGAAGGAGAAGGGACTGAGGAATGGCCATCTCCCCTGGAGGGTCATATCTTACTTTCCCTCTCACAGTCTCTGTCTCTCTCCAGTGAGTGCATGCGCCCTAAGGCAAAAACCTCTACAAAAAAAAAGAGAAAGAAACCCAGACGTTTTTGAAAGAATTGTATCAACTTGGAATGAAAGGGACAGATACCGTTCAGAATGAAAAGGGACCTTTTGTATGTGTAGGAAGTTGGTTGGTCCTTCTTATGGAAAAGGAAAGATAATTAGGAGTGTGGAGGGCCAGCTGGTGGTGTGGTGGTTAAGGCAGCTGGATCCTACATGAATGGCTGTGTGGTTTGAGTCCTGGACCTGGTATGCCTGAAAAGCACACTGGGCCTAAAATTTCCAACAGGAGAAACAGAGGAGAAGGGATTGTGGTGTGACTGCTCCCCCCATGGGAGAGTGCTTTTCATTTTCCCTCTCTCTGTGTCTCTCTGGTGAGTGCGCCTGCCCTCTAGCAAACAAAAAACAGAACAAGGGGCAGGCAGGTGGGGTGGTGACTGGGGCACTGGACTCCCACGTGGCTGACTGTGATTCCAGTCCTAGGCCTGGTAGCTTGCTTTTTTGCTTTCCCTTTCTCTTTCTCTGGTCAAATTAAAAAAAAAAAAAATAATAATGAATAACAATGAAATAAAAATATATTTAAAGACAAATACTGAATTTTCAACCTAAGACTCAAAAATATAGTAACATCTTAGTAAACATGTTTGTAAAAATGAAAGTACTCACAGTAATACTATTTCATGTCTGTCTGGCTGCTGACGTAAAGAATTAGTATTACACCTCGCGCATGTTCCATCTCGACTTACATGTGTGCGAATGCAGGAGCATTGTGGACTATTTATGGTGGAAAGCGTTCCTCAGCTGCCATGTGCAACTGTAGCAAATACTGTGCTAACCTGTGAGTACCTTTGGACCCACAAAGGGAAGCTAGAAAAGCATGCTTGCCACCACTGGGATACCCTACCCGGGCCGCAGCCTCGCTGTCTGAGAGGAGTGACTGGGTAACTTGACCTGCCTTTTGTCTTAACGAAGTGCTTCTACCGTTCACCCTCTCTACAGGTCTTCTGTGGATGTGGGTAGCAGCAGAATCCACACGTTTTCCTGTAGCAATAGCCTTTAGACAGTCTCTGCTGTGGTTGGGATGTTGCCCCCACAAATGCGCACGATGAAATTTGGTCGTAATGAGATTAAGAGGGTGAAAATTTAATCTAGCTATGAGATTAAATGGTGGGGCTTTTGGGAGGTGATTTGGATTAAGGTCATCAGGGTGGGGTCCCTATGATGGATGGCCTCATAAGGAGAGGGAATGAATCAGAGATACTCACACACACACACACACACACACAGACGCTCAGTCTTCCTCCACTCAACACGTGATGCTCTGTGCTGCCTCGGGACTCTGCGGAGAGTCCCCACGAGCAACAAGGCTGTCACCAGATGTGTCCCATTGAGCTGAATGAACTTCTCTTCTTCTTAATCGCCCAGTTGCAGGTAGTCAGTTATGAAGCACTAAAGAACAGACTAAAACAGTGTCCTTTTGATTCAAGGATGAGCATGAAAGAGGTGAGACATTTCCCTGGGGCTGAATGTAGCTCATGAGGGTGGGTGTTTAGGGCCAGAGCTCATACTGCCTGAAGGCTGGGTCTTAAGGGACAGAGGTAGGCACATGTCCTTTAAATCGAGTCTGTGCGTGTGGCAGAGAGAGAAATGAGGCCTCCCAAGTGTGAGACACAGCAGAGGTCCCTCTTGCTGACGTCTGAGGGCAGTAGTGCTTCCAGCCATCCTGTTCGGAGGTCTCTGCTTCTCTCCTGGAGGTCACGGGATTCTGACCCTTGGGAGACTCGTTGTCACTGTGCCCAGCTCTCTGGTTTGAAGTATATTTCATAGTTATTAGCCTGGCATATCAGATGGGATATTCAGCTCTAAGTGACAGGAGACCAATTCAAACAGGCTTGAGTGAAAAGGGAATATAATAGGCCCTCTATCCTGGGCTCTGTTGAGTCATCAGAAAAGTCGAGACGTGTTTCTCTATGTTTTTCTATGCAAAATATGTGATGACCCATTACATCCAAGAAGTGAAACATGTGGATTGAAAATATTTGGGAAAAAAAAATCAGTTGCATCTGTACTATGTATAGACTTTCCCCTTGCTATTGTTCCCTAAACAATACAGTTTAGCAATGATGTACATTGTATTGTATAGTAATCAGAGATGATTTGGAGTGGACCTGCAAATGTACGGCCCCATTTTATCTATGGGACTTAAGCATCCATGGGTTTAGGTATCCATGGGCGTCCTGGTTCCCTCATGGGACAACTGTATGCTGGCTCCCACAGCTGGGAAGTCCAGGACAGATGGCACCCCAGGACAGGGTGGGGATGTGGTTTCCTCAAGGAGAGGAGGTAACCAGACAACACATCTTCCACTGGTTATGACCCTTCCTGAAATTCACCTTCGGAGCCATTGTGCTGGGCCCCTGGGCCCGCTTTCTCAAGCAACTCAGGCGGGCACCGTCTTCCTGTAGGCAGCTGCTGCTTGGTACAGACTCCTCACCCACTCCTGTTTCAAAGCTTTCAGCCCCTGCTGAGTGCCTGGCATGGGTGCCACATCTCCGCAGCAGAGCAGAAATCACTGACACGTCTGAGCCCAGCAAAGGCAGAGGGCTCTGGGCACAGACTCCCATCTCCACAGGTCTGTTCTTACACTCAAGCAACCCCGAGGACAGCTGCTCGGAATCTTAGCACTGCCACTGTGCAAGGTAAAAATATCTGCACGGTAAGAACCAAAGTCACTGCTTCTGTCAAGCAACCCGGAGGGTCACCACCCCCCCAAACCCAGAGCCCTACCAATGGGCTCTCAGTGGATGGAGACCCCAAGGATGCCTCTGAAACACTTCACTTGCACAGCAGCTCCTCCCTGTGGGGTCCCTGAAACCGGCCATCGGGATGGATTGCCCTCCCCAAGGCCCATGCAGTGTCCCCTCAGCTTCCTCTCCTCTTTGATTCATTTTCTGTTGACTGTCCCAGCTGAATGTAGCTGCTGTCCCTTCTTTCCCACGGATCTCCCACCCCCCAAATCAGCCAAAGCCCAGAGTGAGCCCTGACATGCACTCCCCAGTCTTCTTATAGTCTGCTGAAAACTGCCCTGAGAGGGAAGAAAGGAGGGGCTGCGAAGGAGGGTCTCCAAGACCTCTTGCCCATGCTCCATTAGGCCGGTGGCCTGCTGGTAGAGAGGCTGGCCTTCCGCTGTGCTGCTGGGTCTGCAGATGTGCGTGGACCACACCTCAGGCCAGGATGTACCTGATAGCTGGGTCTCTCCTGTGGGGTGCAACCCCCAGCTCTGGTCTAGGGAATGCCTCCCCTACTCTTCTCTGTTCTAGTCTCTCTCCTTTTCCTCTCTGTGTCTTTCCATGTCTCTGTCCCCTTTTCTCTCCTCCTGTGCTGTCTTTCTCTCCAACCTGAATGAGGTTGGTCAAACAATCCTTGGTACACCATACTCTGAACACCGTAAGTGTGATCTTTTTAAGAATGCTCATTGTGGGGCTGGCAGGTAGTGTGGTGGTTAAGGCACAGGACTCCCACATGGCTGACCACAGCTTGAGTCCTGGACCTGCCAACTCGCTTTCTCGCTTTCCCTTTCTCTCTGGTCAAATTAAATAATAATAACTAAATAAGTAATCCTTAAAAAGAAAAAAGAAAAAAAAAAAAAGAATGCTCATCGAGGGAGCCAGCAGATGGCGTAGTAGTTACATGGTTGGATTTCTACATGGCCGACCTTGGTCTTAGTCTGAGTTCTGTACCTGGTGGCTTGAAACGCACGCTGGATGTACGTGTGTACATGCCGAAGATCCCGGGAGGAAAACGGAGGAGAAAGGATTGTGGGGTGGTATCCCCCATGGGGGTGATTTCTCCCTTTCTTTCTCACTGTAGTCTGTCTCTCTCTCTCTTTCTCCGGTGTTTGAGAAACATGTCAGGCTGTGTGTGTGCATGCCCAAAATCCTGAAGGAAGGGAGAGATGGAGGAGAAAGGACTGTAGCATGACCATGGCTTTCTCCTCCCCCCGCCCCCCATCTCTCTCTGGAGAGTGCACATACCCTGTGGCTGAAAAATAAAAGTTAATTGGCGTGGAATTGTTATATTATGGAGGGAAGAGAGGCAGCATGAGCTGAGTTTTCTAACTGTCCTGCCTCTGCTTGCCCCAAAACAATGCAAATCATACCACACAGTTATATACACACGACTCCATGGTGTCCCCTTCCTTTCAGCTCTCTCCCGAGGGTTAGGCCTAAGTCCTGGGTCAAGGCCCTTTGAAGATCCAAGGAATAGCAGACTCAGCCAGGGCCAGGAATGCATTTCAAAGGCTGGCCTGTCCCTCCTTCCCTGGCCCACTGTGGTGTTTGTCACTTCCTCCCTGAGGGAGTATCCAGAGGCCCAGCCATGAGGAAAGATGAAGGCAGAATTGTTGATCAAAGTCCAAACACATAACAAAAGCTTCTCCCAGCTCCACCTAAGGACATGATAATGTGCGTTTACTCACACACAAACACAGAGCCTGGGCCGCCCCGCCATAAACTATCTCTTATTACAAGCCCAGAATCTTTTCCATCTGTGTTTAAGCTGCAGCCTAGGAAATAACCTCTATAAAAATAAGATTGAAAGTGAAAATATCGAATGCAATAAACGATGGCCTCGCTGTGTTCTCTCCTGAGGGATGCCCTCACCAAACAGCCTCCAATATTTCTATCTAGGGCTGCGCGGTGTTTCCTCAGAGAGCATTCCATTTGTTAACAGGGAGACAGGGCCTTGGCTGAGGTTTATTCAGTTGAGCTGTGGTGCTTGGCTGTCCGTACCTGCCTGGCATCTTAATTTTTCTTCCAAAGGTGAGTTGTTCAACTGCAAGACAAAAGCCAACAGGGAGGTTGCCCAGGGCCAGATTTGCTGGCCAGTTTCCACCACCGCCAGCGTCTCCTTCCTCACAATCCAGCACCACCTCCCACAACTACCACAGCCATGCATCCAGACCCGCTGCCATCGTCCTCCCTCCATTCAGAACACCACTCCTTCCCAGGCATGAGAGACATGGGGGGAGGAAGGAGAACCTGAGTGGAGCTGAGAGTTGAAAATCTGGAGGGCTATCTAGAACAAATACACACATAACTGAGAGCAAGAGGGTGAGGCATGAGCGAGGTTGTGAAAAGTTCTCCCAGAATTCAAGGGAGGGAGAGATGAGCCGTCCTGGAGGAAGTGGCTTTTGAATGAAGCCTGGAAGGAAGGGTGGGATCTGGCCTAGTGGAAGGAAAAGGCCTTATCAGAAGAGAGTTGGTGAAGGGAAAGAATACAACTGGCTGAGGATTGAACTTGTCTGGCTGTACCCCCAAGATGTCAGAGGGGCAGTGAAGGAAGTCAGGTTGAAGGGTGGCTGGTACCAGATCAAGGAATACAATGGATTAAAGAAAAAGCCGCTTGGTGTAAGGATTTTGGCCTTTTACATGGTGGAGAATGGAGGATGGATTGACAGTTATGGAGCTGTGAAAGGTCAGAGTGTTTTTTTTTTTTTTTTTTTGAGAGGTTTTTGCTATAGGATGCGTGCGCTTGCCAGACAGACAGAGAGAGACAGAGAGACAGAAAGCGAGAAATCACCCCCCAGGGGGGATGGCCACGCTGCAATCCCTTCTCCTCCATTCTCCTCTCAGGATCTTGGGCACAAACGCATACGCGCCCAGCGTGAGTTTTAAGCCACCGGGTCCAGGACTTGAACCGTGGTCGACTACATGGGAGTCCAGTGACATAGCCATTAAGCTAACTGCTGGTCCCATGGTCAGCAGTTAGCATAATTGTTAGAGTGGGTAGCTAATCGTTAGAGTGGGTCTTGGGAGCCAGTGAACATTCCTCTTTCTAGTCACTAAAAAGAGCCCGCAATCCCTTTCCCCACCCTCTTCCCAGTTGGTTAATTAAAAAACTAAGAAAGCTTTTGGATGGTAGCCATCTGACTTAAATCCTACTATGTCATACTTCACCCCTTTGTCCTGAGCGTTTGTGAGGGAGTGAAGAGAATGTGGTGAGAATGAAACACGTAGCATCGTCTACTGTAACTTACACCCAGGGCAAGTAGATGCATCTGATCCCTCCCAGAGGGTGGATTTTGCTTGGACAAGTGTGGAGTGTGAGGGCCCTGGGTGTTGTCGGGTTGGCAAACCCCAGAGAACCGTCTGGAGGAAAGACTCGGGGTCGGCTCACAACCCACTTTGCTTTCTCTGGGGTCAGCTGGGTGTGGCTCTGAGGTGCTCCACTCAGGGGCAAGAAGCTCGGGGCTAAGATGAGGACACTTTTGAGAGCCAGTGAGAGGAAGTCCAAGCTCCCTGTGCCTGGCCCCGGTGGATGAGGTAGTGCCATGTCCTACAGCCTTTGTCCTCGGTGCGGAGGGTGACACTGCCTTCATCCCTCTCCCCTAGTGATTCTGATGGAGTCACCAGAGTTGTTTCAAAGAGGAATTGCCACACGCTTTTCAAACCCCGCTCTTGGCTTTGATTAAAAGCCCAGTCCCCAGTGCGATGACATTCCCTAGTCTCTCCTCTCTGGGCGAGGTGGCAAGCAGGCTGGCTGTCCATTGGGACTGGGCATTGCCCCTCTTTCTCTGGCAGGCATTTAGGATTTAGACCTTGAATCTCTCCGCCCACGTACAGAGCACAGTGGACACGTCCAAGAAGTTGGAACTCTGGGGAGAAAAAAGGCTTGTGACCCTTCCCCAGCTCCCTGCCTCGTTATTCTCCCGGGACAGGAGGAAAGGGCTCTTCCCGGCCGCCCGGGCCGCCAGGCCAGCGTTTGTGGTAGGCGGTGTTTATGCGAACGCACAAATGTTTATGTGAGATTGCCAACCGTTATTTACGAGTCTCTCAGCCCTTCCCCAATAAAAGCTGTTCCCTCAATGTTCTGACAGGCCCCGCATCTGCAACTAATGTGTCACTCGCCCAGCTAATGCAGTTCACTTGTGTTTATTTTTGCACAAAAGCAATTTATCTAGTCGCTCTGGGGGAGGGGGGGAAGGGAGGCCCTGTCAGGAACCTTCTTTGGAGCAGAGTGTTTTTCCTCAAAAGAATCCCCAAGTGGCTGTCAGTGCAGGGTGTGCTGTTGGGCGTGCCCGAATGTGCTCTGGCCGTGTGTCCCTCGTATGTCCTGAGCGTGAGAGAGCGTGTGGGATGTTGGCAATGTGTCGTGGGATGGGGGGCTTTGTGGCTGTCTCGGAGCACATGGATGTGCGTCTTGTGTGTCTTTACGTGTCCCACAGTCAGTCTGGGACTGTGCGTGTGTGTTTGCTCCCGAGTCTAAGCTGCTTGAGTGGGGAGGCTGGATTAGTTCTGAAAAAGGTGTGGGGTGGGGCTGGATCTAACTTTACATCCCCTCTGACTGCGATAAATCCCAGTTGGGACAGTGAGTTGATGGCAGCTCAAGAGCCTGGTGGAGGAGGCTGGAGAACGGAGGAGAGAGAGGGTGAAGGTTAGAAGGGAGGATGCTTGGTGTAGTCAGGTAAAAGGGTCTTGAGCTCTGGTCACCAGGGACTGAACCATCAATTTTGGAGGCAGATTGCCTGCAGGCCATCCCTGCCAGGGTGGTTCATCTGATCATTCCCGCCCTACCTTCCTTCAGCGTTTGGCTTCCTTCAAGAAGCAGCGAAGCTTTGTGGTGAAAAGGGTGCCCTGTGGGCCTGCTTGGGGGCAGTGAGAAAAGGGGCTGGACAGTGGTTCTGTGGTGTACGTGATGCCTGTGAGGCCGACCCATGTGGGAGGGTTCTGGGCTCATGCCGGGAGACCTCTATGAGCACACCTACACAGGCATGCCCGTGTCCCCGGGCCAGGTGAGGTCGAGGGTGGGTTGTGGCATCAAGACCCTGTTGGGGGCATTGTCTCTCCTCTTTCTGCTTCTAAAAGAGGTAAACAAATAAACTTGAAAAGAAGGCAGGCAGGCTGAGGAGTCATCTGCTACACAAACAGATTTCAGGGTAAAGGAACCAAGAAGTGGGGGCAAGGAGGTAGGGCCCGGCAGTGAGGCTGAGGGCCTGGGGTAAGCCAGAAGGAAAGAGGCACCCACTTGGGTTGGAGGGCCTGGAGGTCTCTGTGTCCTCAATCTCATCCATGGATTGTCACTGTGGGGCCAGCTGGATCCCATATGGCCAACTGTACGGTTCAAGTCCTGGACCCAGCAGCTTGAGAAACACACAGGCCTTTACATGTGCATATCCAAAATCCGGAGAGGAGGGAGAAATGGAGAAGGGACTGCAATGTGACCTCATGGGGTGGGGGAGGATGCTTTCTCACCTCTCTCTCTCTCTGGTAAATGCACATACCCTCTGGCAAATTTAAAAAAAAAATTGTCACTCAGACCCTGGCCAGTTAATGAACCCATCTGGGCTGGATGGGAGAGTCGCAGGTGCCATGAGATACCCACCTCCTCACTCAGTAGCCAACGGACATGGTGGGGCTGGCCACCGTGGCAGGCATCTTGCTTGTCCGGGCTGAATGGCCCAGCAGTGGTACAGGCAATTAGGACAGTGGTTCCTATGCCCGTGCCTGAGGGAACTGGTGCTGGCCAGCCAAAACAAGATGGCTTCTCACAGCTCAGACCGAATCATGACTGCCTTGTCCCACCTGCAGGAATATAATAAACTGGAGCTTCCTCAGTTGAGTTCTCCTCCAGTAAGAGCTCAGTAAGCCTTTGGTGCCTGCCGAAGGGTAAGTTTGTGAAGAAACAGACAGTTAGTTGTGCTCTGTCCGATCTTTTGTTTCCATGGATCTGGATCGTTGCAGTGCTGATGTTGTCTGACGTCCGTAACTGGCCGTGAGGGCGAGGGCGGGAAAGCTTGGCCAGGTGACGTGGTCCACCCTGTCTCCTTCTGACCTCAGCGACTTTGGTTTGGGGACCTGTTCTTTGTTCTTTTGGCTAGGGAGTGTGCTGCAGGAGGTGGGTGAGGAGCGGAGGGCTTCATCAGTTCTGCACTCTGGTTTTCACTGAGGGGATTCCAAGTGGGCAGGGCTGAGGGGAGGCATTTGAAAAGTCAGGGTAGGCCTCCTTGACCTAAAGGTCTCCACATGCCTTCCCTTACTTTTTTTTTTTTTTTTTTTTTTTTTTTTTTTTAATTTGCTATAGGGTGTGTGTGCTTTCCAGGAAGAGAAAGAGAGGGAAAGTGTGAAATCATCCCCAGAGGGCGTGGCCACCCACAAGCCCTTTTTCTCCATTCTCCTTATTCTCTTCTCAGGATTTTGGGTACGCACACACACACATGCCAGGCGTGTTTTTAAAACTGTCAAGCCCAGGACTCAAACCATTTTGTTAGCCCTGTAGGATCTAGCTGCCTTAACCGCCACACCACTGGCCCTACTTTTTAAATCTTAATGACGGAGAGCACATCTGATGCTCGAGGGAGAGCAGGCGAGAGAGCAGGCACCCTCGGCAGGGTCTCGTTGCACTGTGTTCCTCTTTCCCTGCCCTCTGGCTTCTCAGGGTCTTGAGCATTTGAACACACCTAGCGTGTTTTGGGGATGACTCAGGGATCCAAACTCGTGGCCGGCTGTGTGGCTTCTAGCACCAAAGTCCAATAAGCTCCATGCTGTGTCACCAGGCTGGCACACGGCCTGCACTTGGGACAGGCCACCCTGCCTCTCCTTTAGGGCCCTGGAGGCATATTCCTTGGCCCTGAGTCCAGAGCCTCCTTCCTTCTTTCTGCCTCCAGTTGTTTCTCTCCCCCTTGGTACCTAGAACTTTCAACTCCTTGCAATTGAATTTGTCCCCAGGGCAGTGGCTTTCTTTCTGTGGTGAGGAGCATTTCAGCCACTTCTGTCCTGCCAGTCTTTGGGGCAGGATCAGACCATTGGCATGGGGTGGAAGGCCTCGCCATTCCTTCCCTTCCCTGTGGCCCCGTGCATAGAGAGAAAGAGGGATCCTTTGAGTCTGGCTGGGGGACAAAAGACTGAGGGGTGATCTGGGAAATGACTTACCTTAGAATCTAAAGAGAAAAATGTTGACACACCACACGGCAAAGATTGAACTCCAGCCCACCGTCCTCCCCAGGTGAGCCGCCACCTCCCTGTCTTAGCCAGTAGGACTCTCTGGTTCTGAGGCTGACATAGCCTCCTCTTCCTGCTTGACAGTAGCCAGCATCACATCTTCTCTTCTCACTCTAGCCTTGGGATTGCCACCACGCCCAAGCCTGCCTTCCTGATTCTTGGCTCTCACTCGTACCTTGACCCCTGCAGACTGGGGAAAGGGTGGTCCGCTGAGCATAGATAGCAGGGAGCCTTGTTTTCTGCTAGTACAATTGATCTAAGATGGTTCTAAAATGATGCCCATGAGGGCCAGGGAGGTAATGTCACAGGAGGAGAAGCAGGACTGATGACAGGTGATAAGTGACAGTCTCAGGAGTGGGTGGCAACGGGGAGTGATGGGATTGAGGGTCCATCCACAGGACAACTCCCTTCTTAGTGGGAAGGAAGTTGCAGTGGGGAGAGGCTGGCCCTGTGAAGCCAGTTCTATTTTCAAATCTGGATTTTTATGTGAACTCTCCTCATGTTACATGTTGGCAGCAAATTCCGAGTTCTAACACAGTGTGGGCCAAGCAAAACATGTCTGCTGGCTGGCTGTGGCTGAGTTGTCCCTCCGTGCTGTGGAGTTGGGTAGTGCTCTCCTTCTTGACACTCGGAGCTGTGCACCGTGGCTTCCGGTCTCTCAGCTCTGAACTGATTAGGAATCTTTGCATAGGTGCTGTGAAGGCTCGCGACCTGCGCTGAGGTCGAAAACAGCCTGCTTCCTGACAGCCAGATGTCGAGCCTACATTCGTCCTGCTTTTCTCCAGGGAGGGGCCCAGACCCTGTTGTTCCTTGAATGTGTGCTGATAACCCTTCTGAGCCTGGCCTCTCAGGAATTCGGGGCAGAGAGGGTAGGAATGGGCATCCCAGAGGGACATCCCATTGCTCTTAGGTCCCTGGGGCTTCTGGGATTGTCTAGTGGCACAGAAAGAACACGAAAGTGCCAGCTCTGTACTTTATTCGCATGTGATCTTGGGTGGTAATGTCACCCTGGACAATAGATGTCCCCTCCCTGTGGAAAGGTCTGGCTAGATGGTCTGTAGACAGCATCCAGCCTCCGAGTTCTCAGCTGGTGACTGCTCATGCCATCATAGCTCAGTAATGGTGGGGCCAGCAGGTAGTGTGGTGGCTAAGGCACCGAATTCCCACATGGTCAACTGTGGTTTGAGTCCTGGACCGGGTGACTTGAGATTCATGCTGGGTACATATGTGTTTGTGCCCAAAATCCCAGGAGGAGAATGGAATAGAAGGGATTGCAGCGTGGCCATCCCCTTGGAGGTGTGATTTCTTACTTTTCCCTCTGTCTCTCTTCAGCAAACTCATGTGCCTTGTGGGGGAAAAAAAAAACCCCGCAAAATTAAACTCCCATGTTGGCTGACACATGACCAAAATCCAAACAGGATGGAGAAATAGGAAAGAAGGGATTGTGGCATGACCACACGCTATCGGAAGGAGCTTTTTCCACCTCGCGTCTCTCTCTGACTAGCACACGCACCCTCTGACAAAAATAAAAATAATAGAAAACAAAACTAGGGAATAAATAAAAAAACAGCTATACTGAAACAGTATATGGTGACAACACTCATGGAACCACAAACCGATTTCAGAACTAAAACTACAAATTGGCCAGAGCCCCCTTGTGTCCTAACACGTCTCTCTTCCCTGCAGACCTTTCCTTCCCAGAGAAGTCTCCTCTGCCCTGTTAGGTATTTTTCATTCTCATAATTTTTTTTCTAATTTTACATATTCAAGTTTTCTTAAAGCATTCATAGGGTTGTTTTGCATGCTTTCAAGTGCTATCTAGAGAATGTTATTCTATGGACCAGCAGATGGCGTAATGGTTATGTTGCTGGACTCCCACATAGTCGACCATGGTTCAAGACTTGAACCACTTTAAAACTCACGCCAGATGTGTATGTATGAGTGCCCAAGATCCTGAGAGGAGAATGAAGGAGAAGAGATTGTAGCATGCCCATCCTCCCAGGGGGTGATTTCTCACTTTCTGTTTCTGTCTCTCTCTTTCTTTCTGGTGAGTGCACATGCCCTATAGCAAAAATCTCTCAAAAAAAAAAAAAAAAAAGTTCTAGTGTGTATTCTTAAGCAATTAGCTTTCTCCTGACATGTGAGAGTCAGGAGTGTTGACATGGGTGATTCTGGCTTATTTATTTTCAACACTGCATAGAATTCCATTGCACAAATGTATCATTTCTCCCAGGAGAGCACCCCGCATTCCCTAGGAGGTGGCTGGTGCACTGGGCCCACTAGAGTGGCTCTGGTCACTGGGCGTCTTCGCCTCCTCAGAGACAGCTCCCACCTTCATTTCCCCCACCCCTTTGGGATACCAGGGCCCTGCCCTCCCTCCCAGAAGCATTGCTTCACTGATGAGGAATTCAAGTGGATTTCAGGCGACCTCGTGTTTCTCATAAATCAACGTAGAAAGTGAAACGCGAGCACAAGGGTGCGATTGCAACCAGCTGAGTGCAGGCAGGTGGGGCGATTTGAACCCGGCCCTGGCAGCGCGTCTGTGCCTCGAATGGATGATGGAGAGGTGCTGCTGAGGGGAGACCCAGCTCAGCTCCAACCCTGAACCCACCCCCTCTGCCAGCCCTGGTTCCGGGGCCTAGCCTCCTCTCTGCTCTGACCCTGGGCGGAAGATGGTTGTTGAATCTGCTCTGGGAAGGTGTGTGGTGGGGTGAGGTTCTGGGACCTACTGGGTATCCTCAGCTGAGGGGCTTACAATTGAGACCCCTGAGAAGGAAAGATGAAGCACATTGCGGGTGGGTCCAGCCCCAGCACCCGATACCCATAGCACCCAGAGGTCGCAGGGCTGCATCAGGACTTCCCTGGGTTTGGGCATTTTCTCCTTCTTGGGCCTCTTCCTCCCTGAGACCGTGACAAATGATACTTTACAACTGTGTTGGTGTCGAGGTGAGCGTAAACCAGGCTGGCTTCCTTACTCTATATTCATTTTTATTGTAATACTCATTTTCTGTTCTGATTTAAAAGAAATTAAAATGTTTTCAGGGGTCCCCAGAAGACTCGTGGGACCTCGGCGTTGCGCCTGTTGGACACTAATGGAGAGAGCTGCCCTGACCGTGCCCACGGAGTGTCAGACGCTCTCCCTTCATGGATACGGCCACCCTTCTCTGCTCTGGGATGTTTTCCTTGCTTAAATGGAGGGGAGGGAGGACATGGCTTCCCCTCAGTCCCAGCCTCTCCAGTGGAAATAACAGATCTTTGAAAAGCAGCCTCTTGGGACCAGCAGTTAGCGTAATGGCTATGTTGCTGGACTCCCATGTAGTCGACCGGGATTCGCATCCTGGACCCGGTGGCTTAAAACTCAAGCTGGGCGTGTGTGCATGTGTGCCCAAGATCCTGAGAGGAGAACGGAGGAGAAGGGATTGTGGCATGGCCAACCCCCTGGGGGGGGTGATTTCTCACTTTCTGTCTCTCTGTCTCTCTCTGTCTGGCTAGCGCACGTGCCCTATAGCAAAAAAACCCCTTTCCAAATTAAAAAAAAAAAAAAAAAAAAGCAGCCTCTTTTCCTACACAGGTGCCATATTTTTGGACTGGTGGTGACCAGGCCAGGTGACTGTCCAGAACTCTGGGTGGGCTTGACATAGACCATGTGACTGCATTCAGTCATATTGATGGAATCTGAGCAGGACCATGTGACTGTCTTAGGGAGGGGGTCTTGTGATCCCAACAGCTCCCTGGACTGGACAGGCACGGGACCATGGCTTTTCTTGTCCTGGTAACAATTGCGTTCCTTCAAACATCGACAGAATCTACTCTTTTTTTTTTTTAAAAAAAAAAAAAAAAAAAGAATTATTTATTTGATTCCATTTGTTATTATTATTTTTTAAATTGACCAGTGAGAAAGAGAAAGGGAAAGTGAGAAATCAAGCCGCCGGGTCTAGGACTTGAACCGTGGACGTGGAAATCCAACACCTTTATCCACCATGCCACCTGCTGGCCCAACAGAATCTACTCTTAAAGACAGTCTATGGAAGAAATAGGAGGGTAGCTTTTAACCAGGTCCATTCCACACATCCAGGAATAGTCAGGAGCCCCGTGGCCAACACTGGCATGAGCCACTGCCGCCCCCACCATCTCACGAGGCTTCTGGAACCCATGCACCTCTATTCTGGGGCTCTGCCCATTGCCTGTCTCATTGCTCTGTGCACAGGAACCCCTGCTTCCCGCTACCCCACTCTCAGGGCCAGCTAGGCAGGGGAGGTGGGGAGAAGAGCAGGGGGAGGGAGAGGAGCCAGGGGGAGCAGGGCCTGCAGCACAAGTTTGTGGGGCACCTTGATGCCCTCCCCGTTGCCAAGTCCCCGGCTGATACTGACGGGGCAGCGGTGGCCTGTTCCAGGACCCCGAGGGTGTGGCAGCTTGGCCTCGGCCTGCCTCCCTCCATGTGGGTCTCCCTATAGGGCTGTGGGGTGGGAGCAGAGCCATTGGAGCTTTTGTTTTGTCTTTGCGTAGAAAGACTCTGTCTCTGGGACTGAGGTTGTTTGAAGGTGAACCGTGAAAAATGATCTTGCCATGCTTCAACTCACAGTTTTGCCCCCTCCTGACACTGCTCTGGGAGAGGATGGGCTCTTTTCCAGAGACCACCTAGCCCACTTCTGGGCCAGGAAGGGGCAGCAGGAGGATGTAACTGTGTGTGTGTGTGTTTGCAAATGTGCGCGTGTATGTCTGGGTGTGCTTTTTTATGTGTTTGTATTGGACCATGTTTGTATTTATGTGTGTATGCATATCTCTAGGCGTTTACATGTGTATCTCATGTCCTCATACATGCATGTTTATGTCTGTGGCCATGCAAGGGTTTACATGCGAGCATGTACTTGCAGCACACATGTAAGTTTTTGTACATGGTTATATCTGTGCACACGTGTGCACATGTGTGCTCATGCCTGGATCTGTGTGTGTGTCGGTGCCTGTGCGTGTGTATGTAAGTGTGGCAGATGTATAGCAGAATGAATGCCAAGCATGAGGTGGCCAAGGGCAGAGGCTCAGTCCTCGACCCCGGTTTTGGAATGGCCACAGATGTGACCCTTCACCCCTCCCTGCGGCAGTTGAGGTCATTGCCCCTGGAGACCAGAGAGCTTTCCTTTGGAACCAAGTGGGCCTCTCTGCCTGGGGAGGGAGAGAGCCGCTTCCAAAAGCAGACCGGATGATTCTCATCCTGGGGAGCCCGGAGCCAGCGGGACCTTGTTTAATTCTGAAGGAATGTACGGGGTTCCCGCCCAGCCAAGCAGGCCCCAGCCTGACTGGGAGCCTCGAGCACACCCGGCCGGCAGCAGCTGCCTTTGGAACCCGAAGCTGGGCTGGCTGGGGATGCACCATCCCAGGGAGAGGCAGTCACACCAACTCATGAGGCTGGAGGGGGCTGGGGTGAGAGGCCCACCACCACCTTGGAGCGCCTGGGCCACCGTGCCCAGCTCTGTGCTAGGGGAGGACAGCGGGATGGAGGAGGTGGCCCAGAACCAACCCCCAAGGAGCTGGGATTCTAGCAGGATATCAGGAGAGAGCCACTCCCCAGCAGGGGATGGCGCATTATGGGGTGAGCATACTGGACAGAGAGGAGGCAGAGAGGACAACCCTGGGGACTTGGCCATCTGGGAAGGGTAGAGGTTTAGCTCGGCCCTGCAGAGTGGGGAGGACATGGAGGGATATTCCAGGAGGAGGAGCAGGAGGGGGAGGAAGAGGTCCAGGAAGGTTTTGTAAAAGACACAGATGGAACAGGGCAAGGCTTTATGTGAGGACAGGTCAGACATTGGTCCAGAGGGAGTTCGGGCAGGGAAAAGAGGGGAATAAGGCAGGATAGTCAGCTCCCGTCCATTGGGAGGGCTTTGAATGGCAGCCAGAGTTCATCCTTAGGCAACAGGGAGCTATCGAAGACTCCTGAGAGGGCTTTTGTAAGAGAGACTTGCCTCACGATCAGGTCATATGGTAGCAGGGTGTGGGGGGGAGACAGCCACGAGAGCAGAGGAGAGTGGAGGCCAGAGGTGTTCGGGTGAAGACCCAGAAAGGGTGAGTGCTTGGGGCCTGGGGAGCTAAGGTGGCAGAACTGAATCCAGTTCCCATTTGGGCTCCTTCAGGCCTGGTTTCTGTGTTGGATTCCCCCGGCCTAAGAGCACGTGTCTGGGACAGCTTTACCCACAGGCCATTGGAGCAGATGGGTGTGGGCGACAGGTCCGGCCCTGCCCCAACACTGGCCCTGCCCTTCCACTGCAGCCCTGCCTAGAATAGCTCTAGGTCTGCTGTGGCTTCTGGGCATCTCACCCACTGGCATCAAAAAGCAGCACCTGTTCCTGGGGGTCAGTGTCGCTCTAGTGGGAGGGACAGAGACCGAGGGAGCCCTGGGTGTGAACATAGCCCGTCTAGGCCAGTCCCAGTCAGTTCCCATGAGGGGATAGGGACGTACCCAGGCTGGGTTGCCCACGGTGTGGTTTGTACACACACCACCAGCACAAGTGTGCACATGACCTGGCCTGGGCGGGCCCGGGGCCTGGCACATAGTGGAGGTCTATGTTTGTTGAGTGAATAAATACAGTTGTAGGTACAGCTTGGGTTCCTGGGGCAGAGAGAACTCCAGACTGGCGACCTAAGCCACGGAGCCTGTTCTCACCAGAGGTACGCGTCGACTGGGAAGGCTGCCTGGACTTTCTTGGTGGGTGAACTCTGGCGTGGCCTGTCCCTCAACCCCCAGTGCACACACACACACATGTACACACGCACACGTGTGAGCACACACAGAGCAGGCTTGATGGAGTGTCACTGAGGCTGGGGCCGTGGATTCCGCCTCGTCCTTCCCTTGCCCATGCTGAGCTCAGGGCTGTCTGCAGCCCCTGGCTGCCCTACCATGGAGGTGGGTCACTCCTGCCCCTGGGAAGGCCCCGTGGTGATGGGAGAAGGAATCCAGGCACTTCTGTGGTCTGGCTGAGAAGGCTTCCTTCTGGAGACCGAGATTTTGGAGTCCGTGAGAGGCAGAGTCATGAGCCTCCGGTGGGATCCCTGGGTGGCTGTGGTGTGGGAACCAGAGACAGAATCACACGGAGGAACCAGCTCCTGCATCCTGGGCCCTGGCCAGCCACAAGGGTCAGACTGGGGGCTCCCTGGCCAGGTCCCCCTGAGCCGACGGCCTGCTCAGCCTCTGGTGCCCACCTCCTCTGTAAAGGTGTTCTTCCCTGAGGCTCCTGGCGGCCCCAGCAGGGTAGGGGGAACGGAGGTGGTGTCTTTGCAGGCTCAGCCAAGCCCGAGTTATGCAGGCAGGCCTGCCTGAGCAGGCTCGGGGTGCAGGGAGGAGAGCCCAACTGCTCGCCCTGCCCCAGCTCCTGGCCTCCCTGTGCCTTCTCAGCCTCCCTCCTTCCATTCCCCTGCCACCCCTGCCCGTTGTCCCCCAGGCGTGGAAGCTGGAGTGTTCAGTCCAGCATTGGCCACATGGCCGTAGTCCTCCCAGGGTCCAGCTTCCTTTTGGGCTGATGGGGAGCCTAGGCTCTTTTTCCTTCCCCCCATGAAGGCCCCTGCACTGAAGGCCCAGGCAAAACTTGTCGAGACAGCCCCTGCGGAACCAGCCTGCGGTGGCAGAGGCCTCTGAAAGCCCCTCTGAGCTGTGTGCTGGCTCACCATCTTGGCACGCGGAAGAACACCTTCCCACTTGAGACGGTTTAACTCAAAGCAGAGACCTGTGATTCCACGCTCCACTGCGATGGAGCCTAAGGCCAAAGAGCAATCTGCCACACGAGTAGGCATTATTTAGAAGTTTCATATTTCATTCGTGTGGATATTTTACATTAATTTTGATTTTTAAAAGGTTGCATTCAGGGCTGGCCCTGTGGCACAATAGCTAAGCACAAAGGAAGCTGGATCACACATGGCTGACCAGGGTTCGGGTCCTGGCCAGCTGCATGTAGGGCTTGTGTGCAGTGCCCAGGATCCTGACAGGATTAGGAAGGAAAATGTACTGTCGTGTGATCAGGCCCCACCAGGGATCTGTGTGTGTAGGGGGGCCGGGGGAGAAACACGGATTCTTTCTCTCTTGTGCACACACGCGTGCTCTTTATCATAAATAAATACACTTCAAATATATTGTATTACAATCTTGTCTTGACTGCTGAGTTTTTTGGCACTCCCTTACGTTTTGCACCTGAGGCGAGTGCCTATCCCTGCACCTGGCCCAGCTCTGAGTCTGGCAAGCCTGTGGGATGCCCGGAGAAAGGGTTCCCAGGACAGAGAAGATGAGGATTGGATGTTGACATGATTCTTCCCCCTAAGAGCAGCTTGCAGAGTCTAGTGTGTACACGAACACCTGCGCATGCATGTGCATGTGTGCAGTGGGGGTGCGGAGGAGGGAAGACGTGGAGAATTTCAGAGCTTCTGCTTGTGTTTTGGTGAGCCGAGGGCAGGCCTGGAGTAGACAGCCCAGGGCAGGGTTTAGCCCAGCACATTAGTGAGTCTGGCATTTGGGAACAAAGCACGTAGCAGAATTGGGGTGGACAACAAATAAATAAATGAAAGTAGTTTGTGAGAAAAATGAGTTTCTATGGAGGAGGGTTTGAGGGACTGGAGGGTGGGAAGTTGAGGGGCTTTGAAAGGCGGCAGACAGCTGAGCCCTCTGTCTCTGACCTTTGACTTCCGGTGTAGTTGGCTCAGCCCATGCCTGCCTGTGCCAGTGGACCTTTTTAGGGTGTGGGGTAGAGTGAAAAAAGGTGTGGATGCTAGGCGGTGAAGGTGGGTGGGCAGGGGTGCTATCCACCCAGGGAGCCAATTGGGTGGAGGCCGGTGCTCAGAGGCAAAGGTGTGGAGAAAATGTGTGTAAGTGCTAGATAGGGCGGTTCTCCCAGATCCCCAAGGCCAGCACCTCTGTGTCTGCAGCTGCGTCATGTCTGGTCAAGGATTCCCAGGCTCGTGGCTGGCTGCTTCCTTTCTGAGACCTTTGAATGTGTTGTTATTAGCTCCTTCTGCAGAGGGTTGGTGGGAGTGAGTAGGTGAGCCGCAGGGAGAGAGGTGAGGGGTCGAGGCAGCTGGCCCAGGGCCCGGACAGGCATGTGCTACTCTGAAGCAGTCATTGCTGCCTCGGGACCAGGTCCACTGGGCCAGCTGGTGTCCTCAGCTCACGGCCCTGCCTCGGCTGCACACAGGCTCCGTTGTAGGGCTCCACCTTCTCTCCCTGTCTGGGGGCCCCATCCTGCCTTGTGCCTGTGGTGGAGGGAGGCTCCCCTTTGCTCCCTCTGTAACCGCCCTGTTTGTTGGGTTGCAGCAACCAGGCCCTGCCCTCTGCAGGAGGCAAGTTCGGGCTTGCGCTCCATTTCTGGCCCATCTTCCCATCTTGCCTTTATCCTGTTTCCCTGAGAGCGAAGCTCACTATGTGAATTGCAGCAAACATGGGAACGTCGGAGAACAAATAGGGAACACAGGTATGGCTTACACTGGCCCTTAGAGATGCCGGTGCCCGTGTGCATTCGCCAGTTCTGCGGCACCCTGCACCTGTCCATCACGATTGGTTTCCTCTCACACCCAGCCCTGGGAGGCAGATCAGCCGTCTGGGGTAGCCGACGAGGAAAGGTGAAGCGACTTGTCCTGAGGTGCACCCAGCATCCTCCCCAGAGTGGCCAGCGACTTACACCTTCTCAGCCTACTGTCCCCTCCCCGATGTCCCTAGTCTCAGGACCGGCTGGCTGAGCTGGGGACAGTGAGCCCCTCTGCCCGGAGCCACCCCCATTGCTGTCTGCTTGTGCCACGGCCACCCTTGCAAGCCCACGCCTGCACCTGTCTTGTGGGCTGTGATCTTGGTCCCTCTCCCTGGGGCCCCTGCAGCACAGGGGGTAGGGGAGGGGCAGATGTCACCCGCGTGCCTTCTAGAAACCACATCAAATGGTGTAGCTAGGGATTAATAAATAAATTTGAGAGACAAGTCAATTATTCCCCCCACCCCATGCCTCTGTCCCCAGGGCAAAACAGCGGCTTGTGGTTCTCAGCCTCAGCACGCCTTCCCGGGGGCAGGCCCAGCGCTGCAGCTGGCTTCTGTCAGATTAGCCAGGCGAGATGCGACAGGCCTCTGTCCTCCGGGGAAATGGCTCCCTTCCTGGGAGGTGGCGAGGACGTTACTACGTTGCTCTGTTCCTGCCCTCTCCTTGCACCCCGCCCTGTCTCACTCACTTGTGGGTGTCCAGGTCACTCCCCCCCGCCACCGTTCTCCCTGTGGAGACTCCTGCTCAGCCAGTGGTCATGCCTGAAGTTCCACCCTTACAGCCGGAAACCTTCAGGAGGCAACTGCTAAGCGCACACGTGGCAGGGCCACCTTGTCAGCGTCTTGTAGTGCTACACAGACTGCTGCGGCCATAGAAAACATTTATTCACTTGTAAGCAAATATGGAACAAGGCCTGCTTTGTGGCAGAGTGTCTGTTAGGTTGCAGAGACAGAGACAAGAGACCCAGGCCTGCCCTGAAGGAGATTACAATTGCGGGGAAGTCAGACCATACAATGACCATGCTGGGCACTCTTGGTGGGGAAGAGGGGATTCTCAGGGGGCGTCCTGCCTAGGTGTTGCCTGGGCTGCATTCTGAGGGGTGAGTGGTCCCTGAGGAAGGACAGGCAGTTCTGTCACTGCCTGATGGAAGTGACAGTGGTCCCTGGGGAAGGACAAGCAGTTCTGTCACTCCCTGATGGAAGTGACATCATTGCACAGTCTCAGAAGCAAGAGAGTGAAGTGAAGAACTATGGAGAGACTCTCCTGGCTGGATCTGGGGTATGAAAGGAGCTGGGTGAGTGTTTATAATATATACAGGGTGGGACCAGCAGTTGGCATTATGGCTATGTCACTGGACTCCCACGTAGTTGACCATGGTTCAAGTCCTGGACCCAGTGGCTTAAACTCACGCCGGATACATGTGCGTGTGTGCCCTGGATCCTGAGAGTAGAATGGAGGAGAAGGGATTGCAGTGTGGCTATCCCCCCCGGGGGGTGATTTCTTGCTTTCTGTCTCTCTCTCTCTCTCTGTCTTTCTGGCGAGCACATGTGCCCTATAGCAAAAAAAAAAAAAAAAAAAAAAAAAAAAAAAAAAAACACATACACACACACACATATATATATACACACATATACATGGCATAACTGGGAGTGTGTGTGTGTGTGTGTGTGTGTTTGTTGGGAGGGCACACCTACTGTAGGCTTATTTCTTTACATCTTTTTAAAGAGATTGGATTATGGATTCTTTTCAACTATGTATGGGTATCAGGTTTTCTTCTTCTCCTCCTCCTCCTCCTCCTCCTCCTCCTCCTCCTCCTCCTCCTCCTCCTCCTTCTCCTTCTTCTTCTTTAAGAAACAACACGGAACTCCATCGCAACCCAACAGACTAAGAAAGCAGCGGTCTTACCAAGGGCAGAGCAGCATCGGATCCAGCAATGGGTTCTCCTTTGACATTTGCTGCCGCTGAATTTTCTATGGTTGCATTATCTAAGCATGTCCTTCAGATCAGTGATTCTCACCTTTTAATGTGTATGTAGATCATATAGGACAGTTATTAAAACGTGGGTGTTGGGGCCAGCAGGTGGCATAGTGGTTACTTTGCTGGACTCCAACGTTGTTGACCAGGGTTCGAGTCCTGGACCTAGTGGCTTGGAACTTGCGTGTGTGTGCACATGCCCAAAATCCAGAGAGGAGAATGGTGAAGGAATTGCAGCATGGTCATCCCTCCTGGGGGTCATTTCTCACTTTCTCTCTGTCTCCAGTGAGCACACACACCCTACAGCAAAAATCTCTCTAAAAAAAAGTGGGTGTTTCGAATCTGTCTAGAGATTGATTCAGTGGGGCCTAGCAATGTGCCTTTTCACCAGCTCCCCTGGTAATTAGATGCAGTCAGTAGAACGGGCTTTGAAAAACACATTCCTTAGAACTTATTTCCTCTTGCAAAATTTGTTTGCAGTTCTGAAGCATGTCACCAGATGGCAGTAGTGCTTTGTGATGGATTTAAATAGAGCCACTCCTTAGTTTTCTACTGGGAGTAGTTACTTGAGAGATAAGTCACTTTTATTGCCAAAAAATACAGACAATAACTATTTTGGATAATTTCTAAAACATATCAGTCATGAAATCTTAAGTTTCAGAGTTTAATTTTAATTAAAAATTTTTATTAGAGCTGAGCTTTCTGATATGGTGGCCACTAGCCATGTGTTGAGATGTGGTTAATCTGAATGGAGAGGTACTCAAAATATCATAAATGCACTGACTTTCAAAGACAAAAAAAAAAAAGAAAGAAAGAAAAAAGAAAAAGGAAAATGAAATAAAAGACAAAAATACTTTATGAATATTTAAAAGTCATGATTGCATGTTGTAATTCTGAGTAAAATAAAATTTTATTATTAAAATGAATTTCTTTTGTTTTGTTTTACTTTTTATTTATTTATCTTTTAAATAATTATTTTATTTAACTTTATTTATTTTATTTTGATTTGACCAGAGAGGGACAGAGTGAGAGAGAGAGAGGGAAAGTGAGAAAGAAAGCTGCCAGGTCTGGGACTTGAACTGTGGTCAGCCATGTAGGAGTCCACTTCACTTACCACACCACCTCTTAGTCCCTTGTTTTACTTTTTTTTTTAAGAATTATTTTACTGGGGCCGGCAGGTGGTGTGGTGGTTAAGGATAAGGTAAAAAAAATTAAATAATTATTTTATTTAACTTTATTTATTTATTTTAATTTGACCAGAGAGGGAGGGGGGAGAGAGAGAGAGAGAGAGAGAGAGAGAGAGAGAGAGAGAGGAAGCGAGAAAACAAGCTGCCAGATCTGGGACTTGAACCACGGTCGGCCATGTGGGAGTCCAGCACCCTTAACCACCACCCCACCTGCCAGCCCCTCTCATTTTACTTTTTAAATGTGACTACTATAAAAAGTACAGAGCTGGTCCCATGGTTTAGTGGTTAAGGGAGCTGGATCCCAGTAGGACCACCTCATGGTTCGAATCTTGGCCCCAGTGGCTTGAAATAAGTGAAAAACACTCTAGGTGTGCCCAGGAGGTGACATAGTGGTTAAGGCACTGGACTCTCATGTGGCCGACTATAGTTCAAGTCCTGGACCTGGTAGGTTGAAAATCACGCTGGGCTTGTGTGTGTGCCCAAAATCCCAATAGGAGACTGGAGGAGAAGGGATTGCAGATGGTCTTCCCCCGGCCAGGGGGTGATTTCTCACTTTCCCTCTCATTCTCACTCTCTCTCTCTCTCTCTCTCACTGTCTCTCTCTGGCAAGTGCATGCACCTTATGGCCAAAACCTAAAACAAAACAAAGCAAATCAAAACAAAAACAGAGAAAACACTCTGGGTATGTGTGCATGTGTGCCCCAAATCCTGACAGAGTGGAGAAATGGAAGAGAAGGGATTGGAATGTGACCAAGCCCCATTAGGGAGTGCTTTCTCTCTCTGTCTCTTTTTCTCTGCCACAGTCACATGCCCTCTGGAAATTAAAAAAAAAAAAAAAAGAGAGAGAGAGAGAAAATTTAAAAGTATATATGAGAGGATTTCAAAAAGGTTGTGGAAAAATGGAATTTAAGTATATGTCTATTATAGCCCCTGCATATTTTTTCATAGTATTCCTTTCCATAATCTTTTTGATGACCCCACATATATATTGAAATTTTAGTTTTTTAATTTACCAGAGGGCGTGTGCACTTGAGAGAGAGAGACAGAGAACGTAGGCCAGTCAGTGGCATGGTGGTTAAGGTGACTGGATCTCACATGGCTGACTGCATGGTTTGAGTCCTGGACCTGGTGACTTGAAAAAGACACCAGGTATGTGTATACGTGTGGCCAAAATCCCAAGAGAAGAATGGAAGAGAAGGAATCGTGGGCTTTCTCACTTTCTCTTTCTCTGATGAGTGCATGTGCACTGCAGCAAATTTAAAAAAGAAAAAAGGCACGTGAGAAAGAAAGCCCTTCTCCCAGTGGGAGATGGTCACATCTCCATCCCTTCTCCTCCATTTCCCCCTCCTTTCAGGATTTTGGGCACACATGTGTGTGTTCCTGGTGTGTTTTCCAATCTGCCCAGATTGGGACTCCCACAGCAGTCAGTCATGTGTGATCCAGGTGCCTTACCCACCGTGCCAGTGGCTGGCCCCTCACGTTCTATTTCTAATGGATAATGCCACATTAGAAAATCATCTAAAGTAATTTCTTCATTTTGGAAACGAGGAAATCAAGGCCTAAAGTTCGATGGAAAGTGTTAGACTTGAAGTCAAAAGACTTGCGGTAATGTTCCAATCCAAACACTCACACATGCCTTTGGGCAAGCAATATACCTTCTCTTAGCCTCTGTTTCATCATCTGTAAAAAGGAATAATTACAGCAATCCTACTTTAAAGAGTTACTTAAAAGACCAAGTAAGATAATGTGTGTGAAAGAACTTGTGTAAACTCTGAAGCATCACAAAGATATCAAATGACTATTGTTGTGGTTACTGATAATGACCAGAACCCAAGTCAAATAAACTCAACAGTCCAAGTGAATGTCCCTGGATTTTGCACTTCCAGATGCCAAGGAGTTTATAACCGAGTTAAGGAGTTACTGCAAACACTCATGAAATGTAAAATGACAATACACAATTACAAATTTCTTCTAGGCTTTGTTTTCCGGTTTTAAGGGTTTTTGTCCTGTCTTGAGCTGTCGATAGGTTCATGTACCTACTATTTGACCAGAATCCTAACCTATTTCCTGGCTTTAAGTTTTAAGCAAAGTTCCTTAGCATTTCTTTGATTTATTCAAGTTAAAACTGCTTTTCTTTAAATTAGCAGCTGAACTTGCTATTGAAAGTAGTCAGATTATATAAGAAATTGTGTGATCAATAAAATGTGGGGGAAAAGGAATGGAAAACAACTGTAGACACCAGAGATAGTGTGAGAAGAGGGTGGGAAAGGGCAGAGGGTCAGAAATAGGGGTAAAATCTATCTATCTATCTATATAACTAAAAATGGAAAATTATTGACGACAACATGCATGATTAAGCCACCATGCAGTATATTCTGGATGGGAAACCACATTTTGTATACTGTGACGATGCTTAGAGAATGAATATAAATTAACTAATTAAAAAAAGTTTCAGAGAAAAATGATTCAAGTAAGAACTGGAAAACTTGTCTCAAGGTACACGTGATTGATAGTGAGAATTACAGCGTTTTCTTTCTAAAATAAGTATTTTATTTATTTTTAGTTTGCTATAGGGCATGTGTACTTGTGAGAGGGGGGGGGGAGGGAGAAAGCACCCCCAAAGAAGATGGCCATACTGCAATCCCTTCTCCAGTATCTGCTTCATATTTTGGACATGCATGCACACACACACATGTGCCCGACATGTTTTTGAAGTCACCAAGTCCGGGACTTAACCGTGCAGTTGGCCATGTGGGATCTAGCTGCTTTAACCACCACAACACCTGGCTCACCCTGAAATGAACACTTATTGAGCTGGGACAGCAGGGTTGGAAGGTTGGGGTAGGGTTACCCCTCTGGAGTAACAAGAAACATCAACATGTCTCTATTTGCAAAGAGGTTTGTCATTGGAATGGGGGAACAAGGCAGATGCGAATGACATGAGAGGGCACAGGGGTGTGGAGTCACAGGCCTCAGGCCTTCTAACAGGAGCACGGGTGTCAGGAATGTGTGACTGGGCTACCAGTGACTGACCAACCTCCGCTCTCCTTTCTCCTTACTATAGAGCCTCAGCTCCGTTAGAGGCAGCAATTGACCCAGCTGACATACTTCATTGTCCAGCCTCGTTTCCGAATAATGAGACGTACGCAGAAGTGGCTGGGTAGGGCTTCCAGGAAAACTCCTGAGAGCCAGGGGCCATTCAGCGGCTACAGCAGCTGAGAGCCTTGGCCCTCCCTCTTGCTGGCTCCTGGGTGTGATGGTGGTAACTGTAGTCATCACCTTGTGAGCGTGAGTTCGGAATTCATACCCTACGTAACAGGCCAGAGAGCTAGCATGAGCCTGGGTCTTGGACACCATCGAATGTGCTGGGCTGCCCTGAATGTCCAACTTTTGCTCTTTCTGTTAAATGAGAGAAAAATGTGTTTCTATTGGGTTGTTGGAAATCATGACGGATTTTTCTGTTTTTCCATGCAAAACTGCATCTTTTCTGATGACTCAATATTGTCTTGAAGCCACTGTGGTTTGGACTTTCTGTTCTATGCAGTCACTACAATTCCTGAATCCTATGAGCATATTAGTGCATATGACAAAGCTCTTGAGTTCCATGTGACAGTGACAGGGAGGATGTTAGAGGATTTTATTGGGACCTGGAGCCAGAGGGTCCATGAAAGGGATAGGGCCTCTTTTTTTTTTTTTTAAATTTAGGTATATTTTATATTGCTTAGTGATTCTTACAATGCCTTTTAAAAATGTTTAAATAGTTTTATTTATTCTTTCAAGAGAGATAGAGGAAGCCAAGCACCCTCAACAGAATGTCATGCCACAATCCTCCCCCAGCCTTGCCAGCCAGTCAGGATCATGGGTGCACACGTGCCTAGAGGGTGCAGGTCGGCCAGGGAACCGCCTCCAGATCTTCCACATGGCTCCCAGCACTGCAGAGGACTGTGCAACCTCTATGCTACCACGGCTGGACCAGCGTGGGGCCATCTGTAAACCCTATCTCGAGGGGCCGGGCGGTGGCAAAGCACTCTTCTTCCCTCTTTAGGACACAGACAATAACTGCTCCAAGAATCCCAAAGGAGAAAACAGACATTCCACAAGGAGCAGCACTTCTGGGAAGTACACGTTCCAGTAGTAGCTGGTCCTCCACCCCACACCCTATTTCATATCTCTTCTGCATATAGTGACATAAGGGGGAAATTAATTGGCATTCTATATTGATTTTAAATGGATTTTTATTTTTTTAAATTGCTTAAAATGAAAAAAAATTTTTTAAAGGTTTTTGCCTTAAGGCATGTATGCTCCTAGGGAGAGAGAGAGAGAGATAGTGAGAGGGAAGGTGAAAAATCACCCCTCTGGTGATGGCTGCGCTGCAGTCCCTTCTCCTCCATTCTCCTCTTGAAATCTTAGGCATGTGCCTTGGGGTGAATTTCAAGCCACTGGGTCCAGGACTCAAACCGCAGTTGACCATGTGGAAGTTCGGCGATGTAACTGCTACGCCATCTGCTGGCCCCCAAATTTTAAGATTTTTTTAATTAAAAAAAAAAAGAAGGTTAAAAACGCACAACAAAATATACCACCTTAACCATTTGAGTGGATTTCTTTTGGATATCATCCTTCCCATCCACCTCAGATGATGAGCTCTAAGACTATGGCCCCAGGGAGGGAGAGGAAGGTCGTCAGCCATCTTTGGGTCTAAAGCTGCTTTTCTGGATGTCATTCATGAGATAATGGTATGGAAACCCAGGCTCTGTGGGAAAAGAGGGATTGCTAACGGAGATCATCTGTTACTCCTTAAGGGGCGGCCAGGTGGATTAGAGAAAGGAGCTTACCACCTCCAGGTGGGGCGGGCTGGCAATGTCTGAGCACACGCAGGCCACCCCTCGGCTCTGTAAGACTGGCAGGAGGTGAGTGCCTGTACTTGATCCTCCTGTGGGTCAGGTGAGGGGATGATGGGGACAGGGGGACTTTCTTCAGCTCATGGGGGCTGGAGGAATCCACCTTGAGGTCATCCCCCCGGCCCCTGTGGGTGCTAGGTCGCAGTGAGGGGGGAGGCTCAGATGGGTGGGGAGGAGACGGCCTGAGCTCGCTCTCCCCAGCTGCCTGGATGTCTGTGCCATGTGGATGGGGTTTGGAATGTCTGTGTGAGCCCAAGGGTGCTGGATATTTACTGGGAGGGTGACTGGGACGTTTCCCAGAGTGCAGTAGTGGCTGAGTGAAGAGCTGCCCCCTCCCACATGGCCTCACAGCAGCCCCTCTGAGGTCCAGGCCAAAGGGTTCTCCAGGGGCCCTCCCAGTCCCTCACCCTCGGCCCCCTCACCCCCCTCGCCCCTGCTCCTGCCCCATCTCCTCAGGCCACAGAGACACAGACATCCACAGGCTTCTCGTGCCCCAGGAGCTGTTTCCCCAGTCTGATAGGATCAACCTGTCTTTACCTGAAACCTGTTTTTTAAAGGACTTTATTGTCTCTTTCCTTTACAGGACATTCTTACCTCATACTTTGAACAGAATAAGCAGAACTTAGCAAAACAGTTATTACAGAGCCATAAAACGGCTTCCTCAGGCTTGCCCTCTTGTTCTTCTTCCTCATTCAGGTGGGTCAGGCTGGGTTGGGACCCAGGTGGGTTACCAGGAGGGGGAGGCTCATGAAGACCTGTGAATCAGTGAGGGGCCTCTGACAAGGTGACCCCGCCCACTCCCACATCCGAAGGAACCGGGGGCCTCTTCCACCCCTGCAAGGGAATTCCTGCTCAACTTCATTTTGTTAATTTATAGGCTGTGGAGTCCCAGGGTTCCCTGGTCCCGCGGCCATGCTGGCCAGTGTCACAGCAGGTGCAAGTGGCCATAATGCATCTGAGTGGTCACACACTGCCCTGTCTCAGAAGGTGTTCTGGATGGGGACATGGTGGTCAGGGAGGACGACCTTGGTCCCAGGAACACTTCCTGCCCTGGCCCAGGCCCGGCATCTCTGTGTGGGGAGTTGAAGGGAGACAGGGGTGTTGTGGACAGGGAGAAGTCTTCCCTGCAGTAAGTCAGCCCTATTCTCAGGAGCACAAGACTGAGAGGAGGCTCCTAGGGCCTGGGGACACCACTTTCGCCATCTCCTGTCAAGACAGGTTTTTGGACACGGCTGTGGTTTGAATGTATCCCCCAAATTTCACACAATGAAATTTGGTTGTGATGGGATTAAGAGGGCGAAAACCTAATATGACTATGGGATTAAGAGGCAGGACCTTTGAGAAGTGATTAGGATTAAGATTGTCATTAGGATTTAGGTGGGACCCCCCATGGTTGAATCCTGCTGGGTTTATAAGGAGAGAGAATGAAACAGAATCAGACACAGACCACACTCACTCCTGCTCTGTCTCACCATGTGATGTTCCACACTGCCTCAAGGTGCAGAGAGCCCCTACCTGCAAGAAGACCCTCACCAGACATAGCCTCTTGACCCTGGGACCTCCACAATCCACCTTATTCTTTATAAATTACCCGGTGTGGTATTCAGTTGTTGGCGAGAACGGCAGATTGTGGTAGACACTTTCTGCTGGAACTGCCCTCCACGTGCCTCCCTGAACCCGGTAGACTCATTTGCTATGAGAAGCTGGCAACCGATCATAGGTAGTGTATCTTAGCCCAGGAGGATTTGCACCCCTCCCCCTTTCTTTTAGGTCACTATAGGCATTAGCACTTGTTGTATAGAGATGCAAGGAGAGACAGAGAGAGGGAAAGTGAGCAATCATTCTGCCACCCCCAGGGGAGATGGCCATGCCTCATTACCTTCTCTAGTCTTAAGATTTTGGGCACGCATGCACATGGACCTGGCATGTTTTTCGAGCTGTTGGATCCGGGTCTTGAGCCATGCGATAGGCTATGTGCAACCCAGCCACCGTATCCACCCGTGGCTTGTTGGTTAAGCCTCTGGGTCTGGGACTTCACTGGTAGCTGGCCGTGTGGAAGCCAGCTGCACTGACCAGCGCACCACCCGCCGGCTCAGGACTTGGTTCTTTGCACTCTCAGTAAGGTTTTTCTGTGATGTGCCCCACCTGGGCATGGAGATGCGGAATGGGCAGAGCCCAGAGAAGTGCTAGGAGGCAGGGATAAGGCAGGAGATTTGGAATCAGCCCTGTCCAGGATCCTCCACTTTTCACTTCCTTCGCCTGAGAGCCTTAATCTGCATACTAATGAGAGGGGGATAATAACTCTCCTATGAGCCGAATGTTCCAGTCCATCCCAAATTTAACCCCCAGTAGATGACAGTAGGAGGTGGGGTCTTTGGGATGTAATCAGGCCATGAGGGTGGGGTCCTCACAATGGAATTAGTGCCCTGATGAAGACACAGAAGTGCTTGGCCATACCATGGTACCCAGAGCAGTCGGCTGTCTGCCACCTAGGACGGCGTTCTTTCCAGAACCTGGCCGCACTGGCACCCTGACCTCCGATGCCCAGTGTCAGAACTGTGGGAAGTAAATGTTGTTAAAGCCACCCAGGCTGTGGCATTTTTGTTACAGCAGCCTGAACTGACTGAGATGAGCCCTGCCTACCCTCACCTCACCGTAACAGGGTTATGGTGGGGAAGAAAAATTAGATCATGAATTTCAAAAAAATAGCTGTAGACTACAAATGGTTGCCCTGAGCTCTTTTCCAGGAAGGGAGAGAGCAGGGCTCTTCACACTCTCACACCCTTTTTTTTTGTGAGGTAGCAGGCTCAGACCCAGCCTTCGGTTCTGTCCTCCCCATTTCCCCTGAGACAAGGGCTGAATATTCTTAAGAAACGAACAACAACAAAAAATCAAAGCAATTGCAGAAAATCCCAAAGCCATTTCTATTTCCCTCAGCTACTCTCTGCTCTTGGGGCCAAGAGGGAGGCTGTCGCTGGCGGCTGGGGTCAGTTGGTGCTGTTAGGGCCCTCACTGCTTGGCCGCGGTCACCAGGAGAGGCCTGGACAGTGTTCATCATTGGTTCAGCCGGCCACAAAGGGTCGTGCTCTGTGGCCCCACGGGAGATGGGGCAGGGAGGAGAGGAGCCAGGTTTGTGCAGCACAGCCATCCGGGCCTGAGAGCACCAAAGGCCCACCCTGGACTCGCCCAGGGAGGTGCGTCCTGTCCTTTTTGCCGGAAATAATTACTCATTTTGACAGACACCTTTCTAGCCATTTACAAAATGGAATCCAGAATCCTTCATGTGAGTCTTTTACTCCCCTCTAATGATCAGCAGATGAACTTTCAGGGTGTGTTTATCTTGTCCAGGAACAAGGAGAGGCCAGTTTTGGAGGAGAAACAAAATCCATAGTACACAGCTATCCTGGGACACACCCCGGTGACCCCCAGATGGGACCGATGGGGGTCTGGCCCCTGCCAGCCTGGTGAGCCCACCTGCCCACTCTGTACCAGGTCTTCCCTCCAAATAGTGAGGTGACCGTCCCTGGTTCTTTGGGTCTCCTCAACCACGTCTGAAGGGGGCTTTGTACTCAGAACTTGGTAACAGCAGCAGAGGGAGTCACTGTCAAACCTATTTGAGAGAGGGGACCAAAGTTGGATCTTCAAAACATTCATGAAAAGTGACTATTACGAAAAGCGAATATTATGAAAAAAACTATGTATGAATTTCAAAATGTTTACACAAAAAAAGCCTCATACTTTTATTTATTTATTTATTTATTTATTTATTTATTTATTTATTTATTTCTGTTTTTGCCATAGGGATTTTGGGCACAGATGCACACAGGCCTGGTGTGATTTTCAAGCCACCGGGTCTGGGAATCAATTGCAGCCAGTCATGTGGGAGTCCAACACTTTAATCACTATGCTAGCTGCTGGCCCCTATAAACTAGTACTTCGATTCCATTTTTGCACAAATGTTTAGAAATAATAGAAATATAAACATAAAATAACTAAATAGAAAAAAAATAATAGAAAAGGGCCATAAAACTGGTCCTGTAAAAAGACCAGCAAATTTTTTTTTTTTTTTTTTTGGAGAGGTTTTTGCTATAGGGCACGTGCGCTCGCCAGGAAGAGAGAGACAGAGAGACAGAAAGTGAGAAATCACCCCCCCAGGGGGATGGCCACGCCACATCCCTTCTCCTGTTGGGATCTTTGGCACACATGCACACGCGCCCGGCATGAGTTTAAGCCACTGGGTCCAGGACTCGAACCATGGTCGACTACATGGGAGTCCAGCGACATAGCCATTACGCTAACTGCTGGTCCCGAGACCAGCAAAATTAATAAGCTCTAGCAAAATTAGTCAGGAAAAAACAAGAGTACAAACATGATCGATATCAGTAATGTATAAGGAGACCTTACTATAGATCCTACAGATGTGACCAAGATAATCAAAAGATATCACGAACAACTTTTTGCCAATGTTTGAAAACTTTGATGAAATGGAAAAATCCTTTGAAAAAAACACAATTTAAACTTGACACAAGTAGAAAATCTGAATACTCATATAACTTTTAGAGAAATTGAATCCTTACTAAATATAATTTTTTTTTGAGAGGTTTTTGCTATAGGGCATGTGCGCTTGCCAGAAAGGCAGAGAGAGACAGAGAGACACAAAGTGAGAAATCACCCCCCGGGGGGGATGGCCACACCACAATCCCTTCTCCTCCATTCTTCTCTTGGGATCTTAGGCACGCACACATACGAGCCTAACGTGAGTTTAAGCCACCGGGTCCTGCAGTTGACTACACGGGAGTCCAGCGACATAGCCATTACGCCAACTGCTAGTCTCTTTACTAAATATTCTTTCTACAAAGAAAAGCTTAGGCCCAGATACCTTCACTAGTGAATTTTAACAAACTTTAAAGGAAGCATTATCATACAATCTTTTCCAGAGAATAGCAAAAGAGGAAACATTTTTCAATATGCTTTATCACAGTGACAAAACCTTGATACCTGACAAAGACATTACATGGAAGAAAATTATAGGCCAGTTTTTCTCAAGAATATAGAAACAAAATTTCCTAATAAGATATTAGTAAATATCTTAGCCAAGATATTTTTTTAAAAAGATAGGAAGTCATAAGCAAATTGACTTTATTACAGACATGTAAGTTTGACTTAGTGCTTGAAAACCAATCAATTTAGTTTATCACATTTATGGAATGAAAGAAAAAATATAAGATCATCCCAACTGGTAATTATCCTAGGAATGTTATTTGATAACATTGAATATACTTTAATTGGAAAAACTATTAACAAACGGGGAATAGAATCTGATAAAGAGAAGTGTATGAGCGTTCTCCAGAGGGATAGAAGTAATAGGCTGGGTGGTTGGTATGCCTGTGTGTATGTATGAATGATGTCTGTGTATGTACATTGGCTCATGCAATTACGGGGCCTGTCCAAAATGTGCAGAGTAGGCTCCCCTTAGAGATCAGGGAAGAGCCAATATGTGTGACCGCTAATGTACTGGAAAGAATAGGATGCAGCTAGATCCCTCGTACTTTGCTGGTGGGAGTATAAGCTGAAAACTATTCGAGCATGTGCAAGCTCTATGACCCAGAAATTCTCTCCTAGGTATATAACCCTAGAGAAATGCATTGTTCTGACACCAGACATCGTGTATGAGAATGTTCTCAGAAGCATTAATGTAGTAACCCGAATCAGAAATAATCCCAATATTCATCATCAGTAGAATGGATAAATGAATATTGGTATGTCCATTCAATGGGATACTAGTCAGCAATGAGGATTAATCACTATGACTGCACCAAGTAACATTAATGAAAACTGCAAACAATACTGAACAAAGAGGTGAGACACAAAAGAGTACATCCTACACGATTCTGTTCCTGTAATGTTCAAAACTGGGCAAAACTAATATATAGTGTTAAAAGGGGGACCAGCAGATAGCATAATGGTTACATTGCTGGACTCCCATGTAGTTGACCACGGTTTGAGTCCTGGACCCGGTGGCTTAAAACTCATGCTGGGTGTGTGCCCATGCGTGCCCAAAATCCTAGAGGAGAATGGAGGAGAAGGGATTGTGGCATGGCCATCCCCGTGGGGATGCTTTTCGTCTCTTTGTCTGTGTCTCTCCAGCGAGTGCATGCACCCTATAGCAAAAATCTCTCTAAAAAAATTAAAATAAAAAGAAATCAGGATGAGGTTACATTTGGGCAAGAGAAAGGGGGATAGTAATGGCAAACGGCCTTCAGCGGGCTTCTGATAGTTTGTCCATTATGAGGGGGACTTGAAAAATTGTATGGAAAAATGGAATTTAAGCACTAGTTTATTTTAGTATGAGTATTTTTGAAATGCAGGCATGATTTTTTTTATAATATACTTTTTTGTGAACTTTTTCAAGACCCCTAATCTTTCTTTCCTTTTTTAAAAAGCAATTATTTATTTATTTATCTATTTATTTGTTGTGATTTTTTCAAGCTGCCAGGTCTGGAACTTGAACTGCCATGTGGAAATCCAGCACCTCAACCACCACATCACCTATTGGCTCCAATAGTTTATTTAATTTTATTTATTACTATTATTGTTTTCTAATAATTTTCTAACACATGCTCGCCAAAGAGAGACAGAGAGAGTGAGAGAGAAAGTGAGAAAGCAAGCCACCAGGTCGGAGACTTGAACAGAGGTTGGCTGTGTGGGGAGTCTAGTTCCTTAACTACCATACCACCTGCCAGCCCTCCATCACATATTTCTTCACTTGAGTATTAGTCTCCTGGTGCAGCCACTTGTGAATTCATGACACTTGCATTTTAAAATGTTTAGAAAGAGGAAGATTGGGAAAGGGAACTAGAACTAGCAAGTAGAGATGATGCTTTCCAGAAAGTTTGTTCTAAGGGGCAGTAAGGGAAGGGGAGTGATCAATAACATTAAACAAATATATTTTTTTCGAGGGCCAGAAGAATGAGGACATGCTTGTATGCTGATAAGAATAATTCAGTAAAGAGGGGAGAACTGATGGAGTGGTTTTCATGAGTCGTGAAGGAACGGGCTGTAGTACAAGGTTGGAGGGCTGGCCCTAGGGACGGTCCCCAGGAAGGCAGGCAGAGCAGAAGGACAGGGAGGTGTGAGGGGGTCTCATGCAGGCGCCTCCTTTTCTCGTTGCTCAGGCCTTCTCCCTTGTGCATGGAGGTGCCCGCAGGCACTCTCTCTCATTCCCAGCCCAGGGCTGGGACTAAGCGGCCTCTCTGCCAGGTTCCTGATGCTACACGGGGACTATAAGATAGGAGGTGGTGGCCGGACCGGTGGCCTTTGAGTGGGCTGCTGTAGGAGCATTTGGCTGGGCAGGGGTGGAGGTCCCGCCTGAAATGGGCTATGGGGAGTTTCTATGGGTTTCTGCCATCAGATTGGCTGAAACTGGGGGATGGCCACTAGGCTCCAGCTCCTTCTCCCTCCCTGCCCTTTGTGGGCAGTGGCTGTTCAGCCATTGACCACTCTCAAGGGACCCCAGGGCTCTTCCTGCCAGCAGAGGGAGGGAACCTCAGCCTCAGGAAGGGCTGGAAGCCAGCTTAAAAAAGCACATTCCTTGGCAGGATAAAAAACTCTTTTTTTTTTTTTTTTTTTTTTTTTTTTTTTGCGTGTGTTTAAGTGTAAAGAATTAACCTTTGCTAGGAAATGGTTGTGGTATTTTCCCTTAAATGAAAAGGGACCATTGTGATTCAAACTTTGGAAAATGCACAACATCCTGGTGCTGTTCTCCAGGGCCGGCTGCTGAGTTCCTCTCCCCAGCTCCTCGCTCGGCTGTCTCTGGCCTTTCCTCTGGATGGTCTCATCGCACTGTTGGCAAGGTTAAGGGGCCATACTGATCCCTGGAAGGCCAGTCTGAGAAAGTGCAGCCCTTCCTCAGCCAGGGAATGTGGGCAAAAAGGGCTTGTTATAGTCCATAGGGACCCCCACTCGAGAGAGATTCTGTATCCGGTAGAGCCCAGTGGAAAGTGAAAATAAGATTAAAAAAAGTAGGAAAAATGTCAAGATGGCAGGGCTGGATGGTGGTACCAAAAATACCATGTGCTGCTAGGCCCACCCACATGGGCAGGTTCTGAGTTTGCACCTGGAGACCTCCCTGAGTTCTCCACACGTGCGTGTGCCCATCATCCAGGGCTGGCTGAGACTATAGATGGATTGTAGCATCGAGATCCTGCTGGGGATGCTGTCTCTGTCGATTCTCTGCCCATCTAAGAAGAAATAAACCTAAAAAGTTCTCAAGAATGCAAACACAGGGCATGAAACCAAGCACAGACCCCCTAAGTGAGGGGCCCTGAGTGATCGCCCAGGTTGCACACCCAGGAAGCTGGCCCAGCTTGAGCTTCTGAAGCTTCTCTCTTAATGGGATTCGTCCAGGCCTAGACACAGACCCTGATGATACAGAGCAGGACTCAGGGTGCCTTCTGGGGTCCCACCCCCATCCCTGGCTCCCACATACCATAGCTGGCAGCCATTTCCCCACCTGGCTCTTTGCTCCGATTTCTTTCCCCTTACATTTCATAGACTGTGCTCCTCAGTCGCAAAAAATTCTGGGTTTAGTCTGTGCTTGCTTGTAACCAAGGGGTCCGGGGTGATCGGGGAACACAGCACAGCTGCACTGAGTGCGGGTTACTTGGCGCTCCCAGAGCTATTTACAAGCCTCCTCTTAGGGCCTACTGTAAATAGGAGAGTACACACATGCCGATTCTGTAGCAGATTAAAGCCATCCGCTGCTTTCCCTGGGTCTTAACACATAGCAGTTTGTGTTTCTGCAGCATTTATTTTCTTGCATGCTACTTACAGACTGGTGTGGTGCTCTGCTGGGGCCTAAGCGTTGGGTTCTCTAGGGGCTGTGGAGATCCCTAAAGCCTCGTTTCCAGGGTCAGACTGACCTTACAAGCCCAGACCCTCTCCGGAGCTATGTGGGCCCGTGCTATGGCCTCTGGTCCCTTGTGGTCTTGAGCACTTGAACAAGGCTAGTCTGAATTGGGATGTGTTGTTTGTGTAGCATATACACTGGACTTAGAAGGCTTAGTCCCAAAACAACAAAAAAAACTAAGCTATTTTGTTAATTTTTCGCATCGATTGCATGTTAGAATCATTTTGGGGGGTAAGTTTTTGCTGTAGGATGCGTGTACTCACTAGAGAGAGAGAAAAGATAAGTGAGAAGTCACCTCCCACCCCCGCCCCTGACTCCATGGGGAATGGCCACACTGTAGCCTCTTCTTCTTCATTCTCCTCTTGGGATCTTGGGCGCTCAGGCACATGCACCTGGTGCGATTTTCAAGCTGCTGGGCCTAGGACTCAAACCATGGAATGGACACCTTAACCTCTACACCACCTGCTGGCTCAAAATGATATTTCTTATATAATAGATAAAATATATTATCAGTCAATTTCACATATTTTCTTTTCCTTTTGTTAATGAAACTACTAGAAATTTAAGAATGATCTGTATGGTTGTCAGCAGGTGTTGTGGCAGTTAAGGCACTGGATCCCTACATGGCTGACCATGGTTCAAGTCCTAGACCCAGTGGCTTGGAACTAACACTAGGCACATATGCATGCGTGCCCAAAATTCTGAGAGGAGAATGGGGGAGAAGGTATGGAGGCATGGCCATCCCCCTGGGGGGTGATTTCGCACTTTCTCTCTGTCTGTCTCTGTCTGTCCAGTGAGCGCATATGCCCTATAGCAAAAAAACTCTCTAAAAAATGTATACATACACACACACACACACACACACCTATATCTATGACTTATATCTTATTCCTATTTGGTGGCTCTACTTTAAAGTTTCTCTTTGACGTTTTTCCATGTAGATTTTTATACCCACACATATCCCTGAGTGACTGACAGAACCTGGGTGGGGGGAATTATGTAACTTGATCCTAATGCCACCATCTTCAAAGAGACTCCTCAGAAGGTTCTAGGGTCACCTAACACCACCAACCCAGGGGCCTTTGAGCATTGGTAATCTGTCTGCCTCATTTTTTTTTTTATATCCAGCACATATTTATTGAACACTGATAGTTGTGAGGCAATATGGCACAGTGACTTCAGAGCACAAGTTCCAGTCTTCATGACCTGGGTTCAAGGCCTGGATTTACCACTAATGAGCTATGTATCCTTGCATAAGTGAGGTGCCTTGGTCTTTTTTTTTTTTTAAATAAGTATTTATCTAGCTTTATTTATTTATTATTATTTGTCAATTTGACCAGAGAGAGAAAGTGAGAAAGCAAGTCGCCAGGTATGGGATTTGAACTGTGGTCAGCCAGGTGGGAATCCAGTGTCTTAACCACCATGCCACCTGGTGGCCGCCATGCCTTGGTCTTTTCATTTATAAAATGGGAATTATAATATTATATGCAGCATCCAGAGAGTGATCCAGGAATCTAGCACATAAGCTCATTGTGAGGATTAGATGGGACAAGACATAGCCCTTAGCATGGAGACATTAGCTCCACTATGAGCCTGCTATGGGTACTCTGATCTGGGCCCCTGAAATTTCACAGGACCCAGTAGACTCTGAGGAAGGAAGAGGCCAGACTGAGGATACCTGTAAAGGTAAGTGTGGGGACCTGATCTTGGGGAGACTCGGTGGCAGAGTGAAAGGACCCCCATACCAGCCAGTATCTGATGCCAAAAGATGGAATCCAGAAAGATGTACAGTCAGGATACCAAGCTGGATGGCCCAAGATAGGGGTGCTGGCATGGGACTGGGATTGATGGTGGGGAGCCAGAAAATGAGCTAGGACTGGACAATTCTGCCCTTAGTCTTTGTACGGAAAGCTTTCTCCTGCTGAGGCCAGATCAATGGGCAAGGCTGAAGGAGAGGGCCTGATAGCATTCCACGGCCTGAATTGGGGCTCAGCAGGCAGATCTGGAGTGTTGATCTCATTTTCTCCTTGCAGTCTTGTCAATGTAAGGCAGTGCATTAGGGTAATACATATCAATAAAATAAATAAATTCCAATTTTTCAGTGGCTGAACACACTGTAGACTAATTCTCACTCATGTGATAGTCCAATGTGGGTGTTCTTGGCCAGCAGGAGACTTTCCATGTGGTGATTCAGGGATCCAGGTTCCTTGCACCTAATGGCTCTGTCCTTCCTTATGGTCTCAGAGTCCTCTGCATTCAGTGGGCAGACAGGAAAGTGGGTGAAGACACAACCTCTTCTAACCACCCGTCCTGGCCATAACATCTACCTTTTACATTTACATTCCACCCATGAGAACTAGTTTCATGGCTTCACCTATCAATAGAATCAGGAGTGGCTGGGAGCTAATGACTCTATAGTAGGAGGAAGAGAGCTAATTTCTGGTGGCCATTTCCCACTCTGCAGGGAGAGCTGACCCAGCAGCCTGGCTTTCTTTCTTCCCACCAGATCCTCTAACTTTTCCGCAAGCTGCTTTCGCATCACCATACCTGAGCTAGGCTCTGAGAGGGCTCCTGAAGGGGAATAGAGGAAAAAATCATCAACACTCCCTATGGAACGATGACACAGGCAGAGAGGCAGTGCGTAGCCCGTGGTCTCGGGACTTCAGGCTTCCCTGGCGTTCTCAAATGCCCCTGCTCCTGTGAATCCTCAAACCATACCCAGGCACTGGCCTGTACAGACAGCTCAGGGAGACCAGGAGGCCTATAGTTCGGGTCAGAGGAGGATGGGAACAGATGAACACAGCACCGGCAAAGGCTTCCTAGAGCTCCTCCTGTCTGGACCAAAGGCAGCATGAGGGGATCTCAGAGGGACCTTCCTGGAATCTTCTGGGCGACTTCCCCTGTGTGCCTGGGGTTGAGGCACTGGCAAAACCTCAAGTCCCCACGGGTCAGGACTGGATCAGGGGGTGAGGTGTGTGGGTGGGGTTGAGGGCAGGTCACAACATCGCATCTGAGCAGGTCCATGCGTCTCCAACCAGTGCTCTTACACACCTGCTGGCAGCTGGAGGCCACGAAGGATGACAAGGCTGGCCGCTGGACCTGACACTGCTCGTGATGATGTGGACGAGACGGCCAGACATTAGTGACTTTTGTCTGGCTTCCTCAAAGAGAATCATGCAGCAAAAGCCAGAGGCTTGATGGGTGGGGAGGGAAGTCTCTCCCTGGGATTCCCAACACTTTCTGCGTGGGCGGCACTTTGTGGTGCTAAAGCCGGCAAGGCAGAGGAAGGCAGTGACATTCACTTCCATGTGACAAGGGAAGGCCCAGTGACCTGAAGAGCTCCTTGCCCGAGGTTGTACACGGGTTTGTAAGAATGCAGATGTCGGTTCCCCGGCTCTGGGCGCTCTGCGTGAGCTTGATAAGCACATTTCTCCCTCCAGGTTGGTCAGGGCGCTGGTAACTCCTGTGCAGGGAGCAGGTCCTCCCTGGGGGCTTCTTAGACTAGGCGCTCAGCCTCCCTTGAAGAACATGTGTTTCCTGTTTTCCTTCTCCTTCTGGCTCAGCACAGAGAACAGGGTTTTCCTGAGCGGAAGAGCCTCAGAGACCTGGCCCCGGCCCAGCTAGCTCTGGCCAGCCTGCCTGCTCAAAGCTCGTGTTGCTTGGGGTGAGGGCCCCTCACCCACCGTCCAGGGCTACCAATGAGCATTATCTCCCATCACTCCCCCAAACTCTCTTGAACCCAAGGCCTGGGCTCTCACCTTGGTACTCTTTGAACACTCTTTGCTAATCAAGCAAACCTCTTGGCAAAACCTGGGGTTTGTGCTATCTCGGAACCAAGAAGCCAGGGCCGTGGGACCTAGAGAGGCAAGTCAGCACTTTGGCCAATCCTGCACTCACTGGAGCTTCAGAGTCCTGACACTTCCCTCTGTCGCCACCCCCGCACTGTTCCCATTGGTCCTGGGGTGGAGGCTGGGGGTCCCTGAATGCATTCCCCCAGATTTCTAGCCTGAGTCATGTCACGATGTAGGCTCAAGCCATACCTGCTCTGAATGAGAGTCTTTGGATGTTAATTGAACATCTTTTTTCACTGTCTGGTCCAGGGCTTTTTCCTGCTTCTTAGATGGAAGAGATATGTTGATTGAAAGAAGAGGGAGCTAGCATCCCAACTCCCACAGAGCCTTAAACCCTGCACTGGGGTGAGCATTAAAGAAGGCAGGGCCTACCTCTCCACCATGACAGGGAATAGGAAACACTGCCTTTGCCTCACCGTGCTGCTGCCTTGCTACAAAGAGGGATCCTGTCCTGCTCAGGCCCATTGGAAGGCCTGGTCTTGTGCTAGAATTGCTCTTAGGGGTGTGTGTATGGGGGTGTGCGTGAGCACTCACGGGCGCTGTGTCAGATAGGCACTGGGTGTGAAAAGGCTTTGGGTGGGCAGGGGTGAGCCTATGTACACAAGTCAGTATAGGTGTTCATGGGTGAGCTGGTTCCTGGGCTTTGAGAGGTGAGATTCAGACTCTGCCTTGGCCTGCAGCCCTTGGACAGGCCTGGGACCAGGGGAAGACAAGCACCTCTGATGACCCGGCCTTGGGCTTTGAAGTCCTCCTTCCTAGTGAGGGCTCCAGGCACAGGCAGCCCAGGTTTATTAGGTACAGGTTTATCTGGGGCTAATTTAACTTGTTAAGATAATTGTGCCAGAGGCTGCAGCTCTAGCCCCCTGCGTCAGTAATTACCCTCCTCCTGGTCTCTTTCATCTCTGAGGACTGTGCCCATTTGCAGAATTTTGCTGGGCTGGTCGCTTGCTCCTTCCAAGGCCTTGGGAGGGGCCCTGGCAATGTTTTCACATGGTCTCTTGTTTTTGTAAAATTTACAAAAATACCTTGTTTCAACCACAATTATTTAAGGCTGCTGTTTCTTTTCACCCTGACTTCCCCTTTGAGACATTTCCCTCCTCTCAGATGGTATTGGAATAACTGGGCACTTTTGGGATCCAGCTCAGGGTAACCCGAATTCGGGATTCCTTTGTGTAGACCAATGGGATTTATTTATGTGGGATGCAGTGTATGTGTATACCACCTCATGAACCTGGCTCTTGGTCACTTCCGTGTATTGGTTTCCAGGGGTACTTCTACCACCCATAATGCTGACTCACCTAGGTGATGCGGTGTAGACGGCTCTCAGGAAGGGGAGTGTGTGGAAAGTGATAGACGAACAGGATTTTAAACTTACAGGGCCAGGGCCAATCAGTGGCATGGTGATTAAAGCAACTGGATCCCACATGGCCAACTGTGTGGTTGAATCCCAGACTTGGCAGCTTGGAAAACATGCTGGGTACATATATGTGTGTGCTCAAAATCCATAGAAAAGAATGGAGGAGAAGGGATTGTGGTACAAACATTTCTACCCTCCCAGGGGTTGGGGGGTGCTGCTCTCTCACTTTCCCTCTTTCTCTGTCTCTCTCTGGTGCACATGCCCTATAGCAAATTATTGGGTTGTCAGAGAAATCATGATGCATTTTACATAGAAAAACAGAAAAAAATATATCATGACTTTTCTGACCGCCCAATAAAAGAGAGAGTTCACATAATACATGAATGTGTGGAATACAAAGTTCATTAAAAAAAATGAACAGGGCCAGCAGATGGCTTGGAGGTTCAGGTAGTTATATCCCACATGACCGACTACATGGTTCAAATTGTGGACCCAGTGGCTTGAAAAACACACCAGGCACATGTGCATGCATACCCAAAATCCCAAGAGGAGAATGGAGAAGAAATTGCAGCATGGCCATCTCCCCTGGCAAGGGGGTGCTTTCTCACTTACCTTGTCTCTCTCTCTCTCTCTCTCTGTATCTATATCCAGCAAGTACATGTGTCCTATAGCCAAAAAGAAAAAAAGAGAGAGAAAGAGAGAGAGAGAGAGAGCGAAAGGAAAACAAAAAAGAAAGTACAGAGCCAGAAGCTAGTCTGCAAAAAGTTCTTTTAGTCTACGGCATATGTGAAGTTTGTTAGAGGCTTGTTCCCTGTTAACAACTGTGATGATTAATTTTATGTGTCTACTTGACTGGGCTAAGGAATACCCAGATAGTTAGTAAACCATTGTGTGTGTGTGTGTGTGTGTGTGTGTGTGTGTGTCTGTGTGGGTGTTTCCTGAAGAAATGAGCACTTGAATGGGAAGACTATGAAGACTGCCCTAACCACTGCAGGGGAGCATATTATTCAATCATGGAGTAGAAAATAAAGCAGAGGGCTTCCTTTCTGTCTGAGTCTTAGTGAGGCTGCAGTGGTTGCTGCTGCTCTCCAAGCTTTGCAATACTGCCCAAGGACAAGTAGAAGAAGAAAGATGCTGAAAAGTTGGCCAAGAAAGACGAAGACTCAGGAAACAAATCTGGGGGCAAGGCCACAAAGAAGCTGTCCAAAGGCAAAGTTCAGGACGAGCTCAATAACCTAGACTTTACTGTGTTTGACAAGCTACATATGACGAACTCTAAGCACATTCCCAGCTATGATATGCTGATAATCCCACCTCTGATCTCAGAGAGGCTGACGATTCATGGTTACCTGGCCAGGGAAGCACTTTGGGAACTCCTTAGAAAAGAAGCTATTGGGGCTGGCAGGTGGTGTGGTGGTTAGGGCGCTAGACTCCCATGTGGCCAACTATGGTTCAAGTCTTGGACCTGCAGGCTTGCTTTCTTACTCTCCCTTTCTCTCTCTCATTAGTCAAATTTTAAAAATAAAAATGATAATACATAAAAAATTTTTAAAAAAGAAAAGGCACTGTCAACTGGTTTTAAAGCACAGAGCTCCTGTCATTTACATCAGAAATACCAAGGACAGAGATGCCTCAGTTACTGGTAGAGATGCATAAATGGGTACAACCAACTGTACATTTGGGAAAAAATGAAAGTTAAAAGTTTATTACATTAAAAAAAAAATAAGGCACATGAAAGATGCATTTGCTTGACCTCTGAGCTGAGACATCCATTGTACCCTGCCCACAGACCTCAGTGTTTCTAAATCTTCAGCCTTTTGACTTGGGCTGCATTATGCCACCAGCTTTTCTTTCTTTTTTTTTTTTTTAAGATTTATTTAATTTTATTTATTCCTTCATTTTATTTATTTATTTTAATTTGACCAGAAAGACACACACACACACAGAAAGAGAGAGAGAGAGAAAGTGAGAAAGCAAGCCACCAGGTCTGAGACTCGAACCATGGTCGGCCATGTGGGAATCCAGCGCCCCTATCCACCACGCCACTTGCCGGCCCCATGCCACCAGCTTTTCTGCTCCAGCCTGCAGATGGCAGCTTGGGGGATTTCTTTATAATCACATGAACTAATTCTATAATAATAAAATATCTCTGCTGCTCTCTCTCTCTCTCTCTCTCTCTCTCTCTCTCTCTCTCTATATATATATATATATATATAACCAATAGGATATATATGTACTAGTGATATACTATAATATTATATTGCATTGTATATGTATTAATCAGAATTGCTTCCTATTGGTACCTAATTACTATTGGTACCCAAATCTGTATTAGTCATAACTAATGACTAATGCAGACTTTTTTTTTTCAAATTAAATATAAGTTAATACATTTATAACAATAGTAGTGCTGCTACTGCTCCAACACAACTGCTGCTAGGATGAATGGGGTAGTCCCGTCGCATTATAGTGTCCATGGGACAAGGTCATTATCATCTTTCCATTTTATTTTTTGGTGGTTGCAGAACTTCAGATGGTGACAAAGTTGTTCGTACCATAGAAGTCGGCATCATGAAGATGGGAGAGATTCAAGATGGAGGAGCTGACCACATCACGGCAGATGTGCAGGGGCTAAAGGTAGGAACTCCGTCAGCTCACATTCTGCAAAATCCCAGATCAAGGTGTCAGACACTTTGGTTCTTGGTGAGTGCTCTTTTCCTAGCTAGTGGATGACCACCGTCTTGCTGCGTATTCACATAGCCTGTGCACACTTTTGGGCTGAGAAGAGTTTTGTTTCCTCTGTTAGTGACAGTACCGGGCTCAATGATGGATTGTCTACAGCGTTCTCTTAGTCATAACTAATACAGATTTGGGTACCAATACTAATTCTAGAGGAATAATTAAAATTTTTTTTTTTGCTATAAGGTGCGCACATCATGAGAGAGAGGGAGAGAGAGAGAGAGAGAGAGAGAAAGTAAGAAATCATTCCTCAGGGGGCTAACCATGCCATAATCCCTTCTCCTCCATTCTACTCTCCAGATTTGGGGCACTCATGGACATGTGTTCGGCTTGTTTTTAAAGCTACAGGATCCAGGACTTGAACTGCATAGTCAGCCCTGTGGGATCCAGCACCTTATCCACCACACCATCTGCGATGTACAGGGAAGAATTTTAAGAATGAGTTTCCTGAATTGGTTCTGGGGTTCCTGGGGACTCTGAAATTTGATGAGACTTAAATATGGTAAGAATCTATCTTCAGTAGTGAAGAGAGTGCTGATAGTCCGTTGTGTAAACTGTTTCTAGGGATACATAAAATGCCTTAATTGATATTTTGGATATGATTCCTTAACCACTTAAATAAAGCAGAGAGCTAAGTGACTCTGTATAGCATACTTTCAAACATTTTTGGAAAACGCAGGAATGTAATAACAGTCATTGTGGCCTAGCCGGTGGCGTGGTAGTTAAGATGACTGGATCCCACATGGCTGACTGTGTGATTTGAGTCCTGGAGCCCTGGACTCAGCAGCTTGAAAAACACACTGGGGACGTGTGGGTGTGCCCCAAGTCTCAAGAGGAGATTGAGAAGAGGAGTCATGGCCGTTCAGCCCATGGGGTGCTTTCTCACGTTCCTTTTCTCTTTCTCTGTCTCTCTCTTGTGAAGGCACACACGCTTTAACAAATTAAAGAGAAACGGTAAACAGGTGGTATGGAGGTTAAGGCGCTGGATCCCACATGGCCGACTCTATGGTTCAAGTCCTGGATACATTGGCTTGAAAAACATGCTGGGTGGGCCAGGAGGCGGTGTGGTAGTTAAGGAACTGGACTCCCATGCAGTTGACTGTGATTTGAGTCCCAAACCTGGCAGCTTAAAACTCACACCTGGTGAGTATATGTGCATGTGTACCAAAAATCCCAAGAGTAGAATGGAGGAGAAGGGATTGTGGTGTGGTCATCATCTCTGGGGGGTGATTTCTCACTTTCTATCTGTCTCTGTTGCTCTGATGAGCACATGTGCCCTATAACAAAAACCTCTCTCAATAAATAAACAAATAAGGAAAAACAAACAGGGTGCATGTGTATATGTGCCCCAGATCCCAAGACGAGAATGGTGGGGACAAAACTGTGATGTGGCCATACCCTCGGGGGGTAATGTCTCACTTTTCTGTCTCTCTTTGGTGAGCGCATGTACCTTATGGCAAAAATTTTAAAACAAGAAAGAAAGAAAAAAGGAAACCAAAAAGAACATCAAGCCAACATTTAGAGAAAAGAGAATTATAAAGGTATAGAGACAATTTATAAAAATACTCTTTTTCTTGTTTTTGTGGTTTTATCAACTTTTAAATATGATTGAGTTCATGTAATTTCTAGAAAAAATGAGAAGGATTTGAAAGAGGTAAATATTCACTTTTAAATCTAGTTTTAGATTTGTAATTTTGTGTCCTGTTATTTAAAAATATATATTATTATTCTTTTAAAAAGAATTATTTTTATTTAACTTTATTTATTTATTTTTTAATTTGATCAGAGAGGGGCAGAGTGAGAAAGAGAGAGAAAGTAAGTGAGAAAGCAAGCCGCCAGTTCTGGGACTCAAACCACAGTCAGCCATGTGAGAGTCTAGAGCCCTTAACCACCACACCACCTGCTGGCCCCTAATTATTATTTTAAAAATTGCTATAGGGCACATATGCTCACCAGAGAGAGACAGAGAGAAGGAGGGAAAGTGAGAGAGTAAGCTGCCTGGTCTGGGACTTGAACCACAGTCAGCCATGTGGGATTCCAGTGCTTGTGTTCAGTTTTTTTTTTTTTTAAATAGAGTTCCCCCCCCCCCCCCCCTTTTGGGCATGTGTACTCATCAGAGATGCAGAGAGAGACAGAGAGATGGAAAGTGAGAAATCACCCCCCAGGGAGGATGGCCATGCCACAATCCTTTTTCTCCCATTCTCCTCTCAGCATTTTTGTGCATACACCTTCAGGTGCCTGGTATGAGTTTTAAGCTGCCAGGTCTGGGACTTGAACTGCAGTCGACTACATGGGAGTCCAGCGATGTAACCATTATGCCACCTGCTAGTCCCTGTGTTCTGTTTCTTCAAGAGAGCCCCCAAAGTTGTGTAAGTCTCCGGCCCCACAAAATTTGGATCCACCTGGGTGCTGCTGATGCTTGTCTGTGGTGAGGGGAAGTTTCCTGAGATACATCCAGGGGTGCCCTGGTCAGGGAGGCAGAGCTGGAGAGAACCTAGTGGACTTGACTGCTGTTCACATGCTCTCTGGGGGCCACCGAGTGGCCTGGAGAACCTGTTGCGACAGCTGGTCCCTCACATGAGCCTCCTCAGGCTGCCAGAGCGTTGGGAAGGCAGGGGCTGTGTGGGCTGGTATCCTGAAGGCCCTTAGACCTCACTCCTGGTGTGTGGCTGTGGTCAGGGCAAGAGGGCCACAGAGGGGAAAGGTGTCTTAGCACCATTGTCATCAAGTACTTCTTGGCTGTTTCTTTACTGTCCATCTCCCCTACTAGACTGTGAGCTCTGAGAGGACAGGGATGTTAGTCTCATTGATCGGTGTTTCCTCAGAACCTGGTACAGGGTCTGGCATGGAGGAGACTGTCATCAGACGAATGAATTGAATAAACAAATACAGGCATCACCACTCCACCCCATGTTAATGTATGTGAATGAGTGTGCACACGTGTGTGTGTACTTGGGTGTGTATGTGTGAGCAGGGCTCAAAGCCCACTCACTGACTTGGTTCAAAGAGTCCTGCTTTTGCAGGTTTTTTTCTTTTTTATGGTCCAGTTCTCCTCAATAGAGGGTCCTGACAGTAGAAAAGATTTGGCAATTAGCAATCTAGAATAAGTAATCGCAAAGTCAGTTTTTAGCATCTATGTGTGGTTTTATGGTATCACACACCATTTGTTTTTTAGTTTAATAGTACCGTATTTGTTCATATTTTAAATAATCTAAAATTAGAGTAATTTATGACTTAAAACCACCAGGGGAGTGACAGACAGTATTGAAATCTGAAATAAAACAAAAAGACAAGTACAATAAAGTTTTTTTTTTTTTTTTTTTTTTTTTTTTAACATTTCCTTAATTCTCAAGAGGAGGAAGAAAACACTAATTCACCCAGCAAACCTGCCCCTGGAACACTAATTCTAGTTAAAAAAAAAACACACACGAACACCTCAGTGTATGTGATCAACCACTAGCAGTGTGGGCATCTCTATCTGTACCTGATGAGAATAAAGAAGGTATAATAAAACCAAAATTGAATGCTCACTACTAATAAAAAGATCTGCTACAAAAAAATGCAAAATGCTTTTCTCAAAAAGTTATTACGCAAGAGAGAGATTTTACCCCCCACATTGAAGGTGACCATAGAAGATAGTCAATTTATAACTCTTGCTTTGCTGTGCCCTACAGTGAGTGTAGAGTTGGAAAGAGCTTTCATAGCAGGAGGGAGGATTTGCACAGAAAATGTGTGTGACTTAACAATGACATTTTTCACTTTTTTTTTTTTAGGATTGTATTTAAAAAGATAATATATTTAGTTTTTGATTATTTAAAAGTTACTCTTTTTTTGCCATAGGGCATGTGGGCTGGTAGAAGAGAAACAGAGAGAGGCAGAGAGAGAGAAAGGGAAAGTGAGAAGTCACTTCTGCCCCCCCAGGAGAATGCCCACACTGCAATCCCTTCTCCTCCATTCTCCTCGAGGGAATTTTGGGTAGGTGGCATGATATTCAAGCTGCTGGGGCCGTGATAGACCATGTGAAAGTCCAGCACCCTGACCACCATGCCACCTGCTGGCCCGTAATTTTTTTTTTTTTTTTTTTACAGTTAATTGCTTTTTCTTATTTTTAGAATGATTTATTTTAAATTTATTATTTTTTTAGATATATTTTTGCTATAAGGTGCATACACTCGCCAGAGAGACAGAGAGAGACAGAAAGTGAGAAATCACCCTCTGGGAGGGGGATGGCCACACTGCAATCCCTTCTCCTCCATTCTCCTCTTGGGATCTTGGGCATGTATGCACATGTGCCCAGCATGATTTTTTTAAAAGTATTTTTTAAAATTTAACTTTATTTATTTATTCATTTATTTTAATCTGATCAGAGAGGGACACACACACAGAGAGAGAGGGAAAGTGAGAAAGCAAGTCACCAGGTCCAGGACTCGAACCATGGTTGGCCACATGAGAGTCTAGTGCCCTTAACCACCACGCCACCTGCTGACCTCACCCCATGTGAGTGTTAAGTCGCCAGGGCCAGTACTAGAATCACAGTCGACCATTGAGAGTCCAACAATGTAATTATTATGCCATCTGCTGGTCCCTATTTTTAATTTTTTTAAGACTTACTTTATTTAATTTAATTTTTATTATTATTATTTTTAATTTGACTGGAGAGAGACAGAAAGTGAGAAAGGAAAAGAGAGAAAGCAAGCCATCAGGTCTGGGCCTTGAACCATGGTTGGCCATAGTTAAATCCAGTGCCTTAACTACCATACCACCTGCTGGCCCCAGAATGATTATTTTTAAAATTTTTTTTGTCTTCTAATAATTTGTTCTGTTATGATATTGTGTTTAATGTTTCTACTTCTATAAATGTATGTTTTACTTAATGTTCAATTTGCTCATTGTTTTTCTTAAAGTTTTTATTTATTTCTTCCATGACAGAGAGATAAGCACCCACAGTAGGATCCCTATGCCATGATCCAACTTGCAGTTTAACCAGCCTGGATTAGAATGATAGCCCTTGGGGACTAGCAGGTGGCGTGGTGGTTAAGGGCGCTAGGCTCCCATGTGGTCAGCCATGGTTTGAGTCCTGGCCCTGGTGGCTTGTTTTCTCCCTTTCTCTTTTTCTCTCTCTTTCTGGTCAAATTAAAATAAATAAATAAATAAATAAATAAATAAATAAATAAATAAAGTTAAATAAAATAAACATTTATATATTTATATAAAAAGAATCGCAGCACTTGTATGCATGATGTGTTTAGGGAGGTCCTGAGACTCAAACCCAGGGCATGCCCCATGGGGGTCCAATTATTCACCTGGTCCCTACTCTTTGAAGTTAAAAGAAGTGAAATGTTCATTTCAGTGCTTTTAAGATGTAGTAATAATTTTGAATACTTGCAATAAAAATGGGTATGAAGTGTATTTTGTTGTTACAGAAAAGCTAAGTACGGCTTGCATTGCAATAATCATGTGGGAAATAACTCCCTCCTTATACAGAGGACGGAAGACGGAGCTACTGCTCAGAGAAAATCAGGGCACTTACCCTGAAGCCACATGGCGATTTCCGGAGTGGTAGAGACTGGCACACGATTCTAGCTCATCCTATGCTAATTCTGGAGAATGTGTCCCCACCCCACACTGCCTCTGGCCTTCTTCCTCGGGAACCCAAAGCAGTTTCCTCATCTGTCTCTGTCCGTGTCCCTGTTGAAACCCCAGCCCTAACACACGACCTTGAAATTGAGTCCCACAGTTCTTGGAAATGATGAAAGCACAGACCTCAATGCCCAGTGCTTCTGCCCATCAGCCCCACGGTCTGAAGGACTGTGTGAGGGGATGCAGGGGCTGAAGATGAGGGAGAAATGGTACCCAAGAGCCAGTACGTCAAAGAAGTAGGGTCCTCCTCTCCAAAGAGCTGCAGAAGAGGTGCTTCTGCTGTGTGAGCGCACATCGCAGTGCCGTTTCGCGGGGCTGCACTGTTTCCTTTGCTCGGTCGGTGCCGCATTCTCAGCACTGGGTGAAGTGTTGCAGGGAGTGGTGGCCATTGCTCACTGCCCAGTCCCTGGGTGGCACCATGTGGCACATGTGTCATGTGAAGGCCCAGCTTAGAGCACTTTCCCAGAAAGACCCCAGGCTGGTCCTGGTGACCCTGATGTATCCCATAGCTTCACTCTGGCTCTGACTCACTCACAAACATCTCACCCTCAGCTCCCAATTCACAATCCGGGGCCCCATTCTGAGCAGGCCCAGCTGCTGGCCGTCCTACTAATTAATAACTGCTGATTGGCCCAAGAGGTGCACTCATTATGCCCAGCAGAGATCAAAGCCAGCCCCAATAATCTGCTAAACGAGATGTCAGATTAGGGCATTCTTCTGGGCTATTAGAAAGATTTTTCTCCCTGGGTAAAGGCCTGTCAGGGCATATGACCCTGTCACCCGCCATGAGCTGAGCAGAGGGGGGCTCTGGGGCCTTTCTGTTCCTTTTACTTTGAATGTGGCCATTTAATGGGACAGCCCCACCCCAGGGGCCCAGGCATGATCCCTGGGGAGGTCACGCAGAGGGGAAGGTTCCCCCAGGAAAGTCATGTTTAGGCAGAGTCACCTGTGCCTCTTGGTCCTTGGGCTGCCGGTTGACTGGAAGGTACTGTAGCCGTCTCTGGGCCCTGAGCTTTCAGCTGTAACACAGACTGTCTCAGTTTACTCCGAGGGCTGGGGGTCAGCTTCTATGTTGATGCTGTTCTCCTCTCAGGAACTAGCCCCAGACTAACGCTCATTTCAGACTGGAGGACCCAGCCCAACTTTTCCACCCAAGGGGTAGCAATGGACCCCAGTTTTTAGCTGTTAGTGCTAAGAGCCAGAAATGGCTCCAAAGGCAGAGGGTGTCAGGCACTGTGCTCAGTAACTAAATACTGATTTTTTAAATTAATTAATTTATTTAACATACTTTCACTGAACATCACCACAGCATACCAAATGTGATTTTCCAGCCAGAATACTCTGTAAAGGGGCTTAATTATACAGGTATGATCAACAAATAATTTTCCATTTCTTGTTTCTTGTATATATATATATATATATATATATATATATATATATGTGTGTGTGTGTGTGTGTGTGTATACACACACATACATACACGTGTGTGTGTGTGTGTGTGTGTGTGTATGTATCCTCCCCATTTCCCACCCTCTGCCATTTCCCATCCTCCTCCCACCCTGTCTCTGGTATCTACAGTTGCTTTCCATTCCTTTACTCTTTCCCACATTGTATTGATTCACAAAACATCTTAATTAATCTAAATACTTTCAGCTGATATACACATATCTGTGAACAAAACTAAATACTGATTTTATTTGGGCCAGCAGTGGCATGGTGGTTAAGGTACTGGATCCCACATGGCCAGCCCCATGGATTAGGTCCTGGACCCAGCAGCTTGAAAAACACTATGGTTGCATGTGTGTACCCAAAAATCCCAAGAGGAGAAGGGATTATGGTTTGGCTATTCCTCCTGCAAGGTGATCTCTCTTTTCCTCCCTCTGTCTGTTTCTCTCTCCCCCTCCACAGAGAGCACATTTGCACTATGGAAAAAATAAAAAAAAAAAATTAATAATAAACTGATTTTTTTAAGACTTTTTTGGACCATAGGGTGTGTGTGTTCACTGGAGAGAGACAGAGAGACAGAGAGAGGGGAAAATGAGAAATCCCAGGAGGGGAGGCCATATCACATTCCCTTCTCCTTTATTCTCTTCTCTGAATTTTGGGCATGCACGCATGCCCAGCATGGGGTCCAGGACTCAAACTGCAGTCAGCCATGTGGGAGTCCTTTGCCCTAACCACCACACCAACTACTGGCCCCCAAAACACTGACTTTATTTACACTGACTAAAAATGGTGTCCATTAGGCATTATTAGCATCCTCTGTAATACAGGAGGAAAGTGAGGCTTAGTCCATTTGTTCAAGTTGCTTAACTTAGCATCACTTCCGGGGATAGGTCCTGATTGCTGAGGTCAGTTGACATGGTGATTGGTTTGTAGACAGCACATGACCATTTTGGCCCATGAGAGAGCACTAATCACTAGTCTCATAAGGGAGGCATTGGAAAAGGAACTCTCCCCGGATAGTGTGGTGAGAGGATGGTGTGCTGAGAGGATGGTAGTTCTGGGGCCATTTTTCTCTCACCATAGAAGAATCTGGAGCAGATGTGGGGAAAGGGTAGCCTGGGACACCAGAGGTCAACACTGTGTCTCTTCGGAGCCCCAGTTGGAGCAGTTGAGTCTAGTGAAGCTATATGAGGGGCTAAGTTACCTTTATTGTGTAAGCCAGCTGGAGTTAGGCTTTCTGTTGGACTTGCTGATGAAAGACTAGCACACATGGGACCAGCAGTTGGCGTAATGGCTATGTCTCTGGACTCCCATGTAGTTGACTGTGGTTTGAGTCCCAGACCCAGTGGCTTAAATTCATGCCGGGCACATGTGTGTGCGTGCCCAAGATCCCAAGAGGAGAATAGAGGAGAAAGGATTGCGGTGTAGCCATCCCCGCTGGGGGGTGATTTCTTGCTTTCTGTCTCTCTGTCTCTCTGGCGAGCGCAGGCGCCCTATAGCAGAAACCTCTCAAAAAAATTAAAAAGAAAGAAAGAAAGACAGAAAGGAAGACTAGCACACAACCAGAGCCTAGAGTCTCCATCCCAGAGGAGCCAGATGTACCTGGGGAAGCCCACCTGGGAAGTCAGGAGGTTGACTTGTCCTGCCAGCTACTGTTATAGTTGCCACCCCAGTCTGGGACCAGCAGTTAGCGTAGTGGCTATGTCATTGGACTCCCATGTAGTCAACCGTGGTTTGAGTCCCAGATCCGGTGGCTTAAACTCACGCCGGGCGCATGTGCGTGTGTGCCCAAGATCCCGAGAGGAGAATGGAGGAGAAGGGATTGCGGTGTGGCCATCCCCCCTGGGGTGTGATTTCTCGCTTTCTGTCTCTCTGTCTCTCTCTGTCTGTCTGGCGAGCGCACGCGCCCTATAGCAAAAACCTCTCCAAAAAAAAAAAAAAAAAAAAAAAAAAAAGAAAGAAACTTGAAGGTAGCATCAACAGAGAGAAGGAGGTTTCCTACCCACATAACAGTTCTGGAGGCGGGAGGCCAGGGCTGGCACAGTAATTGGCCCCACCGAGTGTCCGTGGGTCTCGTCATGCTTTCTTGTATCACCCAGCTCTGCCAGAGATTTGCGTGCTTAATCAGTCTTGGTAAGAACCTCATTGTGGCTTGTTGCTCTTCGCTACTTCTGCTCATTTTCTGTTTCATTCATCTCTGTCCTCGTCTTTATTTTTTCCCCTTCTATTTGGGTTCACTTTGTTGCTTCCCTTTTCCTTAGTTTCTAGACGTATAACTTCTTTTCTTATGCAAGCTAGAAACGAGAATTGCAATCTTCCTTTTGACATCCGTGCAGCTTCATCAAGAGATTCAGAAATGTTGGGCTGGCCAGTAGTGCAGCGGTTAAGTGGAGTGCGTTGAGAACCACATCCCACACGGTTTACTGTGGTTTCAGTCCTAGCCCTGGTGGCTTAAAAAATGTGTCAACCTTTCCAAAGGATTATTTATTTAATTTTATTTATATTTTTAACTTGCACGTGGACTCACCAGAGACAGAGAGAAAGAGAAAGAGAGAGAGAGGAAAAGTGAGAAAACAAGCCACCAGGCCCGAGACTCAAATTGCAGTTGGTCATGTGGGAGTCCTGGACCCTAATCATCATGCCACCTGCTGGTCTCCCAAAAGATATGTGTTTTAAAAAGAACTACAAATAGTATTATTTTAATTATTGTTCAGTTCAAATATTTTCTCATTTCTTAAGTGCTTTAAACCAGCAGGCCTGCTCTTTGCCGAGGGGCTCCCCACGGATAGCCCGTTCATTGGACTGTCCTTTGAGTTTTGCACCAGTCTCTTGTCTGCCACACCTGTAATCTCTGCCTCAGGCTGCTGAGAGGGTCAACAATTGCTGCTGTTTCCACAAATATGCTGAGAACAGAATCCCCCCCCACCCCGAGTTGCACTAAGATCAATAAGATTACTGATTGCCTTCATGTACCAGAGGTAGAGTCCCCCACTCCCCGCTCGTGTCACATTCTAGTGCTGCCTTCACGCAAATACTTAACTTTGAGTCTTTGCTCTTTGGTTATGAAGACGAGTAGTGCCTACCTGTACTCCCTGGCTCCTGTGTCTGCAACGGCAGCTTGCCATAGTTAAAGTTGTGGTTTTTGGCTCCAGGGAAATTCTCTTTACTTTCCTGAAAGCTCAGCATTTAAGATGATGTAATATTTTATCCGGTATTTTTGGAGGAATGAAAAATCTTGTTTTCTTAAGAAATTTATTTCAAACATACAAAGAAATAAAGACTATAACAAAAGAAAAAAAGAGAATATAACAAAAGTCTATATGCCTGCACCCCAGCTTTAAGAGTATTCATATTCAATCACACTTAATTTAACATCTTTAAAGGAAGTAAAATACTAAAGGTACGGTTGAGTCCCTTTTCATGGCCCTTCATCTCATTCCCTTCTCTCTGTCCCCCAAGAGTGATCAACATTCTAACATTAATAGGTACCTTTTCCTTCTGTGTCTTGATTTATTTCCAACATAAGCAACAAGTCATTAGTGTGTTTTTAAATGTACATAAACGATATCATTGTAAATAGTTTTTCTGCAATATTTTGCTGTTGATCAAAATGTCCATCTAGGTTTGTCCAGGTAGATACATTAAGCTCTGGTACATTCACTCTGACCTACGTATACCACTCCGTTGCATGAATACACCTCGATCGATTTATCCTTTTACATATAACATCTAGGTAATTTTTATTTTTGATTTTATTTACAAAGCTGCACTGACTGCCCTTGTGCATGCGTCCGTGAGTTCACGTTTAAGTTTTCTGCCCCGTGTCTCTGGAAGTGTAGCTGCCGGGTAGTGAGAGATCATTTTCAGCCCTAGATCTTCATATCGTCTCTGTGGCTCTCTGACAGACGTATTCTCAGCCTTCTGCCCGCTGTGGGATGCTGTTTACGTCCATCCTGTCACATTACCTTTGTTTTGTCCTTCGTCACTGTTGGCACGCACATTACCACTCACGATTTGAAATCCGTGAGATTCTGATTCCTGGAGCATGTGCGCCATGGCTTGCTCATCAGAGCGTGCCCATGGACTTGGGGATACCATAGTCCCTGAATAGATACCTGCTGAATGGAGTTATTCTCTCTTCCAGGACCTGGGGCAAGCCCAGCCTTCAACACTCCCCTCCCCGCCTTGCATATTTGAACTTGGCAATGTTCAGGTTTGTCTGAGCATCTCGGACTGGAGATGAGTACATGGAGAAGGGTGAGGGCTTGGGTTAAGTTGTCTCCGTGTGGAAATTTTAGCAAACTCCTCTTCCAGCTGTGAAATGCAAGCTTCTTTGTGAGCTGCCACCTCAGGCACACATCTGATTGTAGGGAAGCGGTCATTTAAGGTTTAAGACCATTTGAACATGGCTGAAGGGGATAGTGAGTCTTTGCTTAGCCAGCCTTTCCTTCCCGGAAGTACAAAAAGGAGGTGAGAAAATGGTGTAGGAGAGACAAAGGAGACATTTAAAAACACAAGCAAAGCTTGCCCATTCATGTATAAACAATCACTTTGCTGTTTACAACTCATTCTTAGCTGGTCCTTGGAGCGGTTCCCCAGACTCCTCATGCGCACCTGGTTCCCATCACTGCATCGACTTGAAAGCAGTAAAGCTGCCTTTCTTCAAAAGTTCTGGGGAGCACGATAATTCACTCTGACCTGCCCCTAGCTGTCCAGATCAGCTCGTCTGACAGTTTCACGATCACTGTTATCCACAGCCCTCATGAAGGCACGCTGTGTCCAAACAAGCAAACCATTGGCCCACCAGTTTAAAATGGCAGCTGGATGGAGTGCGTGCGTCCTGGGCAGACACCTCTGCTCTGTGCACTGTTGGCACTGTATCATGCACTGTCCCCTGTGTGCAGACACTTCACCTCGGGTACGAATGGAACTGCCCGTGGCTGCCTGGGTTCCTGGATGGAAGTCCCATTTTCCTGATCTGTATGAGAGGACTGGGAGATCTGAGCATTGGTGGGCTGTGGGGGGCGTTTCCTCTCTTTCCAATGAGCAGGGAAAGAAAGGAGGGAGACAGGAAAAGACCCTTCCTCAAAGGTCCCATTATCTATGATTTCTGGATCACAAATCACTTACTCAGATTTAAATCTCTTTTTAAAAAGTTTCAAGAAATTTCAAAGTGCTTGTAAAATGCTTTTTATATGTGGGAGGTGCCTCCACAGTGGGAGAATGGAAGTCCTAGGAAGCCTCTGCGTTTTGGAGCCAGAGAGGGAAAGGTTAGCGGGAGCTGGCAGAGTGGAGGAGTGCGGGATCTTTTGCTTTAGGAGAGGACAGGTTTCAAGCTGCTGGAACAGAATACCGTAAACTGGGTGGCTTATAGCAAGAGAAATGTATGTTTTCCAGTTCTGGAGGCTAGAAAGTTCAACATTAAGGTGCTGGAGGATTCCATGTCTGGCGAGGGGCCATTTACTGGCCCATGGGTGACTGTCTTCTTTCTACATTCCCACACGGTACAAGGGGCAAGGCAGTTTCCTGGGGTCCTTTATTTAAAAAAAAAATTTTTTTTTCTAATTGCCAGAGGGCATATATGCTTGCCAGAGACGGACAGAGCAGGGAGAAAGTGCCCCCAATGGGGTATGGTCATGTCATAATCCCCTGTCCTCCATTTCTCCATCCTGCTGGGATTTGGGGCAGGTATATCCAATGTGTTTTTTAAGCCACTGAGGCCAGGATTGAAACTGTGTCAGCCATGTGAGATCTGGCTCCTTTAACCACTAGACTATGGGGCAGACCCTGTGGGGTCATTTTTATAAGGGCACTAATCTCATTCATGACCTAATCATTTCCCAGCAATTTCACCTACAAGAGCCAACACACTGGGGATTAGGATTTCAACATATGAATCTGGGAGGACAGAAACGTCAGGGTACAGCAGTTCCTGAGCTGCCCGTGGTTGAGTGGATCTGGATACGGTGGCTGGACTTGAGTCCTCACACTGTCATCCCCTGCTCTTTCTCCCCACTTTCCCTCCCAGCTGCCTCACTGTTGAAGGAGACGCTCCAGCAAAAGGCCCGAGGGTCAACAAGCGTTGGTCCTTCCAGAACCTTCTGAAGAGCCCAGATATGTACCTGAGAGGAGAACCAGTGTGGCGATCCCTCCCCTACTGGGCGCACCAAAGGTTGTTGGGCTTGACTGAGTAATTGGCAGGGGCAGTCAACTTGGAGAAGACTTGGCCTTGCCTGGGCTAAAAGGTGTTTGCCCTTCTCCCTCTCTCTCGTTTGTCCTAAAACACCAGATGAGCTGGACTGAGGAAGAGGCAGGAGAAAGTGCATAAAGATGGGATCAGATCTTTTCCCATATTTAGTAGCTGGGCCTCAGCTCTGGCCTCCCTTGGGAGAGGGAAGAGAAGAGAGAAACAAGCAGAATTGAATCTTACTGACCAGAACCACAGTGTCCAAAAAACTTAAGGAAACTGGACAGTTCCACTTTGAACCAAGTTATAGTTCAAAGAAACTTTCAGGAGAAAAGGAATAGCATAGATTCCATTAGTATAGGTAAGGGAAGACAAAGAATTCAAGCCAGTTTCATGTTTCTTCCTGAGCTGAGACTCCTCAGTAAGCTAGTTACATCTGGGGATTCTTGAAAGATGAGCAGAAGCCCTTGACCTAATAATGGGACCACCAAGGTGAGACCAGAGACCACAGTGAAGAGTCAGGAACATTTGATCCTTTAACCTTAAAGATTAAAAAAAAAAAATGCTTTCTAAAAGATAAGTTTGGGGAACTTGTGGGAAAATAATTTTCTTTTGTAAAAAATTATTTATTTAATTTTATTTATTTATTCATTCATTTATTTTAATTTGATCAGAGAGAGAGAGAGACAGAGAAAGAGATGGAAAGCGAGACAGCAAGCCACTAGATCCGGGACTCGAACCGTGGCCGGCTCTGTGAGAGTGTCCAGCACTTTAACCACCATGCCACCTGCTGGTCCCCGGGAAAATAATTTTCAACTGGGAAACATGAAATAATACGACAGTGGTGGGAACTCAAGCAGAATTGTTGAGATTTTAGGGAAAAATCCAAAGTTCTGTAGGGGTGGACATAGAGTGAACAGCGCAGGCAGGTGAGTACCAGGAGGCTGTGCTGTGCCAGGGGGCCGGTCTCTGCCCTGCTTCATCTCTTCCTCAGTACATCCATACAGACGTGGGGCCCAGAAAGCCATGACTCACGTGGTCCAGGCTCAGTGGGGTTGCTTCAGAAGAACAGAGCTGAGAGCCCAGATGTCATGCCATTGTAGTTCAGGGCCTTCCTTGCAGTTCTCAGTAAGGAAAGAGGCTAACAGGCTGGAGCAGGGCTGCGTAGCCTGCCCACATTTCTCTCAGCCTCTGTGCCCCGCAAAGCACACCTCTCCCCATAACACCACCTCAAAGCCTCCACAGCGCTCCTTGCTCTTCCCCCACTTGCCTCTTTGCTTCCAATTCTGCATTTTGAAGCTCCGAAGAACCACCTTGCCAGGGAGGGCCCTCTTGAAAGAGAGGCAGTGGGCCAGAGTCCTCTCAGCGAGAAGGGGCAAGGAAAGGCGTGACATGACACTGGTTAATGGTTTTCATCCCATCAGATAATAGCATTAGGTTCTTTGCAGCCTAACTATCCCGCCATGGATGCTGTGCCACTTAATCTTGTCAAGCTTCGAGTTTTTCTGATTTTACTGGGATTGCTGATTCTCACTTCCAGGGAGGCTGTGAGGGCTGCGTGGACAACCTGTGAGAAGCACGGGGCCTGCTTGAGCCTGTGGGTGGACATCCAGGAAGGAGGAAATGCATTCACTTCCTGCTTAGGACACAAGTCACTTAAAGCCCACAGGATCAGGGCTTCCTGGCAGCCACTGAACCCAGCTCCTCCTCCAAGCTGCTCTGGGCTCTCATCCTGGGTCCCCTGCCCCTCCCAAGACCCTGCCCAGCTGTATGTGTTGGGGTGCAGGGGTGGCGTGGGAGAGGGTGGGGGACTCTGCCTCCTGCCTTCCTCGGGTGTTGGAGGAAGCTGCCGCTTTGTCTGAGTTCCTGCTTGGTTTGCTCTGATACTCCTCGACTGTGTCTTAGACATGTCTAAGTTTCCACGGCTGAACCCAGATTCAAAGCCAGGGCTGTGTCTCCTCCTGGGCCAGCCTGCCTTTGTTCACCATCTTCTCCACTCGTTCCAGGTGACCTCAGCTTTTTGACTGCTTTCAGGTCTCAGCAGGTTCCTTGTGGTGGCCCTGGACAGGCCCCTGAGGCCTTCGGAGTCATTCTGCTGGTGACCCGGCATGTAGGGAGGTGTGGGGCGGGAGGAGTGGTCTTGGAGTCAGGCAGCCCTGGCTCCAAACCCAGTGCTTACAATTGTGGGGCTCCAGGCGGGTCACATCACTGCCTTTGAATGGTGCATGGATTCTAGTTTCTTCTACTTGCTGTGAGTAGGTGCCCAGAAAGTGTTCTTTTATCTCTGTGGCCGCAGAGACTCAAGGAGGAGGAAGAGGCTGTGCGAGGTGAGGGAGGCCTGGGTCTGATGACAGGTGAGAGGAATGCCGAGGGGCTGGAAAGGGAATAACTTCCCGCGTCTTCCCCTGCAGAGACCGTGTGCATGTACATGTGATTTCCAAGGGCTTGACCCTAATGGTCCTCAGCCCATTTCACAGTTGAAGAAGCTGAGGCCAAAAGGAGACACCTCATTTGGATGTTCTTATACCCAGATGGTGGGAATAGGGCTGCTCCCCAGGGGACTCCGACTGCAGAACCTGTGATCATTCTGTCCACCACGAGGACAGGACGTGCCCGCCCCCTCCAGACTCTCAGTCCAGTGCCTTCCTTGTCCTTTTGCCCCTTGAGCTACTCAGAACCTCCAGGGGACACTTGGGTAGGAGGCAATGGCCCTGCATTTGTGTCCTCACGGCTATCCATGTCTGGTGAGCTCCCAGTCAGCCCTTCAGTCAGGGTCCTGAGAGGCACAGAGAAGCTGCCGCTGCCGTCACATCTCCTCTCCACTCTGTGCAGTGCTACCTCCCTTGCAGGGGCCACTTGACAAGCACTGGGGGGCCAAGGGCTGCTGGGCACCAGCACCACAGTTCACACCTGCTTGGGTGGCTCCTGACCCTCGGGCCTGCCTGGGGAGGCGGGGTGTCCCTCTAACCCTGGGAGCCCATTCTTGTGGTGGGCAGTGTTTCAGGGCTCTTATGCCTGTGGTCCAGGAAGGCTTGTGGAGGAATGGGTGGGAAAGAGTTAAGCTAATTTTGGCTATTATTCCTTTTTGGCATCTGCAAGGCAACTTAATAGGATCTCAGCTTTCCTGTTGCCTCACCAGTGAAACAGAAACCAGACCATAATGGGGTCTGGAGATGGTTAACTGGCGAAGCCTCCTGGTGGGCAGCAGGGCCTCCTGGAGCTATCACCAGGAAACGACTGCTGGAACTTCTGGGCTGGGTGTCCGTGCCACCAGGGTGAGGGCAGGGACAGGGCCCTGGGAGCTCCCCAAAAGGTCTAGTTCCAGGCGAAGGGAAGGAGGGCAAAGTCCACTGCGGCTGGACTCCTGGTCTACCACCTTTACCTCTTCGGGCTCCGCCTGCAGGGGCTCCTGCCTCTCAGGATCCAGTACCTAGGAAAGTACTAAGCCAGGCACCAGAGGGCCTAGCCCATCACTGCCAGCCCTACTGATGCCTTGTGTTGCTCTCTCCCACTTCCCCCTTCCCCCATTCCTCCACACCTCCACTTCCCCCTCCCCCATTCCCTCACTCCCTCACTCCCCTGCTCCCGCACTCCTCTACTCCCTGGGTGTTTGCGATCTCTGATCTCTGTTTCTCTTCCTTCTGTTCATTTTTTCACCAGCTCCTATTCATTCTTCAGATCCCAGCTGGAACGTCACTTCCTCTCAGTAGTCCTCTGCAACTACACCAGGGATGCCCCTTCCTTTGGCACTGTTTTGCACCTCATAGTGCCCTGAGCTTCCCCTTTCGGGCTTGCGCCTACCCCTGTCCTCTTACTCATCCTCATCCCATTTCTCTGGCCTCTCCATGCCCATGGGGAACCCTGAAGTCCCACAGAGGGGCTACGCCTTTCCCAAAGTTGGTGGGGGCAGGTCACGGGGGCTCCAACCCACCAGGTGCCCTCTGGGAGCCGTGGGCAGGGGGATTTGGCCAATCCTGAGGTTGGGACTCTCCTGCCAGAATTGCTTTTCTCTCTGCGGTGGTTTTCATTATTTTTCATTCCCAGACTATTTTGGAAGCTGGCTGCCATGGGAACTGAGTCTTTGGAAAGCCCCGGCCTCTTTTTCCCTCCTGCCCCCACTCCCCCCTTTCCATCTCCATTCCCTCTTAATTGGTTTTTAGTTCCCTGGCTTTCAGGCCGGTCTGTTTATTTTGATTGCAACTCGACAGAACAAATCTTTAATGAACCGGCTTGTGGGGAGAGCCATTAGCAGCCGCCTGCCTCGGGGGAGTGGGGAAGGCGCTTGGCCAGGGCTGCAGCCTCAGCCGCCCCGGGGAGGAGGCCCGGCCAGGCCTGGGTGGCAGCCTAGGTTTCAGGCCCTTCCTTCAGGTAGTCTGGAGATGAAGGAATGGGCACCACCTTCGCATCCCAAGCCCAACAGCCTTGGCCAGGCTGACCTCACAGCCCTTTCCAACAGCCAGAGGTCTTCACAGGGTGCGCCCAGTCCTCCCAATGGCCTAGAGAGGGAGGCACCCCAAGTCATCTTGCTCTACAGGGGACAGCGAGATGCAGAGAAACAGAGACCCAAGTCACCCATGCCTCAATAAATTGTGATCTGGGCCTCACCATCCCACCCATATTTATTACTTGGGCGAAAGCATCCCCAGTTTCTCAGGAATGCTGCTTGTCCTTTAGCCAAATTGGCAGCTGCTGATCTAGGCTGGACTTCACCAGGTCCTGTTTTTCTGGAGAAAATACCTTCTTGTACTGTGTGCCTCTGAAGCAGAGCCATTTGGGCTTTATAGTAGGAGGGGAAGGGTCTTCACAAAATTGAAGGATGACGCATCTGATGAAAAAATGATGCATGGATTTCAGAATTCTTTGCACCCAAATAATCATGTACTTTAATTCCATTTTTCCCACAAACCTTTTGAAATTTCCTCACATTTATAGGACTTCTTCTACTTTTAAAAATAGGTTTTTGCCATAGGATGTGTGTGCCCACTGGATAGAGATAGAGAGAGAGGTAAAAAAAAAAAAAAAAAAAAAAAAAAAAAAAGAGAGAGAGAGAGAGAGAGAGAGAGAGGATGGCCACACTGCAGTCTCTTTTTCTCCATTCTTCTCCTGGGATTTTGGGCACTCATATGCCTGGAGTGATTTGTCATGCTGTCAGATCCAAGACTTGAACCACAGTTGGGAGCCCAGTGCCTTAACTGCCATGCCACCTGCTGGCCTTCATTACTAGATGAGATCATATGTGTCCAAGAGCCGGGTAAACAGGAAATGTATACATGTATTTATTTTTATGAATGTAAAGTACATAGCAATCTAGACAGTCACGTTACCTGTAGCAAGCCTGTTGACTGGCCCCATCTTCAGGGCAGTCAGTGTTCCCCTCCATCGTATCTGTATTCTGCTAGACCCACTAGTCTCAGAAGCATGATGTACTGAAGCAGGAAGCTGCCTTGAAGTGCAGGCCCAGAAATTTTCAATCTTCTGCGACTTGGAGTCTGAAGAACAGAGCATGGTAACTAGAATTCACAGGCACTGAACAAATACTTATTGAAAATTCTGTAAGAGGGACCAGCAGTTAGCGTAATGGCTATGTCGTTGGACTTCCACGTAGTCGACCGTGTTTCGAGTCCTGGACCCGGTGGCTTAAACTCATGCCGGGCGTGAGTGTGTGCATGCCCAAGATCCTGAGAGGAGCATGGAGGAGAAGGGATTGCGGCGGGGCCATCCCCCCTGGGAGGTGATTTCTTGCTTTCTGTCTCTCTGTCTCTGTCTGGCGAGCGCATGCGCCCTATAGCAAAAACCTCTCAAAAAAAAAAAAAAAAGAAAAAAGAAAATGTTGTAAGAAGGCACTCCTGAGGCCTGCCAGTGGCATGGTTGTTAAGTTCACTGGATCTCACATGGTTGGCCATGCTCCTTTGGAATCCTGGGCCCAGTGGCTTGAAAAATATGCTGGAGGTATGTTTATTTGTGCTCAAAATCCCGGAAGGAGGAAGAAAAGGAGAAGGGATTATGACCATTCCCTGTGGGGGTGGTTTCTTATTTTTTTTCTCTCTCTACTCTTGTGAGTACAGATGCCCTCTGGTAAAATTCAAAATTAAAAGTATTATTTTTAAGCATAATAGATGTTCAGGATAGTGCACAAATTATAAAGACAGCTTCATTAATTTTCATAGAGGGAACACAACTGTGTTGAGCACCCAGCTCAAAAACCAGAACATTATCAGTACTCCAGAAGCTTCCTTCTTGACTCCTTTCAGTTATTCTATCCCTCTGGGTGTGGGTAACCATTATTCTTTTTTTTGGAGAGGTTTTCGCTACAGGGTACGTGCGCTTGCCGGAAAGACAGAGAGAGACAGAGAGACAGAAAGCGAGAAATCACCCCCCCCCCCCCCGGGGGGATGGCCATGCCGCAATCCCTTCTCCTCCATTCTCCTCTTGGGATCTTGGGCATGCACACACACGCGCCTGGCGTGAGTTTAAGCTGCCGAGTCCAGGACTTGAACAGCGGTCGACTACATGGGAGTCCAGCGACATAGCCATTACGCTAACTGCTGGTCCTGGTAACCATTATTCTGATAAAAATAGTTTGGGCTTTTTAGGTACTTTATGTGAATGGGACCATACAGTATGTACTTTTATGAGTGAATTATTTGTTCAAAATTACGTTCATGAGATTAATTAGTATTGTTGTGTGAGTTCATTCATTCATTCTCATTGTGATATGGTATTCTATTTCATGAAGGTACTACAATTCATTTATCTATTTACTGCTGATGGGCATGTGGGAATAATTTCTAGTTTTTAGCTATTAGAAATAATGTTACAGTAAGCATTTGAACATGAACACAATCCTGTTGGATGTATATTTGAAAGTGGGACTTCTAGGTAACAGGGAGATATACATTTAATTTTAGTAGATACTGGTAACACTTTTCAAAGTGGTTATACCAGTTTATACTCCTACCAATATGTGAGAGTTCCCATTGCTCCATAGTCTTGCCAACATTTGATATTATCAATTCTTTAAAAAAAACATTTTGCGGGGGCCAGCAGATGGTGTAATGGTTACATCATTGGACTCCCACATAGTCAACTGCAGTTCGAGTCCCAGACCTAGCAGCTTAAAACTCATGCCAGGCACGTGTGCATGCGTGCCCTGAATCCTGAGGGGAGAGTGAATGAGAGGGGATTGCGGCATTGCCATCCCTCCTGCGGGTGTATGTGTGTGTGTGTGTGTGTGTGTGTGTGTGTGTGTGTGATTTCTTGCTTTCTGTCTCTCTGGCAAGCACATATGCCCTATAGCAAAAATTTCTCATATATATATATATATATATATATATATATATATATACATACATACACACACATACATACATATGTGTGTGTGTGTGTGTGTGTGTGTGTGTATTTCTTATTTAATTTTCTATAGGGCATGTGTTGTGCTCACCAGAGAGAGAGAGGGTGAAAGAGAAAGTGAGAAAGCAAGCCACTAGTTCCAGGACTTGAACCACCATATGGAAGTTCAGCTCCTTAACAACCATGCCTCCTGCTGGCTCCATCAGTGCTTTTAATTTAGTTATTCTGAATGGTAGGTGTGTAATGGTGTCTTGCTATAGTTTGGTTTTCATTCACACTTCCTGATTGGCTAAGGAAACTGAACATTCTTTAATATGATCATCAATCATTTATTAATGCATTTATTAATACTTCCCTTGCTTCTGATGGTCAGCCTCTCTGTTTGGGAGCCCAAGACAGGAGGTACAGAAGTCACACATTTGGCTGACTGTTATTGATTTGCATAGAATCATCTCAGTCCAAGTTTATGCCTCCAAAATTTCTTTTAACTTGGACCTACTACAATGGAGAGAAATGGGAAGAGGCCTTCTAAGAATGGAGATGAATGACTACTGGGTGGAGGAGGCACATTTTTGCTACTTGAAGACCAAGCAAGAGAGAAGTGCCTGGGAATGAGGGCTACCATGTCCACGGATCACTCTATAGGAGAGCCACTGAGGTGCTGATGCAAGAGAAGAACTGTCTGGTTCTGGCACTCACCAGCTGCCACATTTGGGGCAAGTGCCTCAATCATCTGTCAAGTGGAAAAAAGAAGAATGCTAGCTTAACAGAATCATTGTGAGATTTCAATATGAGATGTGAACAGTGTCTGGCACAGAAGTACACGGAGATAGATCGTCCATAGTGCTTGACCCAATAAGTGACAACCATTGTTACTACACTGAACAATGAGAGGGGAGCAGTGAGGACCAGAATAAGAGCCCTATCCGATACGTAGTCACAGAAGCAGGAAGTCTTGTGACTTGCAAGACCTCCTTTTTCACTTTGAACCTTGCCTTTCATATGTTCACTCTTACCTTAAGAAATTAGCCTAAGTACTTGCCCTGCTTCTGATGTCCTGGCCTAAGAATTTCTGAGCCCAACACATAGAAATAAAATAAAATGCATTTATCTCTCCTAATAAAATGCTACTTTAAAAAGTTTATTTATTTATTTCCATGAGGAGAGATAGGGAGAGACAGACATCCCTAACAGGGTCTTCTTGTCACAATCTACTCCCAGCCTCAGTTAGCCAGGATTGTGGTCATGTATCCAGTGGCATGTACAGGGAGTCATTGATGTGAACCTGGGACCTTCCCATGTGGCCTCAGCATAGTGGAGTATTGTGTTACTGCTATGGGTAGCAGCTGGTCCAAGATATTATGTAAGAATTATTAGTTTGGTGTTCTTTCTTGCTGAAGTAAGCTGATAAAAGTCAGTTTTATTTCTTCTTTTTAGTTCATTTTATTATTTTTTAAAATTTTATTTCAATTTATTTTATACATTCAATCATGTTATTTAACTTGCAAAGTGAATATTTCAACATGTGTACATTTCTCACCAGTCTAGTTGACAATACCATAAAGTTATCTTCAACAGATAATAACCCATAAATGCTTTGTCTTTCTATTTTTCTTCTTAATGTCCTTCCTCAGACTCTACTCCTTCACCCACCCTCTTCCCACACTGTATCTGGTATTCACAACCATTTGCTATGTTTCTATATCCTTTAGTCATTCAGTTTCGGTCATAGAGTGCAGACACTCAGTATATGTTAAGTGGAGACATACAATGTGCCTCCTTCATAGCCTGGCTTGCTTCACTCAGAAGTAAATCTTCCATATTCATCCACTTTCTGTCAAAAGCCAGGGTAAGTCAGTTTTATTTCTATCACAACAGCTTTCTCTAATTAAGCAAGGGCTTTCCATGATTTAATCATTATTTATTTAACCTCACCTTTAGCTTCTCCTGTTTTGTCATAAACTGTATTTGTCTTTCTGGGGGGTAGGGAGATGGTCAGAACTGCCAGCAGATGAGTACCGGTAAATCCATGGTCACAGCAGCTCCAAACACTGCAAGTGGAAGATCTTGCCAGGCTAGAAGCCTTCAGAAGATGGATTTTATTTTGGGTCATCATCTGAAAATGTTAAAAGCACTGTTTTTTCTTTTATCCCAATTTTGTGTCCCTGATAATAGATTTGGAATACAAAAATCTCCAAATCTTTGTTTTGTTGAGCATCGTAGTTGGAAACAGTCAACCTCTCTGTTTGGGAGTCCAAGATAGGAGGTGCAGAAGCCACACATTTGGGTGACTGTTATGGATCTGCATGGAGTCATCTCAGTCCAAGTCTACTCCTCCATCAGGCCATATGCCCACTCTTCACAGGATTCTCATCATAGCCTAAATTCTTGTGCATATCTTACAAAATGGCACCACTAGGGGCCTCTTTAGGGAAACTTTTAACATGACCCAAATTGTCTATTTTGGAGGTGCCTTCCACTAGGGATCAACAAACTTTTTCTGTGAAGGCCTAGACTTAATATTTTAGGCTCGTGGCTACACAGTCTTTTCTGCAAACTACTGAACTCTGATGCTGTAGTGTAAAAGCAGCAACAGACAGTACATAAACAAACAGGCACGGCTGCAATCCAATAAAACCCTATTTACAAAAAAGACCGTGAGTTGGAATTGGCCCAATGGCTGTAGTTTACTGAACCCTGCTCTGGTACATACCTCACCTGCCAACGACATAATCTTGGCAAAACAGTAAAGCGGGGCATGAGTGGGCATCAAGACCTAGAGGCTCATTCGAAAACCTCCAAGTGAATTTTATACAGTTATCCTCTGTGATGGGATATGAACATGTCCTCTTGTTTCGGTTTGCATGTTTGCTTTCAGATTTGTCAAAGTTTTTTTTATTGGAGAGCATCAATAAAAGCCATTCAACTTTGTGTTTCCTATTAGGGAAGTCTCAATCTATGGTACTATTGATAGGTATCATTATTTATTTAAAAAAATTTTTGCTATAGGGCATGCACACTTGCCAGAGATAGAGTGAGAGACAGAAAGAGAGAGAGAGAGAGAAAGAGAGAGAAAGAAAGTGAGAAAGCACTAAGCACTTTCCAGAGGGCTGGCCATGCCACATTCTCTTTTCAATCTTCCTCTTGGGATTTGGGACAGAAATGTGTCCTGTATGTTTTTCAAGTTGTTGGATCCGGGACTGCATAGTCAGCCATGTAAGATCCAGCTGCCCTAACCACCATGATACTAGCTGGTCTGATAGGAATCTTTATTTTACCAAAATGATTCTTAAAGAGTTCTGCAAGACACTGGTACTCAGAAGGTCCTCTAGCCATACCACCTTCCCAGTCTTCAGGCAAAGTAGAAACAAATGGAATTATCAAGTGAAAACCAAATTTTTCCAAGTGCTTGATTTCCCCAGTCTAAAGTCCTGCCCTTGGCCATAGTGGTAATAAAATCCCCTCCTCTGGAAGTTGATCGGTTCTCCTCTTATGGGTCAATAACAGGCCTGCCCAAATATCTAGGGGTATCATCTCTGACCCAGGTTCTGCTCTGTTAAAGCAGAAATAGCCAAATACCACAAAGAAGTCTGCTGTGGTCGGAATGCTCCTCCCCACCCCCAAATGCATTGAGATTTTGTTGTGACAAGATTAAATAAAACCTTTATCTGAGGATGATTCTAAAAGGTGAGGCCTTTGGGCGGATGCTAGACTCAAGGCATTAGGGTGGAAGCCCCCAGGTTGTCTGGTGGGTTTACAAGGAGAGGGAAGGAGAACAGAGGAGACGGACAGAAACGCATGTCTCCTGCCCCCACCATGTGGTAACACAGCTAGAGGAACCTACCGTGTGACCCCTGGACCTTAGACCTTCCCTATTTTTATAAATGACCCAGACTCAGGTATTTCCTATTAATGGCAACAAAATGGACTAGAACAGATTCAGAGTATGTCAGTCTTATCATTATCCATCTTATCAATTCCCAAACAACCCAAAGCCTCTTACTGGTTAACAATTCCAAAGATTTATTTTTAAAAATAAGAGCCAGGGGGCCAGCAGGTGGCGTGGTGGTTAAGGTGCTGACACTCCCACATGGCCAACCATGGTTCAAGTCCTGGACCTGGTGGCTGGCTTTCTGGTGCCAGCAGGTGACTTGGTGGTTAAGGGCACTGAATTCCCACATGGCCAATTGTGGTTCGAGTCCCAGACCTGGCTACTTTCTCTCCCTCCCTCTCTCTTTCTCTGTCCCTCTCTGGTCAAAATAAAATAAATAAATAAATAAATAATGATAAATAATTATTTTTTTAATAAAAAGAGCCAGATTTATGAATGGGTGGTTAAAGCAGCCATATCCCACGTGGTCAACTGCACAGTTCAAATTTCAGATCCAGTGGCTTGAAAAACATGCCAGGTGCATACCTGGGTGTGTCCCAGGGAAGGGATTGCAGCATCACCATGCCCTGTTAGGGAGTGTTTTCTTCCTTTCCCTTTCTCTCTGTGTCTCTCTATCTCTGGCAAGTTTATGCACCCTCTGGCAAATTAAAAAACAATGCAAAAATTTAAAAATCAAAAGATCATGCTCTTTGGATATTGAAACACCAGTGTTTCCACTGTTTCAGAACACTAGGATTTTAAAAACTTGAATTAAAATACATCACATAAATTGCTCAAAAGCATCATAAAACTTACATTTCACCCAAAACTCACATTCCTGTTATTGTTGTGTTCAATAGAATGGCAACTTATAGCCCAAAGCAGATTTCTTGGGGGTGCCCAGGAAGAACCCTTTGAGAAGCATCAGACCTTTCCCTCTGGGCAGACAAGCAGTCTCAAGAGAGAAGGGGCCACTCAGAGAAAGAGACCCCTCTGCTCACCTCTTCGGTGTGGAATTAGACCTGGTCCTCCCAGACTTGCTGACCCCTAAGTGACCTTTCCACATCTAGATAATCCCGTAAGGGTCAGTCCACAAACCCATCGCCTTCGGCTCCATCGGAGCCTAAGAATGTCCTGGGCTGGGGTGAAGGGCCCTGAGGCTGGTGCGGCTGTCTCCTGTCCTGGCTGGTAGTAATGGTCTTTTAGGTCTGCTGAATGGGTGAAGTGCCCATGCCTGGGAGTCAGAATGGTCTCCTTCCTTCCCCAAGAGGAGTTTGTTGAAGAAAAAGGAAATTAATTTATGACTAGCCTAGACCAACATTCGCTTTGTTCTTTGGGGATCTCTTCTGCTTTGCAAAGGCCCTCCAGAGGGAACGCTAACAACAGTGTGAGGGTAAAGCGAAGGTAATGGAAACATGTGAGCGAGGATAAGCCCGTGAGAATCCCAAGCCGGTTCCCAGACAGGCACTTCGACTGGCGGGGAGATCAACAGGGACAAACATAATCCCTGTCCTCAGAGAGACCTGCCCACTCGACTTTAGCAAAAGCCTCTGTGCTTTTCTCTGTTCCTGGAGAAGTTAGACAAAATAGCCCTGAGCCCTACAAGGCAGGGGAGCACAAGGCCCTCCCCAGCTGGGGGCCTTTGTGAGTCTGGTGAGTTCTGCATCTGGAGGGCCTGAGCCGGCTGGAGATGGGGAACAGGCCTGTCTAGCAGGGGAGGGAGTCCAGAGTGTGTCCAGAGGTGGGAAGGGCCTTTATGGTCATCTCACGTGTCTCCTACACTGAACAGCAATGAACACGGAACAGAGGAGGAGCCAGGCCTGTCCATGTCACACAGGACCCATTACATCGCAAAGACACAACTCCTGACCCCCTGAGTAGAGTTTAGGGTTTTTTGTTTGTTCATTTATGTGTTTATTGAATAGCAGTTTTGATTGGAAAAAAAAAAAAAAAAGCTGTTAGAAGAGCCAAGGAAACTCACTCATGCTCTTTGTACTCCAGGAAATTAAATTCCTTTTTTTTTTCTTTTTGAGAGAGATTTTTGCTATAGGGCGTGTGTGCTTGCCAAAGAGAGAGACAGAGATACAGAAAGCAATGGCCATGCCCCAATCCATTCTTGTCTGTTCTCCTCTCTTGGTGTTGGGCATGCATATATATGCGTCTGGCGTGAGTTTTTTTGTTTGTTTGTTTGTTTGTTTTGAGAGATTTTTGCTATAGGGCATGTGTGCTCGCCAGAAAGACAGAGACAGAGAGACAGAAAGTGAGAAATCACCCCTCAGGGGGGATGGCCACACCGCAATCCCTTCTCCTCCATTCTCTTCTCGGGATCTTGGGCATGCACACACACGCTCCAGGCGACTGGCGTGAGTTTTATGTCACTGGGTCCAGGACTCAAACCGAGGTTGGCTCCTGAAGAGTCCAGCAATGTAACCATTACACCCTCTGCTGATCCCCAGGAGCTTAAATTCTAAACATACACACACAGGTTCACAGAGACATGCACTCACATGCAAACACACACATGCGTACACACCCCCATGAAGAATTGAGTTGTAATAGAGAGCAGGTTCTTCCATCGTGAACTATATGGACAGGAGGTGTTATAAGTGCTCACGGCATGAGGAATCTGAGTGTGTTGGGGTGGGCAGCGTTCTGTATTCTCCATGAGCATGTCTTACCCAGGACCTTGGTGACAGACCATTTTCTGTGTCTTCGGTATCTGAAGTTCTCCAGGCCCTGGCTGGTACAATGCTAATATTACTGGGGTTGAACAGAATTGATCTGAATTGAAATGGAACTTTGGGGGCAGAGCTGGGTTCTCCTGTGAGTAGAGAACACCAGGGCCATAGGAGAGGACTGAGGTCTCCTAGCATTCAGACCCTATCTAAAGCCTGGTACCTTCCTGGGAAACTTGTGAAGGAGTCAAAGATCACAGATAACAACAGGTGCAATCCCTGGACTGCCCTATGATGGAGGGACGCCCCGTGCTGGGTTCTCCAGAGCGAAACAGGGGAGCAAAGGAAGGCACTTCCTAGTCCTCTGGAGATTCCTGGCTGCTCTCCAAGGTTCCATGCCAAGAGAGAGCAGAGTGGAGCCAGGCAACAGTGCAGTGGGAATGCAACTGGACCCACAGGGAAAGGTCCCACGTTTGCACCCCAGGACTTCAGGAGTTTGTTGGGTGTTAGTGTGTTTAAGATCCAGGCTGGCTGAGGCTGGGGGAGGGTTGAGGTATGGACCCTTCTCTCTCTCATGGAAAAAAATTAATGAGTAGACTTAGAGAGAGAGGAGCATCGTTCATGCCTCACTTACCCAATACTTGCTAAGCACAGGGTCTCGCACAGAGCTGTGGAAGCAGGACCCACAGTACTTTCCAGGCTGAACAGACGAGGAAGTATTTGAAAATGAAAGAACAAATCAAGGTGAATAAAAAGCCACAGGAGAACTTTTCCTCCAAAACAAGTTTGTTCACTCAGACCAACCACTACCATGGATACTACCATCTCTTAAACACGGGGTGCTCATTTTGGAGCTTCACCTTTCCAGCCTCAGTTCCTTCTTCTTCTTACCCCCAAGGGGCAGCTCTCTACCTTTTGTGGGTGAATAGGATTTTCAGAAATGATGAAACAAAAGTCATCCTAGTTAAGGCAGGCCACTCAATTCCATCCTGTTCAATCCAACACATACGTATTGGGTGTCGTAGCACGTGACACTGGTAGGCTCTGGGAAGGGGATACACTTCACTTCTGCCCTCTGGGGGCTGGCAGCTCAGCAGGAAAGCTAGACGGGAACTCTTTAGATGAATGACGACAGGAGTGAGTGTAGGGGGAGCTGTCAGACGCATCACATGGGCGAGGCATCTACAGAGACCTGAGGTGTAAGCAGGAGTTGCTCACATAAAGAGAGGAAGGGGAGGAGGAAGAGCCATCTGTGTTGAAGGGGAGCCTAACTGAGACAAGACCAGCCATCATTTATTGAACACAGGCAATGCTCAGGCACTGTTCTAAGCAGTGTAAGCTCACCTAGGTGCTCTCATTTAATCCCATGATCATCTTTGGTGGTTGGTACCGTTATTATCCCAAAGTTGTAGATGGAAAACGGAGGCACAGACAGAATAAGCAACCTTCCCAATTACAATAGTAAGTAGCAGAACTGGGATTTGAACCTAAGCACCCTACTGCCAAAGCCTACTCTTTTTTTCTTTTCTTTTCTTTTCTTTTTTTTCTCTTCTTTTCTTTTCTTTTCTTTTCTTTTCTTTTCTTTTCTTTTCTTTTCTTTTCTTTCTTTCTTTCTTTCCTTTCTTTCTCCCTTCCTCCCTTCCTCCCTTCCTCTCTTTCTTTCTTTCTTTTCTTTCTTTTTTTAGATTTTTGCTGTGGAATGTGTGTGCTTACAGAGAGAGACAGAGACAGAGAAGAAAAGCAAGAAATCACCCCCAAGAGGGATGGCCACACTGCAATGCCTTCTTCTCCAGTCTCCTCTTGAGATTTTGGGCATGCATGTACACATGCCCCGAGTGATTTTCAAGGCCCAGGGCTCAAATCGTGGTCAGCCATGTGGGAGTACAACACCCTGACCACCACACCACCTGATCTACTTGTAACTGCTATGTTAGAGAACTCCCGTGGGATAGTATCATTTGAGTAAGAACACGAATTCCACTTTAGAGTATGGGGAGGAAGACCTGTGGAAGTATACACTGATTAGGAAGTAATCAATCAATTACTAATTTAGAGTATAAATTAGGAAAAACAATGTGGCAACTTGTGTGTAAAGAGATTTAAGGGTTGTGCATGCTCTTCGTCCCAGTATTTTCACCTCCAGAAATGTATTCAAAGGACGACCCAGGCCAGCAGATGGCATGGAGGTTGAGGAGGCTGGATTCCTCATGGCTACTATGTGATTTGAGTCTTGGACCCAGCAGCTCGAAAATCATGCCAGGTGCATGTGTGTGTGTGCCCAAGATCCTGAGAGCAGACTGGAGAAGGGATTGTGGTGTAGCCATCGTCCCTGAGGGGTGATTTCTTACCTTCCCTCTCTCTGTGTCTCTTGGGTGCTCAAAGCCACATGACTGACCATGGGTTTAGATTCCCAAGATCCTAATGAGCTTGAGAACTGGGGAAGGGGATAGTGATGAGACCAAATCTTATTCAGGGTGCTCTCCCCCTCTCTCTCATGCCTGCATGCACTGTGTCATGAATTTTTTTTTTTTAAAAAGCATATCCAAAAGAAACAATTATAAACATATACAAAGGTATACATTGGGAAATGACCTAAGTGTCCTTTAATAGGCGTTACATGAATTACAGCATATTTATCTTTTTTTTTTTTTTTTTTTAATTTGCTGGAAGGCACGTGCATTCACCAGAGAGAGGCAGAGGACAAGCGAGAAAAGCATCCCCTGGGGACATAGTCATGCTGCAGTCCATCTCCTCCAATCTCTTTTTGGGATTTTGGGCACACACGCACATGCTCCCTACATGATTTTCAAACTGCCTGCTCCAGGTCTTGAATCATGCAGCCAGACATGTGGAATCTAACTGCCTTAACCACCACATCACCAGCAACTCTAAAAAATATTTATTTATACAACAAAATATGAGGTAGTCTTTAAAAAGTAAAAATTGCATTTGTGCCTCTTGGTTTGTCTCTTAAGGGTGCTCTGCAGAGGTGCAAAGAGAGGTCTTTGGGAAGAAATGGGCAGTGGGGCCCTCTGTTAGGACAGCAGGAGTCCTTGGCTGGGACCTTGGGGAGTTCAGGGCAGACCAGGAGGGCCGGCAGAGGTAGGGCCTGCAGAAGGGAAGCGGGACTCAGCTCCCAGTAATCCTGACCCAAGGGAGGGGGTGGGGTGCGGCCAGCCAGCGGCCAGCCTGGGCCCTGACACTGGCTCCAGGCTCTGGATTTAAAGAGCTTTAAAAGCTTATTAAAAAGGTTTCTTAGACATCAAATGGCTCTTAAAAATCAATATTTTGATGATTTAAGTGCAAGGGAATCAGAAACATATGGATCAACTTGCCCTCAAATTATACACACTTAAAAAAAAATGTGTTGGTCTTTAGCAAGCCCCAAATATTTGAAAAACAGAGAGAGACATTTTCCTCATCTCAGACGGAGCTCTGTGAGGTCAGCTTGAAGAGCCTGAAGAGGGGGTAAGTGGGAGTGAGACAGGGTCGGAGGGAGAAGCATGGCCTCCTCCAGCTGGAGCCGCCTCTCCTACGGGGTGAGGGGTCAGGGCTGCCCACGTGTGTGTGCACGCATGTGCGTGCATGCGCACATAGGCATATGTGTGAACGTAGGTGCACATTCTCCTCTGGGTCTGCCTGGCTCATTCTGAGCCCTCATACCAGGGCCTGCTCCGTCCCTTTGTGTCTTGGGCACACGGATTTGTGTGTCTAGCTCTAGACTCAATCTAAGATTCGATGGGTAAGTTCCTTGGGTCACCCCTCTGGGGCCTGGGCCCTCCTGCAGCAGGGCCATCCCAGGATGGTTCAGGCCGGAAGGACGCAGGCATTGCCTCTCCTCAGGGTGATCAGTTGTTTCTCAGTCATGGGTTCCGTCTGCTAAGACAACTCTATCGGTGTGTAACTGGTGAGCCTGGAGCTGCCATGGGCCTGGTTCTCTCCATAGACAGCTTGGGCTCCGAGAGCAGAGTCTTCAAACCACAGATTTAATTCCAAATCCTCGTTTTGCAAAGGCTTAAAGCAGACAGCCCAAAGGCACACGTACAGGGCCGAGGAGCAGCGGTCAGCAGTCAAGCACGCCGCTCAGCTTGTTTCGGCCCCAGCCAGTGCGCACTGACAGCACCTGCTTCTCTGCCCTGGCTGACAGTCCTGCCTGGGGCGGGGCTTGCGTGTCACCCTGTGGTGAGACCAGGGTGGAGGGTGTGCCACATATCTGGGAGACCACTGTGATGTGTGTGTTGGGGGGCATGCTCTTGGGTTGGCAGCACAGGGCTTCTGAATTCTGCTGCTAGAAGCTTTGAGAAGGAGACCAGACACACCGGGGGGCCTGACTGAGCACAGAGTGGCTCCAGAGGACCCAGTATGGGGGTAACTGGTTCCCCCTCCAGCCAGTCCAGCCTCTCTGGTTTAGGCCCTTGAGGGATCCCCATCCTGTTGGCCTACACTGAGTCCTGGGTGAGTTGTGTGGAGGAGGGGCAGAGAAATTAGTGCCCTGGAGGGAATGACTGACATCTAGGGGGGGTCCCTCAGGTTCCCCATTTCCCTGACAAGACCCACGTTGGGACTGGAGTCAGGCCCTCCCTGCTGGGTCCCCAGGCTTCCACTTCTCTTAGGCCAAGGAATGTGCTGAGCCAGGCCTTGTGACGCCTCTGCAGGACAGGGGCTAACTGTGCTCTGGCCCCAGAATGGCTTGGGGAGCATTGGCCCTGCTTGGCGCTGGCCCGTTGGTCAGGCTGTGCCATGGGCCTCCTCCACCTCGCGCCCACCACAGCAGCTGAGGAGGCCAGTTAATTATTGCAATGATTTCCACCTCAACAGGCAGTCTCGCTGGCCAGAATCAGGCTTGGGTTGCTCTCCACACCCCATATACACGTAGCTGTCCAGTCTAAAGAAGGAGCAAGGAGAAGGAACATCAGAACCAGAACAAGGGAGGAATGGCAAGGGGAGGGCAGGGGGCCCAGAGGGCATGGGGCCATCTGCTGACATCTTCGGCTGGACAGGCTCAGTCCTACAGGACAGAGGGCGCTGCCAGTGGCTGGCCACTGGTGATGGTGATGTCGCTGTCATCAGAAGAGCTGAGGGAGATAAACCCGACAGATTGTTCACAGCCCTGCACCCTGGACCGTCTTGGAGGAATTCCAGGGACAGGCCACAGGTGTGGGCTGGAATAGGGAGGTCAGGCAAAAGGTGAGAATGCGGTGGGATCCAGGAAGGAGTGAGGACAGGAAGCAAGCGAGGGTCCCACCAGCCTTGCCCAGCCACTACTTAGTGCTTCAGGGAAGGGGGCGGAGGGCTGAGAGGTGTGCGGCCTGCAAACCACAAAGAAGAAAGCGAGCAGGGAACAGAAGCTTTCTTTTCAACACCAATAAAGGGAGTGGGAAACGATACCCAGCTCAAAGTTGCTCTTTCTGGACAGATGCTTCTCCCGGTCACTGTGGTACTCACTGCTGGAGATCCCAGCATGGAGAGAAACAGGAGGCTGGAAACCTCGCTCCCTGGGTTGGACCAGGCAGGCCCAGGATAGCAGCCCCTGAGGACAGGCCCTCATAGCATGGGGCCGCTGTGTAGTGGGCTGGGGGCCATCCTCCAGACTGAAGGAGGCCATTCCGAGCATCCAGCCCTTCCTCCCATGGACTGCTGAGCTGAGGTTATGCCCAGGCTAGGGGTGGGGGTGCGGCCTTCAGATATAGAACGTGTCTCCCCTCCAAACCTGCCTCTGTCCCTTTGCTGCCCGCCTCCCGGGCCCTCCATCTATCCTAATCTATAGCCTCTTAGGCTTGGCCCAAGATCTCCCCTGCCTGACAGTCTTTGCTGGGTGCTCACCCACATGCAGAGTGCCAAGATTTCACTTAGCAGAGGGAGGGAGCGAGGAGGACTCGACTCTATTCTCACTCTGCTCCAGCTCTCTCTGCAACTTCTCCTGAGACTGCGAGACTGGTGCCTGGGTTGCAGCTCCCCTGGAGTTCCAGCCCAGAATCTTCCTCTCCAGGTTCTCTTACCTAACAGCCAATCAGATACATGGTAAGGTCAATATGGCATCCATATATTCTGCTCGGATATTCTGCCCACACCGTCTACTCAGCTGAGCAGACAGAATCCTGAGACTCATCCTGACAATGGCTTTGCCCTTGTCCCCTCATGGCAGTTTCCTTGCAAACCTCTCCTACTCCTAAATGTTCCTCATCCCCTCATCTCCATCCCTGTAGCCCCAAGTTCTAGCCATCTGTGCTCACCTGGGTGACAGCCGCAGCCTCCTAACTTGTCCCATCGCACTTCCCATCAGCCTTCTCTGCACGTTGCCCGCAGAGCGAGCTTCCTACCATGCAAAACTGTCCATGTCTTGTTCCCTGAAAGGTCCTGAGAGGCTCCCCACAGCCTTCCTGATGAAACCCTAGCTTCTTGGGTCAGCAGACCTTGCCCTGTCCCTCCTCCAGCCCACGCTTCTCTGAACTCTCCCCCGCCCAAACCTGATCCAGGCCCCTAGGCGTTCCCTTACCACTGTGCCTTTGCACGTCCTGTCGCCTGTGCCTGGCGTGCCATCCTGGTCAGCCTGTCAGCCCACAGCTGACCAGCTAGCCTCTGTGAAGTTGCCCTGGACAGCAAGAGCATCACACCCAGACTGGATCTGAACACAATGCACCGTCATGGGGGTGTTTGACTTTCCCTAAAAGCCTAGGTCCACTCAGAGCAGGTGCCATGTCTAAGAACCCAGCTTGGCACCTGGAAAATGCCTGTGGCCCAGAGCAATGGATGAATGTGTCTAAATGGCACATATCAGCCAGCTCTGGCCTCTCTCTTTCTTCCCTTCCCCCCCCCCCCCATTCCAAAAGGTGCATGTGCACACCTGAGAGAGAGGGAGGGAGTCAAAGCACCCCAACATGGCCTGGTCATGCTGCAATCCTCTTTTCCTTTAACTCTCCAACCTGTCAGGATTTTGGACACATGTGCACCCACTCAATGTATTTTTCAAGCCCCTGGGGCCAGGACTCGAACCTTGGTTGACCAGATAGGATTCAACTTCCTCTGTGTAGTTCTTTTCTCTTCTTTTCTCTTCTCTTCTCTTCCCTTTCCTTTCCTTTCCTTTCCTTTCCTTTCCCTTTCTTTCTTTCTTCCTTTCTTTCTTTCTTTCTTTTCCTTCTTTCTTTCTTTCTTTCTTTCTTTCTTTCTTTCTTTCATAATTATTGATTCATTCCGTCATTTTCATTTGACCTGAGAAAAACAGGCACACAGAGAGAAGGAAAGTGAGAAAGCAAGCTACCAGGTCCAAGACGCGAACCGTGGTCACCATGTGGGAGTGTCCAGCATCTTAACCACTATGCCACCTGCTGACCCCTTCTGTGTAGTTCTTAATGGTTGTGCTATAGCTCTGGCCTCATTTGAGGTCCTATCATCTGGCATACCCTATCAGCCTGTCTATCCGACCCTTGCATAACCAATGAGCAGCCCACCTGTGGAATCTGATTTTTTTAAAGTTTAGGTGTTTGGGATACAACCCAGGTCTGGAACGGAGAGGCTCTGAGCATCCTCGTCACCTCTGTCACGGCAGGAGTCAGGTGGACAGGAGCAGCCACAAAACTGAGTGGGGTGCTAGATGTCTAGACCTAGTTCCACCCACCCAAGCTATGTAGCCATTTGGCTCTTTATTCATTCCAGAAATATGTGTTGAGTGCCTACTGTGTGCTCAGCATTACCCCGGGCACTGGGATACACAGCAAGAAAAACAGTCGGGCCATGTCCTTCTCTCCAGGAGGTGACAGTCTGGTGGGTAAGGCAGATACACGAAGCCAGCACATGCCTGGAGGGAAGGAAGAGAGGCTGTGGGCGCAGACTACTTCAGATAGGTGGTCACACGGGGATGTGAGGAGGGACAGTGTGTCAGCTGAGCCCTAAAAGATGGGAATGAGCCAGCCACTCGGAGAGCCAAGGAGAGCAACCGAGTTCTAGGAAGTCAGCCTGTGCCACTGCGTGAGCAGGGTCTTCCATCCCTCTCCAAGTCTCAGTTTCCCCATTTGCTCAGAGACCATGTTTGCCCTACCCACTCTCGGGGCTTTGGTGGGGATCAAAAGAGCCATGAGAAGGTTATGCTTGTCCAGACCCAGAGGCCGTTCGATTCTGTTCCAGTGCTTATAGCAAGAGGGCCGCCCCTCCTGTTCTTCCTCGGGGAGACACCACCATCTTTATGGCACTTGAAAAGTAAATCAGAAGTGGCTCAGTAGTAATGCAACTGGACTCACATGGGAAAGATCCTGGGTTCTCACCCCTGGGCCTTCCTGAGCAGGCCAGTGACCATGATCTGGCCGGCTGAGACAGGGGGTGGATCTTAGCATGAGGACCACGCTGAGGTGCCTCTCTGTCTCCTTCCTTCATGGAAGAAATCAATAAATAAACTCTTTTTTTTTTTTTGGAGAGGTTTTTTGCTATAGGGCGCGTGCGCTCGCCAGACAGACAGAGACATAGAGACAGAAAGCGAGAAATCACCCCCCAGGGGGGATGGTCACGCCGCAATCCCTCTCCTCCATTCTCCTCTCGGGATCTTGGGCACACACGCACACGCGCCCGGCGTGAGTTTTAAGCCACCGGGTCCGGGACGCGAACCGTGGTTGACTATGTGGGAGTCCAGCAACATAGCCATTACGCTAACTGCTGGTTCCCAATAAACTCTTTTAAAAAGCGAATCACCTGAGAGGTCTCCCTCTCAGCCTTAGCAGCTACCCACTGCTCAGTATGAATACAGTAATTAGAGTCCCACAGGGTACCCGATTTTCACAGAAAGACAAGAGTGCTGAGTTGGGTAGAAGCCACCTGGGGGCCCCTGTGCAGTGAACCCCTGCAGAGGAAACCAGGCCTGGCCTGCTGGCTGGAGCAGAGCAGGGGCTCTGTACTGCTTTGGTGAGAAGGAGCCAGTGTTTCCACAGTCTGCCCCTAGCAGAAGGGAGACTTCAGCCAGGGAGTTCTCCTCGCTCCCAGCTCCTCTTCCTCTGTCTTTCTGCAATTCTTCTTTCCAGCCTCTGCCTTCTCCTTGCAGGCTTTTGGGGGTATTAATGTTCTCACTTTCCCAGTGGATCTTTGGCTGGGCCAGTGGGACTGTGTGTGCGTGTGTGCGGGCACGCGGGACCGTGAGGGGGCTGGAGACAAAAGCCCCAGAGTGAGATGCAGGCACAGCTGAACTGCCCTGAACTTTCTTTTTTGTTTTCAAGGAAATGCATAATCCAAGAACCACCCACGGCTCTGGCAGCCCTGCTAAGCAAGGCTGGAATGCACTGCCTTTCCCGTTAGTAATTGTTTTTTTTCTAGTTAGCCTGTAACCCTTCCCTTGCCATTCCCCTACTGCAGGGGGGAGACACGCAGGGACTGACACCTAAGCTGTCCTCCTAAGGTGCCCCCAGGCTCTCTGCCATTCTCCCAAGGTGTGACCAGTGAGGTCTAGGGTCTGATGCTGCAATTGTGTTTGTTATGAACCATCTGCTCTCAGGAGATTCTTCCCCCACTCTAAGAGAGACCTGAGGCTGACGGGACAGAGGACCCAGAAGGCAGCATGCCCCGAGTGTGTGACTGTAGCCATGTCTGTGACTGTGAATGGCGGTGAAGCCAGTGGAAGAATATGAGTTTGTGCAGGTGGCTGTGACCTGTGGTACCAAGGGACTAGGTGAACTCAGTGAATGTGTGTGAAGATGCATGCACATTGATGAGAGCCAGTAAGTGTGGCTGGGATTGCCAAAGTGTGCAAGCTGGTGGTGCGTGTGTCCTGGGGAGGGAAGAGGGCCAAGCTCTTGAGCTGACTCAGCACTTCTGTTTCCTGCTTCCAGCACCTCCAGGACCTGAGCCTTTGCTGGGGGGGGGGGCGGGGAGGGGATAAGGGATATCCTCTCAGTATTCCTGTTGTTGGCTGCCTCGACCCCACCAGCAGGATGGGACAAACATGGCACCCTGGGCCTGGTCTCAGTCAAACTGCATGTCTTTAATCTACAGGGATTCAAGAGGGCAGAGGTCTTTGCTGCTCCCCAACTCCCCCCAGCCAGGTCCTGTATACTCTGGGATCTGGAGCCCTCTGGCTGCATGTCCTGCAGTGGGGGGACGCAAGGCCAGGCCTCTGCTCAGATGGGGGTGAAGGACGAAGGGACACTGGTGTCACTTGTGCACCTAGACACCACCTTCTCTCCAGCACTGACTGTAGCTGCCTCGGCCTTGAATTGGCCTAACAGGTGGTCTTTAATGCTCAGTGTGAGCACTGCCACTTTGGGCTAGAAAGAGTACAGGGGGTGACCCCCAGGGAGGTCTGCCCCTCCAAAACAAGGAGCTCAGGAGCACAGAGGTGTTAGGAGGTCAGGAGGCAGGGAGAGCTGGGCCTGCACTGACAAACCCAAAGTCAGAAGGGATGGGCAGGCCAGGGGGTGGAGGCCGGCCTGTGCCCAAGCAGCTGGCAGGGTGGGCAGTGCCAAGGCTCGTCCACTGTGGCCACTGAACATTTGGTGCAAATCAAAGGCCTTTTCCAGCCAGGAGCAGAACACTGCCGAGAGGGATTTGGTAGCAGGCCTGGCAGGGCAAACGCTGCTCTAATTGAGGCCCTTCTAGACTTCTAATTACAAGCAATGCTTTCCCAAGTTTCATAAATTGACCATGGAGACCCGCTGGTGTTAGTGCTCATACCACGGACAAAAAAAAAAAAAAAGTTGTTAAAGCCTTTTCAGCAGGTTTATTTTAGAGTGTTTGAGATAGAACTGCTCACACAAAGTGGAGGCTGGAGTCATTTTTCTCAGAGGGCCATGTACAGACATGGAGACCGCCGCCCACGGGCATGCTCAGCCCACAGACGGAACACGTGTGCACGCACACCTGTGGGGAGAGGCATAGGCGCAGACGGACATGGTCATGGCATTGCTGCAGATGCTGGAAACCCCTCCCAAGCACTTGGAGCCCTTTCTAAAGGAAAATGTTCATAGCTCAGATGGAGGTGGAACGCTTCTTCCCACCCCTCCAGGCCGGCTGGGCCTGGGCTGGCCGTAGAACCCCTGTACCCTTTGCGAGGCCTGTTTATAGCGCCCAGCACAGTCTGTCAACCCCCAGACTCTGGGGAACGTGGCCAATTGGGAAGGAAAGCCATCCTCTTGTCTGGGGGGAAAGAGGACATAGCCAGGGCCTTGCGGCACCTTCAGAGAGAAACATCCATCGGGTTCTGGGGAGTAAGTGGACTAGGCAACAGATGCAGAAAACGGGGTGTCTCCAAAACCAGGCAGGGGAAAATATGCCTGAGCAAGCCCTGTATGTGCACAAGAGCAACAAATCTGGGTCCCCACGCTGGAGCCTGAGAATCTGGGTTTCATGCCACTGCACACGGTGGCTTCAATGCAGGAAGCAATCAATATATGTGTCGTAACAGCGCATGGTTAATGCTGGGCGCTCAGGACCTCTGACGGCTGGAAAGACAGAGCAGGGACCCCAAACAGGTGATCTCGGAGGCCTCTCAGGGGCCCTTCCCACCCTCTTTCTCTACCATTTGTGCTTATGCCTGTGAGCCTGGACACTCCGGCAGCCTCCAGAATCCCTCCCAGTGTCCAGCCATGAGCAGGAATGGTGCACAGCAGAAATGGGCATGGCTAGGACCCCCTAGAGGGAGGGAGTCCAGACACTTTTGCTAAGGGTACCCTTGGGCCTGGGCAGTGACTAGACACAGCAGAGGGAGGCCAGAGGCCAGGAGCAGAGGGAGGCCATTCCCCGGGCCAGCCGTGCCAGCTGGGCCTTGGGCAGAGTTGGCTGTGGTGGCCGTTATAGGCAGTTTGCTATCGTCCCTTATCTGAGGCTCTGAGCTCTTACACCATGTCCCCAACCGCTTCTGGAGTCGGGTGGGGGGGGGCCCTGCTGCTCCCTCCCCAAACAGACCGTTACTGGGTTTCCGTTGTTTGGGGAGGGGGATGGGGGCTGTCTGCTTAATTAATCATTTTAGGCCACCCTGGGAAACTCATTAAGCCACCTCTCAGGGCCGAGAGCAGGAACGCTGCTCTTGAAGTTGGAACGTTCTGGTTTGCCATATTGGGGTCCATTTCTCCTCCCATTCATGGGCACATGTGTGCATGAGAGTGTGCCTGTGTGTGTGAGGGAGAGTGAGCAAGCATGCCCTGGTGTCTATGATGCTGTGTGTGTTTGTGTTTCCTAGACTCTGCAAGGAACTTCCCCTGATTCTTCTTAATTACCAGCCTAGAAGAAATTCAAGATGCTTAGAGCAAAGGTCAAACTCCACCTGCTTTCTCTGCACTTCAGTTTTCTGGCAGTTCCCACAATAGTATAGATAAGTAAAAGATTAAGGCAATCTTTTCTAATTAAAGTAATTAAAAAACGGCGATGATTGCACCTTTCATCTGAAAGGGAAAATATTTACTCATCCAACTGCAGGCCCTTAAAAGCATTCAGGAGGTCTATTTTGACAAACGGATCCTCCTCCCCTCCCCCAGCCCATTCTCGCTCTTCCCCGGACACACACACACAAAGGCTGGTTTATTTAGCAAGAGGCAGCTTGACAAGGGTGCCCAGAAAGTTGGGAGGGCGGGAGATGGGAGCCTGGGGCAGGTTTTGAGCAAATGGACACGTTAGTCCAATCCCTGCCAGGCCCTGCGGAGAGGTTTCTGGAGCCACTGTGAATTTGATTTGACCAATCTTTTCCCGGTGTTCCTTCTCCCTCCCCTCTGAGGCAATCACCCACAGGCCCCGGCTCCTTCTGAGAGCTCCACGCTCCCAGGCCTTTTCCCCCTGACCTGCTGGGCTGAAGAACTCAAGAAGGAGGAACTGGTCAGCGTCCTGGAGGCAGCCTGTCCATCTGTCTGTCTACCCAGCTTTTTGCCCAGTAAACATACGTTATGTCGCTGTTCTGTACAAGCCCATGCGTTTAACACAACAGTACTTGATCAAGGCTGAAGGGATCCCCACCCACAAAAAGTGTGATGTCTAACAACTGCCCTTGGCCTTCCAGGAGGGGCCAAGCTGAATGTGGGCTCTGTGTTTCACTCTGAGTGTTCAAGGAGAGATGCATGGGGTCGGAGCTTAGGGACTGCAGCGTTTACCCAAGTGCAGAGCTCCTCTGGTGACATGTGGCAGTGGCGGCAGAGGTGCCTGACTCCAGGGCCAGGACTCCAGGGACTTGGGTCTTTTGGGGAGTGGGATGTTAATGCCCAGTCCAGTGGCCAGGGGGTAGGGTGGGTGGCGTGCCCCAGTATTTGCCCTGTACCTCCTTCTTCCTCCATCCCCACTGCTGAGAGCTGCTGTGGAGCCCATGCAGCTGGAGCTTGAAGCAATCTGGATGGAATAATCCCTTTTAGAGGCTGTTCCCCAAATCCTCAGACTATGACAGGAAGGAACACTCTGGGTTTCAGCTCTAAGAGCACTGGAGTCCAGCTGTCCCCTGAGAAAGGCCTGGTTGCCTCTGCCTGCCCCAGGCCATGCTTGTCAGTGTCCCTGACCTGACCCATAGGCCTCAGTGGTCCTCTGCAGATGTAGCCTTGAAGAACCAGCATGGGCAGGTCCATTTCTGCAGTGAAGCCGGCTGTCCAGAGTGGGCTGGGCAGGGACAGAGAATTGGTGTATGTGTGTGCATGTGTGTACATGTGAGTGTGAGAACACGCATCCACTGTGCATTGGTCCTATTTGTAGATGGGCTTGCCAGGAGCCCAGGCCAGCCTCATCAGAAATTGGGGCCAAGGCCACAGGGCCCTCCTTGTCCCCCAAGCTCACCCAGTGTCATCATTCTCGTCTTCAGACTCTGAGCCCTGCAAAGCCACCCCCAAACCTCCCACTCTCCCAGCCTCGCCTCTCCAGTGACTGCTCTAGCTGTGTCACCCACAATGGCTCCCATGGCAGAGGAAATAGACCCATCAGTGCATCTGGACGCCCGCTTCAGGGACTTGATTCAGGCCTGACCCTAGCCAGAAGTTGTGAAAGCTGAGGATTTGCTCCCAGGAATCCCGACATTATATGCACAGGTGCCCCGCACCCCACCCAGAGGGGCAGAAAGCTGAGGCTCCCCAGTGCCCTGAAGCCCACACCCTGGCCCAGACTGGGAGTGTCTGTCCCACGTGCAAACACGCAGGTGTGCCTTGGCTCTGGTGGGCCACCCCTCACCTAGTCCTTTTTCCAACCTCAGTCTAACCCCCTCCCTCCTGGAAGCCTTGGAGCCAGGCCCTCCACCCCGGGGCTGGCTCTGGCTCAGCACGAGAGGGGCTCCCTGGGTTGGGTTACACAGGGAACTATGTCTGACCCAACCCACGCATTTGGTGGTTAACTTCTCAGTGGAAACAATCCCGGGGGTCTGGAATCCTCATTGCAAAAATAAATTTTCCCCCTGGACCTAGCTTTTCTAATCTTGCTTTCTCTGCATTCTGACTTTTTTCTCTCTTTCTAGTATCCCAACCAGCTTTTATCTTCTTCCTTTCCTCCCACTGAGACCCAAACAAGCCTCTCAGTAAACAAACGCTCAGGCCACTCTCTTAAAGAGACAGTGGGTGCACATTGCCGGCTGGTCGGCCAGTCCTTGTCCATCCCAGTTCACCACTGCACGAGATCTGTGGAGGGCTAGAAGACATTGAAATCGCTCAGGAAGAAGGGAGCTTAGAGCAGTGTTCTCACTCCTCACTGGAGGATATGGAACAGGAGGGCGTGCCTTGGGTTTTCACAAATCAGAGAGCTCCCTGATTAGTGCCCTTGTCCTCCATTGCCCCATCCCCTAGGACTGTGGGCACACATGCCCAGGGTGATTTTCAAACTACTGGGTCGAGATTCAAACTGCTCAGTCCGCCATGTGGGATACAGCTCCCTTAACCACTTGGCCATGGGGTGGGATTCCAACTGCCTCCCCACCGTGTGCTTTTTAAAAAAAAAAAAAAAAAAAAAATTTTTTTTGGAGAGTTTTTTGCTATAGGGCATGTGTGCTCACCAGAGAGACAGAGAGAGACAGAGAGACAGAAAGCGAGAAATCACCCCCCGGGGGATGGCCACCCTGCAAACCCTTCTCCTTTTTTCTCCTCTCAGGATCGTGGGCACGCACACACACGCGCCCGGCATGAGTTTTAAGCCACCAGGTCCGGGACTCGAACCGCGGTTGACTACGTAGGAGTCCAGAGACATAGCCATTACACTAACTGCTGGTCCCTAAAAAAAAAATTTTTATGTCTGGCCAGCAGATGGCGTGCAGGTTCAAGTTGGACCCTCGTGTGGCTGACAGTAGTGAGTCCCGGACCCGTTGGCTTGAAACTCACACAGAAATTGTGTGCATGTGCCTGTGCCCAAAATCCAGAGAGGAGGATAGAGGAAAAAGGATTGTGGTATGGCTATTTCCCTGGGGGGTGATGTCTTGCCTTCTGTCTCTCTGACCCTCTAGCAAGCACACATGCCCTATAGCAAAATCTCTCTCTAAAATAATTTTTTTTCAGTCCAACAGGTAGCATGGTGGTTAAGGTGTCAGACTCTCACACAGGTGACCACTGTTTGAATGCCAGACCTGGCAGCTTGCGTTCTCACTTTCCCTCTCTCTCTCTGTCTCTCTCTGGTCAAATTAAAAAAAAAGAAATTGGTCAAGTTGAAAAAATATTGTTTTTTCATGTCAGCCTCCCTGCCTACACCCCAAGTGAACACATATCTAAAGTGATAATATTGAACAAAGGGAAAAGTAGATCGAGGGACGACTCCAGTTTGCACACAGCTTTCCTGGAACTCAGCTACTTGGTGCCTTGGGCGGGCTCTGGTCTTAATTTGGAATTGTCTGTGTGTTCCTGACCAGCAAGCTGAAGTCACTGTGGGGTGGGGGTGAGCGTGTGCATGCTATATGTGTGCAGGCCTGTGCGTGCATCTGCACATGTGCCAGTCCAGCACTGGGGTGTGAGTATGCCTCCCTGCCCAGCCCAGTTGTCTGAACAGAAAAGATGGCTGCTCCTGAGGAGTAGGGTGTGCTCATTTTCCTCCCACCGGTGGCCGAGCAGTGAGAGCACAAAGTCCGGGGCTTCGAGTCACCTGGGGATCCTGTTAAAATGCAGGTTCCCGTCCAGTAGTAAGTCAGGGAAGGCTGAGATTTGCGTTGGTGACCAGCTCCATGGTGAGGTGGAGCAGCTGGTTCTGCCCCATGATCTGAGCAGTCCTCTGCAGGCCGAGAAGGCTGAGCCACCTCTGCCCCTGCCCCCTCCTTTCCCCTGAATCGGGGGCTGGCCTCTGCTGGAGGAGGACACTGCCGTGGAGGCACAGACTCTCACAGCTCCTAAACCTGCGGCCTCCATGACGCAAGCAAGACCTAACTAAGGGTTTTTTTCCCCTTTAAGAAAACACATTCCTCAGCAGGGCAGTCGCCCCCAGGCTCTCTCCCACTACCTCTTGGAAGGAGGCAGAAAATTCGCCTGGTGGCAGGATTACAGGGTTAGTCCATTTTCCCAAAACAGACCCAGAGGCTCTGGGTCCGAAATGAGTTTTTGGTCTGAGTTTTCCCAGGGATGGGTGGCAGATGTGTTGGCGGGGCCTCCCCTCCTCCCTCTCCTGGTTTTGCCTCTAACTCTGCCTAGTTGCTCATTGTGGTCTCCTGATCACAGGTCTCAGAAGTCTGGGGGGAACAGGTTTCAGTGAAAATGAGCCCTGTGGGTCAAGTCAAAGGAGGGTAGTGCTGGTCAGGCCCAGGGCCTGGCTTGCCAACCCTTCTCCTCCCTGCCCGAGTGGCCCCTTTGAATCTACCCAGCATTGCAGAGGCCGAGCCAGGGCCCGTTAGGCCAGGATGGTCCTTTGCCTGACCAGCTCCTGTCTCAAATTCCTGCTGTCCTTTGGTCCCCAGCTCCCAGGTTACCCTCCACTCTGAGCCAGACTGGGTGCCCTGGCCCTCCCTGCCCTGCAGTCTCAGAGTGGGCCGTGAGTTGGCCTGCTCCAGGTCTAGGCTGAAATGTGGTCCTAAGGCCGGTCCACCATGCTAGGACAATCAGATGGCTGAGGATGGCACTGTGGACAGCTCCAGGGCTCGGACGTGAGCTGGAGGGACATCTCCTAACTTCCTGCCTGGGCCCAGTGGCCTTGTGTGCATTTAGAAATTCCTCAGAGAGAAACTGTGCAGAGTACTCACAGCTGGTGTCCTTGCAGCTTTTATCTCTGAAGCCGATGGCAAGGAAAGAAATGTGGGTCGTTTCAATAATCCCTATGATCCCTAGAGCCAGCAAGGCCCTTTATTTATTTATTTATTTATTTATTTATTTATTTATTTATTTATTTATTGCTATAAGGTGTATGCATTCACCAGAGAGAGAGAGCGCGCATGAGAAAGCACCCCTCCCCTTTAGGGGGGTGGAGTTGGCCACACCACAATTCTCTCTCCTCCATCTTTCTCTCATTTGGGGATTTTGGGCACACATGCACATGCACCCAGCATGTTTTTGAAGCTGTTACATCCAGGACTTGAACCACGTAGTCGGCCATGTGGAATCTAGCTGTCATAACCACCACACCACTGGCTGGCCTGCAAAGTTCACTTTTTAGCCCCCTTTGTCTTTTGAAAAGTCTCCGGATGGAGCTGACCTAGGGGTCTATCTGTTCCTCTGCCATACGACAGTCACAGGGACCACCCGGACCAGCTCCTCTGGGCTGTGCTATCCTAGGCCGTGCCCGGAAACCAGCGTCTTGAGCCCAGGTCAGAGCACAAAAGATCCACAGGCTGAGTTGAGGCCAGCCCAGAGTTCTGTTGGCGCTAACCTCCGAGCAGGAACCAGGGCAAGGCTGAATGGCGGTGAGGGGGCGCTGGTGCACGATGATCTGTGAACTAAACTGCTCTGGAGGGAAAGAAAGAAGGCTCGTTAAATACGGGAACTGGGCGGGAAAGAATAGACCCACTACCTGTAGCTCGCTTCGGAATCACCTGGAGGGCTTGTTCAAACACACGTCTCCGGGACAGCAGGTAGCGTGGCAGTTGAGGTGCTGGATTCCCACATGGCTGACTGCAGTTCCAATCCTGGATGGACCTGGCAGCTTGCTTTCCCCTTCTCTCTCTTTCTCTGGTCAAAATGGAAGAATAACGATAATAAATAAAATGAAAAATAAATAACTCTTAAAAAAAAATCAAAGAAGAAGAAAAAGCCAGCCCTCATCTCCAGGCCCCCGCTGAGAGCTTGGTGTAGTAGAGGCAGGGCCCGAGAGTTGGTGCGTCCCCAGTTCTCAGCTGATGCTGACGCTGAGGGAGGTACACAGTGCGAGCAGCGCTGGCCCCGCGCTCCCGTGTTACAGAGGGTAAAACCAAGGCCCAGATGGGGGAAGCAGCCTGAGCCAGGTCACCGGGAATAAGGGTGCAGCTGAGGAGGAGGGTCTGCCACCCCCTGGGTCACTGAAGTCCCACTGTCCAGCCCTGTCGGGGTCCCGTGCTGGTAGGGGGCTCTTCCTGCTGGCTGCCGTGACCCCCTGGGCACAATTTAGTGCTGGCTGTGACTTAGAAAACGGGTTCGCGCCTGCGACAGCCAGGTGGGGCTGGGAACGGCAGCGGCGTGTCTGAGCGTGTCCTGGCCTCCGGGCTGAAAACTGTTTATTTGGACAATTAAGAACACAGCTTCGGCTGAACCACAGAACCAGACGGAAACCTTTATCTTGGGTGGCACACTCTTGGCTTCCTCCCTGGCCTGGCAGACTTGCAGAGGGGGCCACGCTGGACAGGGTGGGTCTGGGAAGGGACCCGGGGGTGCCGAGGGATCTGTCAAGTGGGCGAGGGGCAAGCCTTTGTGGTCATCCTGAGGGCTGATGAGGTGGTTGGGAATGGGGGTCCTTGGGGGGAGACCTGAGCTCTTTTATGAGGGGCCCTAGGGCCTCTGGGGGTCCCTGAAGGTGAGGGTAGGGCTTCTGCAATTGATGGTAAGATTCAGTATCTGCTGAACCACCTTCCCCTGCCCCAGTTATCTCAGATAATCTGTCCCCCTCCTCAGCCAAGAAATGGGTGAGCTCACATCACTCACCCTGGTACCCCGGGGCTAGGGGGGCCTTGCTGATGGCACCACCCCGCCCTCCTTGCTGCTCCCAGCCCTCCGGGCCATCTGGGGCCTCTGCCGCCAAGAGGGGCTCGTGGTAGACGAGGAACATGTAAATCCCCTTGGAGTTCAAGCTTCTTCTCTACCAGGAGTGAGGCCCAGGGCCCCAGAGACAAGGACTCCCACTGAGAGTCATGGCTGGGGCTGCAGAACCAAAGAAACAGCCCCCTGCCACCCTGCTCCCCACAGACTCCCAATCAAAGCAAATAAGACAAACACCAGGAGCTGCAAAGATCCAGTCTGAGAATTCCCTTCTGTTTGCTAAAGACCAGCTCAGTCACTCCTACAATGTGGCGGTCACTCAGAGATGACTTAGAGGGGCCCCTGCCCAAGCCTGGGTATATAACCACTGTAGAAGCTGAACCAAGAGTGCCAGATTACGACGACGGGGTCATGCCAGGGTGAGAGGGCCTCTGTCTCCTGTTCCGTGGCCAGGGTGCTCACAGGGAAACAAAACCCAGGCCTTACCCTCCCCAGCACCAACTCCCAGGAGCTCAGAGAGGAGCCAACCCACCCTGGCCACGGCTGGTCACAGTAAGCCACAGCCTCATGACAGGGTGCTGGGAGCGTGCCTCCTTTCTGTGCCACAATCCCTCCTGTACTCCTTTGCCTGCCTACCCTGCCCTCAGACCTTCCAGGGCTCCTGTCTGGGCCGCCGTGAACACCAGGAGGACTCACAGAGCCTCACTGTTTAGAAGCCTCCATGTCGTTCTGCTTCTTAATGACTTGTGTTTGTTAATCTTGTCTCCCCGTTGCACACTATAAAAACTTCTTGGGGCAGGAGCTGAGTCTCCTGCCAGTCACATGCCCCACCTTCCACCCCTCCCCCTCCAGGACCCACCTGGGGCTGGGGTGTGGCTACTGAGTGATTTGGGCACTCACTAGCCCAGCTAATGACCCCCGTCATAGGGGGTGCACGTGTAAGGGCAGGGGACAGGGACATAGCCTCTCTTCATCTATCCCAGCAGCTACCAGGGACATCCCACCCCCACCCCTCACCCTCAGCTCCCCCCACCTAGGGGGCGGGTTGCGAGGACCGAGGGACTGGGAGGCCAGAAGGTGCTGTCTCCCTTGGTGAAGTGCTTCTCCCACTCTGCCCGACTCCCTCTTGGGTGGATTCGAGCAAAGTGGGTGAAGGGCTCAGTCTGTCTCTCAGTCTTGGCTCTGATTCCAATTTTTTTTTTTTTTTTTGAGAGGTTTTCGCTATAGGGCGTGTGCGCTTGCCAGACAGACAGAAAGAGAGAGAGATAGGAAGCGAGAAATCACCCCCCAGAGGGGATGGTCACGCCGCAATCCCTTCTCCTCCATTCTCCTCTCAGGATCTTGGGCACGCACGCACACACGCCCGGCGTGAGTTTTAAGCTACCGGGTCTGGGACGTGAACTGCGGTCGACTACGTGGGAGTCCAGCGACATAGCCATTACGCTAACTGCTGGTTCCCACCAATTCCAATTTTAAAAGAAAAAAGCAGCGGCAAAGCAAATAACTGCAGGGACCGTCTAGGGAGCCCAGAGGTGAGAATCCAGCGAGAGTGAGAGTCTGTACCGCTTCAGAGCTGGCCTTCAGAGCTGGCCGGCGGCTTCCATCCACACAGACTCCTACGGCGGCCGAGAACAGGGAAACCGGAGGAGGAGAGAAGAAACCACACACGGCAGAACCCTGGGGCGGTACCCAGCTGCCCGCCAGCCCACAGGGCCGACCTCAGGGGTCAATGCCCACCTGGCCCCTTCTCCCTGTCCCTTCCTGGCCGGTGGTCCAGCTCTCCTCCCCTCACCCTGCCTGGGCCTGAGGCTCCTACTGTGAGCAGGAACTCTCCTCTGGGCTAGGCCCACACTGGCCCGTTTTCTGGGTCCTTTTCCAGGTTACTGGCTGGAGGCCTTGAGGAAATGAAGGAGACCTGCCTGATAGCGGAGGTTGCAGTTGGTAGTAGGGGGAGGAGGGACAGAAGATGGAGGACTCTCTGGGCCCATCTCTGTCAAAGGAGGAGAAGAGGAACAGGGAGAAAGCCAAGATTGCTGAAGAGGAGAGACACAGCTGACTTGCTCAGAGGTCCTTGTCCCGGGACCTTACCCTCGCAGGCGTCCCCCTCGCTCATGCTTTGGGAGCAGTGGCAGTAGTAGTCTGGTCTCCTGAGCCAGTGCCACATCCCAGGCACTGAGCTGACTGCTTCCCACCCTGACTTCATCCACTCGTCACAGCACGGTGGGAATTAGGGCTCTCCTTTCTCAGAAGGGAGGAAAGAAAGAAGCACTCTTGGGCCCAGAGGCTCGCTTAAGGTCGTGCAGTGTTTTTTTGTTTTTGTTTTTGTTTCTATTTATTTTCTTTTCTTTTTAGATTTTTGCCATAGGGCATGTGCACTCGCTGGAGAGAGACAGAAACAGAGAGAGGGAAAGTAAGAAAGCACCAAACCCGGCACAAAGGGGATGGCCACACCACAGACCCTTCTCCTCCGTTTTTCTCTCGGGATTTTAGGCACGCACACACATACATTCCCAGTGTGTTTTTCAAGCATTTGTCCAGGACTTGAACTGCACGGTCGGCCATGTGGGATTGATCCAGTGTCTTAACCACCATGCCACCAGCTGGCCTGGCTCACACAGTTCTTAAATGGCAAAGCTAGGCCCTGACAGCAAAACCTTCCTCTTAAATCCTCTGTTACCCACAGTCCTGGCCCGGGGCAGGCAGGGCACATGGACAGTCCTGGGCCTTGCCTCTCTCTCTAGGCAGTGTGGGACAGTGCGACCCTGACTGGGAAGGCAGCCCCAGCCTCCCTTGGAGGAAGGTCACTCCCCACGGAGGTGAGCTCCACGCTCGTCACTTGGGCAAGCTGTCTCCTCACCAGAGGTGTGAACGTGCCCGGGTCCACCGGAATGCGGCCCTTTAATGGACAAGTTGGAATCCGTCTGTGAGCAGTAAATTGCTGCAGTCCCTGGGGCCATTTTCCATCATAAATCTGAGCTATTGACTGCAGATCCCAGAGCTGGAGCCATTGCCAGGGCAACAGGAAGGCCCGTGGAGCTCTGACAGGGCCTGGGGTCTGGGGGGAGCTAAAGGCTGGCCCAATCGACGTCACACGCCCTGGCCCGCCCCACGGCCTCCCACCCCTGCCATACTTGGCACCCAGCATCCTGCCTTCCTCCTGGAAAGCCTGCTCTGGTCTTCCTGACTCCCTGGACCACTGGGCAGGCTGCCTCTGAGCTTCTGGCTGCCCCTTCTGTTGACCCCCTTGGGGTCTGCCCAGGATCTCTCCAAGGGCTGTCATCTGTGCCCACAACTTTAGAGATCAATTGTGTGTGTGCCCTAGAGCTGCCATGTGTATACTTCTGACCTCTCGCCTGTTTCTGCCTGTAAGATTTTCCACTGGGGCATCCCACCAGATCCTTAAACTCATGCTTAAACACATGTCCCTCTGTTTGCCCACCCTCACCCCACCAGCAGGCCCAGAACCTCTCTGGAATGGTTTCTGACACTTCCCTCTTCCTAGTCCCCCAGGGGAGGTCCAAGTCCTACATCTCTGCCCCAAAAGATCCATCTTTTCTTCTGCATCCTCCTCCAAATCCCACACAGTGGATCATTCATGGAAGACCCTCCTGGTTGTCTTACCCCTTCCTGTATCGCAACTCCCAGTCCTGAGCAGTCATCCCAAAGTCAGGCCCAGGGCGTGTTCCTTCCCAACTGTGACTCTCCTGTCTCCCTGGAGCCTCCAAAGTAGCGCCCAAACTCGCTAACAGAGGCACAGCCCCTCCTTGACTTGGCTCCCCACCTGCTTTCCAGCCTTGTCATCTACTCTTGCTCCTTAGAACCTACATTTTGCAGCTGTCCCCAGCTCCGGGCCACCCCCACTCCGGCCTTGTGTGTGTGCTGACTCCATGGCGTGGCTCCCATGTGCCTTCTGCTTGGGATGGACAGCTGGGTCTCTTCCCAGTACACTCCTACACACTATCTAAGACCCAGGCTGGACATTGAACAACCAAATCCAAATCCTCCCTTAGGAGCATGGCATCTATAACCAGACTGACCAGGTTCAAGACACCCAGTTCTCCTTTTTCTTCTCCTTTCTTCTTTTCTTCTTCTCCTCCTCTTTTCTTTTCCTTTTTCTTTTTCTTCCTCCTCCTCTTCTTTCTCCTTTTCCTTCTCTTCTTCCTCTTCCTCCTCCTCTTTTTTTTTTTTTTTTTGAGAGGTTTTTCCTATAGGGCGTGTGCGCTCGCCAGACAGACAGAGAAAGACAGACAGAAAGTGAGAAATCACCCCCCAGGGGGGATGGCCACGCTGCAATCCCTTCTCCTCCATTCTCCTCTCGGGATCTTGGGTACGCACGCACACGCGCCCGGCGTGAGTTTAAGCCACTGGGTCCGGGACTCGAACCGTGGTCGACTACGTGGGAGTCCAGCGACATAGCCATTACGCTAATTGCTGGTTCCCTTCCTCCTCCTCTTTGTCATTCTCCTTCTCCTTTCCTTCTTTTAAGTTTTTATTTATTGAGAGAGGAAAAGAAGATAGCAACATCTCTGACAGGGTTTTTATGCTGTAATCCTCCCCACACACCAATTCACAGACGTGTATGTGCTCCTGCGGTGCTCGGGGAAGTCCCAGGGTACAAACCCAGGATCTTTCCCATGTGGTTCTAGTTTGTTACTGTTGTGCCACCACCTGGCCAAGACCTAGCACTATGACCTCGATAGTCTGGCATTTTGAGAAAGCGACTTAACCCACCGTGCGTTGGTTTCCTCGTCTGTAAGATGAGGATAACGCTAGGTAGCACCTGCCTCACTGGGTATTGCGAGAACTAAGTGAGACTCCGTAAAGCACGGGCGCCTCTGTGTCAGCCATAACACCCCAGATTACGAAAGCTCCTCTAAGCCCTGGGCCACATCAGTCTCTCCTCCGCACTGCCACAGCATTGTCCTGGACACTTCTCGCAGCCATTACCACACCTGCCTGGCTGTGGAGTTAGAATGTTTTCATGGCAATTGGACAGTTGTCATAAACATTCTGGAGCAAGCAAAGAGATTTTTTTTTTTTTAAAGAGAGACTTTTGCTATAGGGCACATGTACTTGCCAGAGAGACAGGAAGAAACAGGGAGACAGAAAGTGAGAAATCATCTCCTGGGGGCATGGCCATGCCGCAATCCATTCTCCTCTTAGAATTTTGGGCACGCATGCCCAAACATGAGTTTCAAGCCACTGGGTCCAGGACTCGAAATGCGGTCGACTACGTGGAAGTCCAGTGAAGTAACCATTATACCATCTGCTGGTCCCAAGCAGGGAGATTTTACCACAAGCAAACAGATGGGTCTTACAGCACCTAAGGGCAGGAATGCAGCAGTCCCTCAGGAAACTCTGGCACTGGCACCTGGAAATATTTTGGGGGTAGTGTTCTGAATATCCATTTAATTGTTCTCTTTGTGACTATGGCCTCAGACCTGGCTGGAATCCACCGCCCACAGCACTTCAGGGTGCATGCCACAATCCATTGTGGAAAGATGGGATCTCTCTTGGTCCCAGATCAGGCGCTCTGACTGGTCCTCTAGAGCCAGCTATCTATCTGTTTTCACATTCCTTAGAAAATTCTGTTCACGGGACCAGCAGTTAGCGTAATGGCTGTGTTGCTGGACTCCCACGTAGTCGACCGTGGTTCGCGTCCCGGACCTGGTGGCTTAAAACTCATGCCGGGAGTGTGTGCCCAAGATCCTGAGAGGAGAACGGAGGAGAAGGGATTGTAGCGTGGCCATCCCCCCTCGGGGGTGATTTCTCGCTTTCTGTCTCTGTCTGGCGAGCACACGTGCCCTATAGCAAAAACCTCTCCAAAAAGAAAGAAAGAAAATCCTGTTCACAGTAGGTTCTCCGTGAGTATTGGCTGAATTGAAGAATGATGCTTAAACTGTTCTGGTTAGCTAGAGAAAGGATTCTTTGGTTGCAGAAAGCAGTGGTAATGATGATAACATTATCCACATCACGTCCAGTGTCCTAAGTCCTTGAGGTACATTATATGGTTTAACTCTCATGACGATCTTATGAAATAAGTTCTGTAACCAACCTCTGTTTACAGATGAGGAAACCGGGCTTCAAAGAGGTGGAGGTCAAGGTCTTAGCCCCAGCTTGTACAACCAGGACACAAACTCAGGGGGTCGAACTCCAGGGCCCAGTATGTTCATTTTGCTGGGAAACTTTCTCAAGGGCTTTTCTCCTGTGAACTCATTGGAAAAGAGATTGAGATCACGGAGAACTTCTACAGACCAGCAAGAATGCATCGTATCGCAGTGGCCTTGCTTCTCTTTAGACTCTGGAGATTTCTTTAGAAGGCCAAGCTTCAGGGAAACTGAAAGGGAAATGTCAGGGTTTTCCTGAGGTCAAAGGGCTCCAGATCCACATGGATTATGAAACCCTCCCTGACCCCCTGAGCCAAACCAGTCTTTCTCCTCCATACTTCCATGGTGTTGTCGTTGACATAGTGAGTGGGTGGTGGAACGAGGTGATCTTTGGCAAGATTGTGACCTTGGTTGGCAAAGCTCATCTTCATTCCTCTCTCTGCTCGTTATTTGATTTTCAGCGTGTTGTGTTCTGTTTGGACTCTTGTATGGTATCTCAGCAAGGGAAGCTTCGTTTTGAAAGATGAAAATAGAGACTATGAAACTTAATCCCCCTCAAATGAAAATTTAATAGTGGGATCTTAGGCATCAGAGATTTGGGGGTTAGGGAATTTGCTGTTTCTCTAATTGTTTCTTTCTTCCTTTCCCCGCCCCCCCCTCCTCTTCCTTCTGCTATTTTTCTTTTTTTCTTTAACCATTGCACATCCCCTTTGCCTATTCCTGATCCTGAAGCTTGTCCACCCATGGCTCACTTCCATTCCCTCATCCGTAAAGTCTTTGCTGTGCAGTCCCGCTCAGATTGATCCGGTCCTCCAAATGTAGCTTAGAGCTTTGGTTTTATTAAGCTTTGTTTTTTGAGGGCAAACAACATGTCTAATGGTGAGGAATATCGTCACAGAATTCCTACATTGAAATGGAATTTTGGGGATCAGTAGATGGCATAATGATTATGTTGCTAGACTCTCACGTAATCGACCATGGTTGGAATTCCAGACCTGCTGGCTTAAACTCACACCAGGTGCAAGTGCGCGCATGCTCAAGATCCCGAGAGGAGAATGGAGGAGAAGGGATTGAGGCGTGGCCATCATCCCTGGGCGGTGATTTCTTTGTGTCTCTCTGTCTCTTTCTGGCAAGTGCATGCACCCTATAGCAAAAATCTCTCTCTAAAAAAGAAAAAGAAAGAAAAGAAATGGCGTTTTGGCCTCCGTGGCCTCCTAAGGCTCTGCCCTGAAATGAAGAGGTTCTTAGCTCTTTCTCTCATTTCCCCTGTGGTGACCAACGCAGTGCTGAGACAGGTGCTTAGAAATGACTTACTGTGCTTTCAAGTCTTCCTCTTTCTGGAAGCAAGTGTGCAGGGCCACTGAGACAATGGTGGATCGTTCTATTATGGATTTAGTTTGCAGAGATCTCCCTATAAGGAGGCTGTTAGAGGCCAAGCACCTTCAGGGTTCAGAATAAGGTTTGCCAGGCAGCAGCGTGACCTGCTCTGGGGCATACTAGAATGGACGCTCTGGTACCCCTCTGGCCTTGCTGGCCTCTGTGGGCCTCTGGGTCCGTTCTCTGGGTGGCCCCTTGGCTTGAGCTGAAAAACCACAGCTAGCCCTTCCTAAAATGACTCAGCATCCAACTTGGACTCAGCTCTAGCCCTCACAGGCTCCAGCGGCCAGTCTCACAGGCCCAGGCCGGGACCACAGAGGTCCCAGCTTTTCTCAGAAAGATCACTGCTGACCAGGGGCAGCCATGCCAGAAACTCTGTACAAATGCAAGCCAAGCACGTTCGGGCTGAGCTTTCTTTCCTGTCCCCACGGCCTCGTTCTGCTCTGTGAGGCCCAGATGGAGTGAGTTCCTCGCAGACAGGAACACACACACCCCCACCCCATGCTTCTCCCAGGACTCAGCTCTACAGCCACCAGAAAGTGCTTGGGATGAGGTTGGGACAGGGAGGCAGAGGCCTTGGGTGTGGGACCACACACAATACCCTACATGAACAGTGACCCTCACCTAACTAACACGCCTTGAGAAGTCAGAGGAGTGTTTGGACCTGGGATTGAGTTGTTTCATGACCCGGGGCTTAAGGTCCTTTGGCTCCTAGAGATGGCAGCCATATTCCCACAATTCAATTTGAGACCGTCTTTCTTGCCCTCCTCTCTGCCTCCCTTCCCCAACACTTCGAGCCACAGGATGAAACGTATGGAATTATGACCGAAGAAATGGAAACAATCCCTTCCTTCATATTTGCTTGAGACCCCATGTCTTTGCATTTTGCCAGGCCCGAGTTTTTCTTCTCTTGAAATCCATCGCCCTCACTCCAGCCCTCCCCTATCCTCCCTGAGTTAGGTGTGGCTCCATCCTGTCCTCACCATCTTCGTTCCCTACCCCAAAGCCCTTGGGGACTTCCTTTTCTCCTTTCAGTTCTTAACTTTTTTGTTCGTTTTGGTTTTGTTTTTAACTTTTGGTATAGGGCTTGTGTGCTTATGTGTGCTTGCCGGAGAGAGAGAGAGAGAGAAAGTGAGAAATCATCCCCAAGGGGGGATGACCATGCTGCAATCCCTTCTCCTCCATTCTCTTCTTGGGATTTTGGGTATGCACGCACACACACCTGGTGTGATTTTTCAAGCTCTTGGGTTCAGAACTTGAACGGTGCAGCCAGTTATGTGGGATCCAGTGCCCTAACCTCCATGCCACCTGCTGGCCCAGGTTCTTAACTCTTGACATCTATACCACCCTCATGTGGCATGAATCCGCACCCAACACGGGACATTGTTTATCATTTCGTGTGGCTATGAAGTGTTTTGTGTATGCGTCTTCTGGCCCAGCTCCATCCAATAAAAACAAGAGCTTCATTTGTAGTTTTGGAATTCTCCAGTAGTCACATCAAAAACATACCAAAAAAGGGCAACATTAATCTTAATCATGTATTTTATTTCACCCAATATATAAAAAATTATCATCTTACAATGGAAACAATATCAAAGTTAATATTTTACTTTTGTTTGTATAAAGTCTTCAAAATACGGTATGCATTTATACTTAAAGCACACGTCAATTTGGCTGATAAAGTTTTCTAGAAGACTCTGATCTGTAGTTTGGTTTAATAATGACCTCTCTTCCATCTGCCAAATATCAGACCCCCTTGATGGACTCCAGAATGGAGTGGGACAAGAGGGGCATTGTGGGAATTGTAGTTCCCAGCCTCTCTGAGTGCCATGGCGGCGGTCTGGAACCTGGTGGCGGAGGTCTGAGCCATCATTCCATTAGCTGAGCACTCCTGGGTGGCAGCGGGAGCCAGCTGCCTGGCGGGAAGAGCAGAGCAGGGAGCCTCGAGTGAGCTGACTCTGAGGGGCAGGGAGGAGAGGAGCTTCTGACAGGGCTAAGAAAACATCAGAGAAGAGGATGTGGAGGGAGGAGGGAGGAGGAAGGAGGGTTTCTGTGGGTCCCCTAAAATGTCTTAGGCATCCGGGTACTCCAGTGTCACAAGGAAGCCAGGCCCACAGCTCGATGACACCACACTGGGGGAATCGTCCCTCCCCTAAGTGGGTGCTGAGAGTAGTGGGGACAAGGTTAGGGATGGCTCTCAAGGGCTTCAGATACTCTGAACACCTTGCCCCATGTGCATGGCCTTGGAGGCTATAGGAACCCTGCCTCCTCCAGAAAGGCTTCTTAACCAACCCTCCCTTTAGCCTGAACCCAATTTTATTTATTTATTTACTTTTAGAGAAATTTTTGCTATAGGACACGTGTGCTTGCTGGAGACACAGAGAGAGACAGAGAGAGATAGTGAGAAATCACCCCCCAGGGGGAATAGCCACGCTGCAATCCCTTCTCCATTTTCCTCTCAGGATTTTGGTTATGTGCACACACACACACCTGATGTGAGTTTCACACTGCTGGGTCCGGGACTAGAACTATGGTCGGCCATGTGATAGCCCAGCACCTTAACCACTATGCCATCTGCTGGCCCCCTGAACTCCTGATTTTGACACTTGCTCACACATACACTGCCATAGTTTATCTGCTGTTTTGTGTGGGCTGTGCCGCCCGCTTGCCAGGAGCCCTTGGGGAACCAAAGGCCCAGCCTCCCTTCTAAATCCTGCCCACTCCTGGCAGTATTCCACACATCTAGACTGAACTGAGCAGGGGCAGAGGCCAGAGGAGAGCCCTACAGGCAGCAGCAGAGCCACCAAGGCTGCTCCTGTCCCTGATGGCCAAGGGTTTGAGAGAAGGGATATCTCAGGCCATCCAGGGCCACTCCCCTTCACCCCCAGATGAACCAGGGAGCTGGAGGAGCACTCCTCACCCGTTAGACCTCAGAGGCACAGGAGACCAAAGATCCCCAAACCAGTCCTCAGTCTGTCGAAAGGAGTAGTGCTAGCAAAACACGTGAGTGTGTGTGTGTGTGTGTGTGTGTATGTGCATGTGCAAACCATGGTGCCAAGGGCACTAGTCCACACCACCAAGGCTGGGCCAGGGCACAGACGAGGCTCTGAGAGGGAAATTAAATGGTAAGTCCTCTCGGGGAGGTCCCCACTTGTCTAGTGATGAGACCCCCACTGGGGACACCAGCATCCGGCCGTGGCTGAACTTTCTTTTCCTGGGCAATAACTCCAGAAATTGAAGGTATAAAGACCTTTCCGTGCCTTCTCAAGAACTGTGGGATTTAGGGCCAGGCTGCATGTACGCCCACAGCCCACCTAAAGCCATTAGCTGACAGATGAGGAAACTGGAGCGAACAAAGTGAAGTTGGTGGCGGGGCCTAGTCTCCTAGCTCCTTCTCCATCCTTGGTCTTTCTCACAGACTTCATGTAGTCTCTCTTTCATCCTCTCTCAGGGCTGGAGTCTTTTATAATCCTATCTTCTGAAGAGAGAGCGGTCCTCGTATGGTATTGATTTTAGAAGCATCAGAGCAAACTCGAGTGCCTGGTATGTCTGAGAATCTAATAAATGGTGCCATTTCGTGGTCTGAGGAGGAGCAAGCACGGGGCACTCAGACCCTGTGGGCCTCTTGAACCATCCAAAACCAGACTGCCGTGTGTAAAGCAATGAAATAGGGTTAATTTGACAAAATTTGCCCCTGGAGAAGTGTGTGTGTGTGTGTGTGTGTGTGTGTTTCCCCTATTTGGTTTGCAGTTTAAATTTCTGGCACCAGATGGCAGTGTTGCTCTGCTATGGAGCATACACTTCTTGGTATTCAGAGAAACTAAAATTCATTCATCCATTCATTCATTCCATGAGCATTCACAGAGTGCCTGCAATGTGCCAAGCATTTTTCTAGGTACTCGAGGACAGCAGCGATCTAAATGCAAAAGGCCGTGCCCTCTGGGAGCTTCATTCTCCCAGGGAAATGTTGAAGAAATGAGAAGGGGGAAAAAAAAAAAGAAAAATGCAAGGAGACAATGAAGACCTGAGGAGAACATTTGGTCTATCGGATGATGATAGGCGCTTATGGAGGAAAATTAAAAAGAGAAGGGGAAAAGAAGGGCAAGGATGGGAGGGGTCGTGATGTTGAGGGGAGGTCAGAGATGGCAAGATCAGGGAAACTGAGAGCTGGGCAGCGCTGTGGAGGCCCCAGGTGGTCAGCAAAGCAGAGAATGGGAAGGGACTTTCAATGGGGGATGGTTACTTGATACGTGGGGAAACTGAGGCAGGGAGGGAGAGTGACCTGCCCAAGGTAAAAACTCTAGAGGGCGGCAGCCTAGAGTTGCAGGCCCACCCCATTTTACCCTGCTGCCCCGGCACCTCCCAAAGCTCACTTCAGTCCAGGGAAGAGCCCTCCCTCAATCTGGCAGGAGTATGAACTCACCAAATACTTTCTACTTTGCCTTTTGGGCACGTTTTCTAGTCTGCCTGGCAGTTCCCATGTGCAGTTACTGAGCTCTGGCCAGTGGATATGGGGCGGGAGTGATGTACGCTAATTCCAGGCTTGGCCCCAAACACTTCCTTTATGATCTTCCATGCGCTCCTTCCTCCCCTATCCATGCAACAAGGAGTGCAGGACTTCAGAGCTCTAGTGGATGAGGAAGTCACTGAGAGGTAGATTGGGTCCCTGGATGACTAAATGGAGACAAGCACCCTATCACCCTGCTTTGGGCTGTGACACGAGCGAACAAAGTATGTTAAGCCATTGTGATCGGGGAATGTTTGTTACAGCAGCTGTCTTAGCCTAACTAATACACTTACCGTGACTTACCCTAACTGACTCCATAGTCCACCCAGCCTTAGTTCCCAACATAATACATAGGGGTAGTCTGATGTTTTGCAAGATCCTTCCCCTCTTTACTTGACTGTAGCTTTTTTATTTTTTTTCTCTCTCTCTCTCTTTTTTTTTTTTCGAAGTCTGTTTATTTATTTCTCCCATGAGAAAAAGAGAGAAAGTCACCCCCAACAGGGTCCCTACACCTCCAGCTGTAGCCAGCCCAGATCAGGGGCAGGCATGTGTGTGTGCCCAGCATGCACAGGGAGACCCCAGAATGCAAACCCAGAATCTTTCCATGAGGCTCAGCATTGTGGAGCACTGTGCTACCACTATGCCACCAGGGGTGGCCTGTAGGTTCCATTTTATTAGAGGAACCACCTCTCTTCTAGGTGAGGTTGTTTATGATGCTTCCTCACCACCACCCAGAGGTGGGCATGTGATCGCGGTGGCCCTCTGACACACAATCCTCTTAGCCAAGTACTTGGTTCAGGAACAGATACATGTTGCAATGAGTCTTAGGACCAGCTGATGGGGTGGTTAAGGCAGCTGGATCCCACGTGGCCTACTGTGCAGTTCAAGTCCTGAACCTGGTAGCTTGAAAAACACATGAAGCATGTGTGCATGTGTGCGTAAAATCCCAAAAGGAGAATGAAAGAGAGTGGACTGTGATGTGGCGGTTCCCCTGGGGGGTGCTTTGGTGCTCCCTCTCTCTGGTGAGTGCGCACATGCTTTAGCAAATTTAAAGAGAGAGAGAGAGACAGAGAGACAGAGAGAAAATTGCCCTCTACGCTTGGCTCCAAACTTGCCTGAAGCCAGCCCTAACTTCAGCTTTCCCAGTTAGAAGAGTGAATTAATTATCTTTCTAGAAAATTGATCCAGTTTGAATTTGTGTCACTTAGAACAGAATAAGTTCTGATTAATCAGCAATTATTGAACAAACATATGCGGGGCCTACTGCTTATGCTCTGAGCCAGAGACTGGAATGACACAGTGAGCAAATCGAACACCGGCCCTCAGGATCTCCATAGACAAAGACAAGGGGTTTTCAAAGAGTTCATGGGAAATGCATATTATGAAAAAACTATGCCTGAGTTTCACATTTTTTTTGCACCAAAATAAACTCATACTTTGAAATTCCTTTTTATAGGTGGCAGGTGAGGTTGGTGACAATGTAAAGTAGCAGAACCACCTGTTGGGAAGTTGGGTCTTGTTCCACTTTTCGGGTTGCTGGGCTCGGCAGGATAAAGGCGGAAATGTTCACCTTTTCCTTTACCCTCCTGGGGAGCCTGGCTTTGACGTTCTTGAGGTTTAAGCTTCCTTTATGAAGAGGAAGTCAAAGGAGGGAAGTAACAGTCTTTGGCCCGTGTTTCCGGCTAAATGGAGAAGTTGTCAGGCTGGGGCGGGCTGCCCCTGTGATTTAGAAGACCTGTGCCCATCACGAAGTAAGCGGAATGCCTGCCGGTAGGGTACAGGAGACCTCTTGGATTGAAGAGCAGTGTTAGCGGTTTCGTGGGCCTGGGGAACCAGAGTCCTGCCCCATGGAGTTGCCTAGGGCCAGGGTCCTGAGTGGTGGTGGGAACTGCCTGGTACCTTCGAGAACTGGCTCCAAGTGCTGAGGCTCCAGAACCATAGGAAGACTCCCAGGTCAAGCCTGACTCAGAATAGGGCTAGCCCAGCTGCGAGGACCACGTGGGCAGCACCAAGGACAGCCATGAAGTGGTAGTTCAATCCCTACTGTCTATTCTCGTGGGCAGGGCAAACCCTCAGGTCCTGATGTCACCTTTGCCATCCATTTTCTATAAGGTTGACAAGTGAGAGCTGTGGCTAGGTAACTTACTTTGGAAAGTTGAAGAAATGCGACATTTCTTGAAGCCTTCATCTTGTAGCACGATGTAATTGGTAATGTGCTTAATTACAGACTGGTATGAACTATGAAGAGAAATTAGGTTCCATGAATCTATGTAGCAGGAGGGTCTGGTCAATTCAGGAAGAACAAGCAGTGTTTTGTGCTTCGTGGGGGACTTGTTCTAGAAAACCTCCTTGGATAAAGCTTAGTCTTAGGTTGAATGGAGCTTGGGGACCCACAGTGCTTGTTTTTGTTTGTTTTGTTTGTTTGTTTTTAAAATGAGGACAAATGATAACAATCACTTCTGTGCAGAAGTTTCGGGCTCTCTGCATCCTCACTGTTTAATGTCCTAGAGGAAGGGAGGCCCTCCCCAGCAGCCATAGCTCAAATCTTAAGCAGAATTTGGTATCGCTGAGTTAGGTGTCCATCCCTGAGCCCATCAGCTGGCCAAGAGGATGGGGTCCTTTAACAGCCTGTCTAGATGTTCTTAGTCCCCATCCATCGTCTTCCAACGGATATGGAAACATGAACTTACTTGCTCAAAGTTGGGGTGGGCGATCTCACTGAAGATGTTATTGCTCCACAATTTGATGCTGGCTTGTGAGCAGTGGGAATGAGAAAGGTTCTGAGAAAGACTTTTTCTTTTTTTTTAATCTCTGATCAAATAAGAAAAGCACATGAAAACAAAACTTTCCACTTTGACTATGACTCTATAACATGACTTGGGAGGGGGTCTTAAGAAGATGTGATGTCCGGAGCTGTGGCAACTACATTATGACCATAAGGGGAAAATCGGGAGAATTTAAGGAAGCTGGCATCTTGGAGTTACAAAGCCAACTTGAGAACTGCCCTCCTCTTGATTCCTTAATAAACAACTGGTACCCTTCCTTAAGAATTATTTATTTTGTCTCATTTGTCATTATTATTATTATTTTAAAATTGACCAGAGAGAGACAGAGAGGGAAAGTAAGAAAGCAAGTCGCCAGGTCTGGTACTTGAACTGTGGTTGGCCAGTGCCCCAACTACCATGCCACCTGCTGGCCTCAATTGTCTTCATTTATTATTTTTTTAAGAGAGATTTTTGCTATAGGGAGCATGTGCTTGTCAGAGAGACAGAGACAGAGAGATAGAAAGTGAGAAATCTTCCCCGGGGGGATGGCCACACCACAATCCCTTCTCCTCTCGGGATCTTGAGCACACATGCACATGTGTCCAGCGTGAGTTTCAAGCCTCTGGGTCTGGGACTTGAACCGCAGTCAGCCTTGTGAGAGTCCAGCAATATAACCATTATGCCATCTGCTGAGCCCCTTTCTTCATGTTTTAAGTTCCTGTTAGTCAATTTTTGCTACTTGCAGGAAGACACATAGGGTCTGTTTTGGGCCTTTAATCTTTGCTTGAGGGTTGCTGAGAGGCATCATCCTTGGGCTGCAGATGAGCCCTCCAGAGGTTACAGACTCGCCCGAGGTGCCCTGCTGTGGAAGGAATGCTATCTCAGAGGTAGCCCAGTGGAAAAGACAAGGGGTGACCTTCCAGGGGCCATCTGGAACACCAGGAGAGAGGAAAGGGGCCACTGCAAGTTTCTCTGCGTGAGTGGAGGGGTCGTCAGGAGGCTCCGGGTCTGCGGGTCTGCGGGTCTGCGCGCACTTTGGCCAGAAAGCAGGCACGCTAACTTACCAGTGAAACAACAAAGGGCAGCCCGCCTTCCATCAGCGACTTCCTGTGGCTGTGCTGAGAGCCTGCAGGAAGGAAGGAAAGGCAGTGGCTGAGATTAGACTACAAGGACCTCAATTTAGATCAGACATTCAGGAAGACGCTAGGAAATCCATGGACGACGATCTCTCGCTCTGTGCCATGCTTTGTCCCACAGAGGCACATCCAGGGGGATTTCTTATGTCCCCCTGCCCCCCCCCCCCCTCCGCATTGTCCTTTGTGTAGGCAGGGATGAGGACACTCCTTTACAGGTGAGAAAACAATGCGCAAAGCCCCAGGGTGGAGTCAAGGGGCGATCCTGGTCTCAGTCCTCTCTGGACTCAGCCGGTGTGCTGTCTCTCTTGAGGTAGGCGGGAAACGTGGCCATGATTTGTAGCATTGGCTGATTCCCATGGTGTAAATACTCCCACCGTGGCTGAGTTTGCCACAGTTTTAACAACTTTCTTGCAAAATTGCTGCCATTGAACAATTAGCTGTCGGAGCCCATTCAGGTTGCTCTGGCACGCTATTATTTTTAAAGTTTCTTTCTTCAGAGGGAGTTGGGGAGGGGGACCCCAACAGGGTCTTCATGCTACAATTACCCCCAGTCTCAGCCAGCCTAGATCATGGTCTCACATACACACACACACACACACACACACACACACATGTGCGTGCCCCTGACAGGCTCAGGGAGACTCTGAACTTGAAGCAAAGATTTTCCCCATGTACGTCCTGCTGAGCCACCTCCTAACCACGCTCACTTGAGACCCTGCCGGGCAAGCTCCCACCCTCACCCCCGCCGTCCACTCACTTAGCTAAAGCCCTCCTTCTCCTGCCCTGAGCCTAACTTGGGTGTTCCAGCTTTCGGCCCCACAATGTGATGATGTCACGTGTGACCTCATTCCTGGTGCCCCCTCTGCTTCCCCAATGCCAGCCCCTAAATCCCTACGCCTGGTCCCTATTGGTGACTTGCCGGAAGGTTTGGCGTGGAGTCCAGTCCTCCCACCTTAGCCCTGGCTGTTCCTCACCATTGTCAGCCCACCCAGAATGGCCCGATGCCTGGCAAGGGGTAAGACGCAACCCTATGACTTGGGTGGGCTGTCTGGATGGTGGCAGGTGAAGGAATCCTGGGAGCTCATTCCGAATTTCTTCCATTTTCTAAGTGCCCATTCTTCCCTCACAAGAGGGAAGAGACCTGCTCCCCCAAGGCTGCAGCCTTCTTTGCTGCCTGGGTTCAGTTCCTCTTCCTCGTCACTGAGCAAAAACACACGCCCCACCTTGACCCACAGCCCCTGCAGTTCTCTGGGACCTCCTGTCTTTCCCAAGCCTCCCTTCGGGCCACCCTATCTGTGTCTTTGTCTTCAGTCTTCTGCCCAGACCTACTCAGTCCCTTCTCCTTCTCTTTAATAAGGTCTTAGCCCTGTTTCACAATTCAGATCCCAACCACCATGACCAAGGCTTAGGTCCAAGCCCCAACCTTACCAACTCCTTATCTCGCCCCTGACGGCCCAGGGCACTTCCAGTTGAACTCCTCAGCATGCCCAAGTATCACTTCCTCCAGGAAGTCTTCCCTAACTTCCTCAGAGCTGGGCATCCTATCTCTGTGCATCCATTGCAAAACTTGTCGTAACTCTCCTCCCACCAGCACTTCTTAGTGGCGTGCCTCCCAGCTCTTCTACTAGAGAGTGGAAGTTTCTCAAGGCCAGAAACCCAGCCTGGCTTCAGGCTGCTCTGCTACTGGGGCACTGCAGAGACCACTGGGAGGTGGCTGGGTTCCAGGTGTGCCCACACCCTGCTGTTGACTCACAGGTCTCAAGAGGTGACTAAGATTAAGGGAAAGTTTCTTACATGCTCTCAGGTCCTTCCATATCTGATTATGAAGACCCTGGGGGAGCAGGGGGCACAGAGGCATTAAAAGGGGTCTTTGCTGGGACCAGCAGATAGCATAATGGTTATGTCGCCGGACTCCCACATGGCAGGCTGAGGTTGGAGTTCCAGATGGAGGCTTGAAACTCGGGTTGGGCTCATGTGCATGCGTGCCCAAAATCTGGAGAGGAGAATGGAACAGAAGGGATTGCAGAGTGGCTGTCCCTGTCCCCCCCCCCCCCCCCCGGGGCGGGGGGGGGGGGGTGTGATTTCACACTTTCTGTCTCTCTGTCTCTCCAGGGAGCACACATACCTTATACAAAAATCTCTAAAATATAAAAAAAATAATAATGAAATAAATAAAGGGTCTTGGCTGTCTGGAAGCAGGTGGCAGGTCTGCCACTTTGAGCAAAGACAGCAAGACTGGGAACTGGGAAGGTCAACCCCCCAGTGTCCCTCCTCCCCAGGACCTTTGCTCCACTGGGGGGCCAGAGGCAAAGGGATCTTGGCTCTGTCTGGGGGGCTGGGGACCACTCATGGTGGGCGAGACCTCTCCTCTGTCTCCACCCACTGGCCTTCGTCCTGAGCAGGGAACATGGACTCCAGCTCCCAGCTGGAACCCACGAGCAGAAATGTTCTTTTGGTTTTCCTGTTGGAATCCCACGAGCAGGAATGTTCTCGTGGTTTTCCTGTTGGGATCCTCCAGGCAGGAATGTTCTCGTGGGTTTCCTGTTGGAATTCCATGAAAAGTGCTTTCATTCTTCTAGCCTGGTGCCCCTGAAGTTTCAGGGGAAGGAGCCCAGCCCCTTCCCATCGCAGTCCGTGGCCTTTGGGCATCGAATTAGTATGGAAACCTGGAGAGGGACACACGTGCTGCTGCGGCCCCTGGCCATTTCTATTCTGCTGCCATAAACAGGGCCCACCTGAAGTTGGCCAGCCCTCATCTGGGGTAAGGTGGTAGGACAGGGCAGTGGTTAGACAGAGCCGCACTGCCTGGGTCCAAATCCTACCTGCTTGCTAGCTGGCCATGCAGTGACGCACAACTCAGTGACGCGCAACTCCCTGAACCTCTGTCTCTTCGTCTGACTGGTAATAGAATCCTTGTCACAGAGTTGCTACTGGGGGCGTGGATGAGATCACTGAATCCGGCACTGGGTCACACCTGCCACCTCTCAGTGTGACCTGGCCACCCCTGGGCTGACTTCCATTTTCCCTTCCAACGCTGCATCCTTCCTGCTCCCAACAGTTCCAGCCAGGTGTCAAGGGCCACTGGCAGGTCCCCAGCCTGGCCCCGCCCAGCCACAGCCTCCTCTCCCCTCATTCTGGCAGGAGACGGGCCTCCTCTGGATCAGGGGCATCCATGGCTCAGCTTTTGGCTTCTTTCTTTCTTTCTTTCTTTCTTTCTTTTTAGAGAATTTTGCTATACGGCATGTACGCTTGCTGGAGAGACACAGAGAGAGAGAGACAGAAAGCAAGAAATCATGCCCCAGGGGGGATGGCCACACCACTGTCCCTTCTCCTCCATTCTCCTCTTGGGATTTTGGACATGCATGCACACATGCCCGACGTGAGTTTAAGCCACTGGATCCGGGACTCAAACCACAATTGACAACATGGGAGTCCAGTGATGTAACCATTTCGCCATCTGCTGGTCCCCATGGCTTACCTTTTGGGACAGTGGCTCAATGAGCCTACTTCTGTGCCTGTTGGAGGGAGTAGCAGGAAGAGCTGCCCCACCCATTGGCCCTCCCATCCTTCTTCTTCATCTACATTCTCCTCCTCCTCCTCCTCCTCGCCATCCCACCTCTTTGTTTCTCGGACACCGCAGATTTCCTTTCTTTCTGACTTTCTACAAAACCCTGGTTAGGTGGGTGGGGCACAGACCACCATCCTCATTTAGGGAAGAACTGACGCCCCCGTAGAAGGAATGTCATCATTAGCACACGCCTTCATGTTCATTAAATCTTTGGGGGGATTGGCAGCTGGCATCATGGTTACATTGCTGGATTCCCATGTAGCTGACCATGGTTCAAGTCCCAGGCTCAGGGGCTTGAAACTCAGCCTGGTGCGTGTGTGTGTGCCCAAAATTCCAAGAGGAGAATGAAGGAGAAGGGATTGAGGCATGAACAACCCCTAGGGGGTGATGTCTCGTTTTCTGTCTCTGTCTCTCTGGTGAGCACATGTGCCTTATAGAAAAATCCTCTCAAAAAAAAAAAGAAAGAAAAAAAAGAAAGAAAGAAAAAGAAAATTTTGGGGATAGGCAGTATATACTCACCGCTGATGGAGCTGAACTGAAGAGGTGTATAATCCAAAGTCTTGCTGCTGCCCCCTCTCCTTTCACTCCCCCACATGCTACATGTAACCTGTTTCCGACCTTCCAGAAGGTCTTTAGGTAAATGCAAACCCAGCCTTCCAGCCCCTGCCCGGATGGGAGCCAGTCACACACCCTCTAGGACCTTGCTTTCCTGTCCGCCCACGGGTGCCCAGAGGGCGCTCTCACTTCTTCCGCTAGCACCGCCCTCTGCAGCGGCACGGGTCACGGCCAGGTGAAGGCTAAGGAGTCTACATGGTTGCCATGTCTCACCACCACACGAACTGCCGCGTGCTGTGCTCTTACCACCTCCCTTTACAGGAGAGAAACTTGAGGCGGCAGCTCACCTCGGCCAAGCCCTCCACCAGCGGTTTCAGAACAGCACTCTCATCCGCCTCGAGGTTCAGCGGATGGTTTCCCTGCAAACACTCGTGATTCTGCCGAGATCGCAGTGGGACAAGGACCTTTAGCCCATCATAAAACACCCCGAGTGCACTATTTCACCATCCGCGGAAGGAACAGATAGAAGGAGACCTAAGTAAGAAAAATGCAGGTAGACGGAAGGAATGAGCGGTCAAGTGGCTTTCTAAACGGGTCAAGCCAGGCTTCCAGCTCAGATCTGGGGACTTCTCCCAGTCATCTAGATTGTCACTCCCTTGCCTCTACCTGGCTCTCAGAATATTGTCACTCCCTTGCCTCTACCTGGCTCTCAGAATGGGGAAGGTGTCGGCTGTCAAGGCTCCCCTCTAGGGGACCAGCAGTTAGCCTAATGGCTATCTCACTGGACTCCCATGTAGTCGACCGCGGTTCAAGTCCTGGACCCGGTGGCTTAAAACACGCCGGGCGCGTGTGCGTGAGTGCCCAGGATCCCAGGAGGAGAAGGGAGGAGAAGGGATTGTGGTGTGGCCATCCCCCCAGAGGGTGATTTCTCACTTTCTGTCTCTCTGTCTGTCTGGCGAGCGCACCTCTCCAAAAAAAAAAAAAAAAGGCTCCCCTCTAGGAGGAAGGTGGGCTGGGCCTGGGCCCCCAAATGGTCATGTTGGAGAGGGCAGCCCAGATGGGTGGGGAGGAGGTGCTTGCTGAGGGCTGGTGATTAGAGCTGAAGTGCTGCCCTCTGTTCCACCCTGGGCCCCTGGGACAGAGGGGCAGCTAGCGGCTGCTGTGAGCAGTTCCTCACCGGGAGTTGCCATCCTGAGGCAGCCAGGATGAGGGGCTCTCCCACTGGCCCCCATAAATGTAGCAGTGCTTATGGCAGAGCCTGAACCCCAGCCTGCTCTTCCGGGCTCTGGGCTTCCCTGAACATCCCATCATGGGGTGGACAGGAGACTGAGGGCTTGGCAGCTGGCCGACACTGGCTGTCAGAGTGGAGAACTCCGGATTCAGGGAAATGCAGCCATCCGCAGGAGGGTGCCCTTGATACGGTCAAACCAGCGTGCCATAGATGGTCAGAGTGGTCCCGAGGCCATCCAGCTCTGGGCCGCAGGGCTCCGTCAGCTCTCTGCGCCCACTGCCTGCCTCTCTGCTTTCCTTCCCAACATTCCCAGCCCCGCCTCTCCCAGCCCCACGTACTGGCTACGTGCCATGTGCATTAAAACTGCCATTTATCAAGCCGTCTCCTTGTCAGGCATTTATGAAGCGTTTCGCACACATATGCTCTCACGCTCCATTGCCTTCTCCTAACAATACCCAGGTGAGGAAGGTATTATGATTATCTCTGTTTCACAGTCAGAAAACGGTTTCAGTTTGGATAATGGTTTGTCTCCCAAAGTTTCATGGTTTGGAATTTGGCATGGGGGGTAAAGCCTAGTGGGCAGTGACTGTGCCATGGTGATCGCATCATGAAGGCAACACTCATGAACAGATTCAGGATGTCTCCCAGGCCCACTGACCTCCAGCCCTCCTGAGGAGGGATTAGATCTTGTGAGAGCTGCTTATTTTGACAGAGCTGCCTAGTGCTCCCTCTCTCTCTCTGCATGCCCACCACCCAGGGTTCTATTGACCGTGTTGCAGGCCCGTGGGCCCGTGTCCTTGGACTTTCCAGCCTCCAGAATTCTGAGCCAAAAAACTCCTATTTCATTATAAATTATCCAGTTTCAGGCATTTCTATGAGCAACGTAATAGCTGACTAAGACACCACCCGTGGTCACCCAGCGAGTGGAGGGAAGGTGTGTGACTCTGAGGGGCTCTCTCCCTGTGGATGAGCTGGGAGACTCAGGTGTGGAAAGTGAGCGGAGGCACAGGGTCCCAGGAGTGGGAGTCCAGGGAGTGGCTGGAGGACCTCCACGCTCTCACCCCCAGGTAGTGGGCCGTGGTGCCCATGGGGAAAGGACACAGCTCACTCTGGCCACCCCCGATTCTGGCCCTCCTGGGAAGTCACCCTTCCATGTGCTCTGATTGCTGTGAGCTGGCAGTGGGGTGCATGGAGAAGAACGTCACTCTTCTTCCTCGCCCTGCCTCTCTCCATCGCTCTGCACCATCTCACAGCGTCTTTCCCCTCCTCGCTTTAGGAGGTCTCTTTGGTCTCCATTTCTCTGCTTGCTCTTCCCTTTCCCTCCGTTCATCTGTCTGCATCTCTCTGTCATGGCAGGGGCCAGGGGAAGCCTTTGGAGCCACCTGGGGCTGTCCTCTTACAGCACAAGCCATCGGAAGCCCCAGGAGCAGTCAGGCTCCCGTTACTGCAGTTGGGTTCTTTCAGCCCAGAGCATAGCTCTGCCCTAGCCTAGGAGGACCTGCCTGGCCAGCACCCACTTTGCCCTTGTGAGTTCCCAGATGTACCCACTGCACAGCGCTGCCCATCCCACGATGGCCGTCACGGAGCCCTCTCCTCTGTGCGACCTGTTACACTTTTCTGTTGGGGATGCCCCAGGACACTGGCCCTGCCGCCTTATCACACTGGACCCTCTCACCCACTGAGAATACTACCCCTCTGCTCTCGGACCCTCTCATTCTCCTCCCTGTTTCGCTGGCTCCCCTTCTGGCTCTCAGGGCCTCTAATTCCTTTTTCCAGCCAGGATCTGGGGGCCGGGGGCCTGCAGCTGACCAGCCCAGAGCAGCAGGGGCTACTTCTCAGACACACCCAGAGAGAATTCCCTGTGGGGCAGGAGGGCAAGCCAGAGGAGAGGTCACCACTGGAGAGTGTTGCTTTTTTGGCTTTGCTGAAAGTTGCGAAAAATGTGGCTTTGTCTGAGCAAGTTACAGAAAAAAATCAGTGCCACCTCCCACAGCTGGTGCTGTTTCCCAGGCCCATGAGCCGTAGTTGGTAGACAAATAACACATTAAAAATAGCCCTGTGTTTCCCAATCTCACGGCCTCTGGGGGCTGCAGGGAGAGGCCTTGGCTGCGCGGGGCCTTCTGGTCATTGTTTGCCTGCACTGAGTTCGGGGTGGGCGTGGGGGCCCGTCGTGGGCGCAGTAATTCCCGGTCAGAGGAGGGAGGAGAGCGAGTTCTTGGCGAGGATGAGCAAGATAACGCACAGTTGAATGGAGTAGCTGTTTGCTGTTTATTTTTCCTTTCCCAGGCCAAGAAATATAGTTTGCTCCATTTTGAACTTCAGTCTCCACCAACTTTTCTCCCTTCCTTTTTTTTCCGAAAGTGTGCAAAGGAGACTGAGATACAAGGTCTTATTTCCATCTGGGCTCTGGCCCAAAAGCCTCAACCAAAAAGTTACTTAAGTCGTATTTCCATCATCGGCAGATGGCTGTGTATTTATTTCTCACCAAAGTAAAATCCCAAATGGACTGCAGATATTTGCACGAGTCAAAACTGCTTCCTCCTGGCAGGGTTGGGATGGATCTTTGATCTTTCTGAGAAAACAGAAACGTTGGCCCCAGCCTGGCATGATGGTGCATTTGGGGGTTCCCAGGACTACCCGAGGGCCAGGCTCCGATGGGGAGGATGGCCCTAGGGATCCAGAGGGACCACAGCCCTGAGATGGGTGCAGGGGCCTGGAGGAGCAAGCTGGGAGTGGCTGAAGGGTGGGGGCAGAAATCAAAGCAGGTGGGGTCACTGAGCAGGTGATCAGCCCAGAGTAACCCTTGGGAGGACGGCAGTCATCATTTGAACTCTGTGGAGGGAAAGCCAAACTGTGGAAAATTACTTGGAGAGACCGCCACTCCTGGACACAGAGCCCTGCTGTGAGGCCTGTGTCACCTGGCCTCCTCTCTTTTGCACC